>CM036765.1:2278227-2663227 GCA_020796225.1 Arion vulgaris
TCTATCTTTAGATCGATGTTTGTACAAGAGTATTCTAGAGCTCTTGTTTCTATCTTTAGATCGATGTTTGTACAAGAGTATTCTAGAGCTCTTGTTTCTCTCTTTAGATCTATGTTTGTACAAAAGTATTCTAGAGCTCTTGTTTCTATCTTTTTTTTCATTTGCGCTTTGAATTCAGGCATAGCCATTGTTTGTTGTAGATTAAAAATTATGTTTTAAGTGTTTTCATGATGAAAAGATGTGCTCAAAATTGTGACAAGGGTACTACACTAGTAACCAAAGAGGAATAGTAAATCAACATATAACTTGTGTCATTAGTTGCCACATACTGAGGAGGAGATTGGAACATTTATGGACTAATTGATTTCATGTGCAGTGATGATGATCTGATGACAAAATTTCAACAATAATTTTTTGTGACCAAATAAACATGATTATTACTCTAATTGTATTATTTCTGACTAATATCAATGATAATATTTCTGAAGTGTTTATAGATACATAATGTTGTCTTCATTGACTACCATTGTACTGCTGACAGAGAGAAGAGTTGTTTTTCCGATCCAGAAGCACTTGGCTTTCGCTCTTGCTCGTGCCATGGACATCGTAACCTTTGTTGTGCCACAAACACTGTAAATCAGGAATCTGTGGGTTTTCTGCCATCATCGGAATTGAACCCATTACAAGAGGATATCACCTAGTCAACACGTTCAACACGCTGGCAGACGTATGGAAGAGAGTAAGTTGCAGACATTGGAGCAATCATTTTTAGTTTGGAATATCTGCTTTGCACTCAGACATATTCATAGATGCTCACTTGCATATCTCCAACATCCAGCGACTGTCCATACCAGTTCGTTTTGATTGATGAGCCTACTCTATACCTGTTGTGCTTTTCTTTCTTGCTACTCCAATCTTTAATCTAAGCTCTTGTCATCTAGAAGTTGTCGTAGATGGTTTAATGAATCCTCTTTGCAGCCACACTATGAGAGCTCAGATATCAGCTCTAACCATTGGCTGCCCTGATAGGTATCAAATTTTATAGCGAAGGTCAGACATACCCTATGGAAGACACAGTCGAGTGTCACTAGACAAGCACTTAAGTGAAACCTAAATAATCACATTGTGAAGTCTGACACACCGAATGTCACTTTAGATGGACATACACTACTTCAGACAGCATCCATGAGTTATTTGGTATAAAATTTATGAGTCTATGCTTTAGGGACATATCGACAAGTCATTGCAAGGCTAACGCACTATCCGCACTGAGAATCATGGCGGGTGCTACATTGAGCAACGCCTTCTTGTGCTCCTGTACCAAGGTATTGTTCTGTCATGTATAGAATATGCATGCATTCTCCTAACAATTAGTCCTACGCAAACAGTGAGACTGGAAAGATTCAGAATGAGGCTATGCGCTATTCTGGATGCACAAGATACACCAGGAGTTCAATGTGATTCCTTCTTGACCTCCCACTATTGCTCACAGAATTGAAACTTGGAGGTTCGATCATATCTAGAATCAATGCAAACAAGGACATCCTTCCATGAAGAACTCATTGAGAAGGTAGACTCAAGAGAGGCAGATCATGGTTGAGTCAGGCGGAAGATACACTTAGAAAATATGTGATTCTTCGGAGTTGCAACAAGAGAGGAATGATTGCTGTAGCCAATTTCAGATTGCTTTTTCCATTATTACATCTATTAAGAAAACAGCGACAAATAATCTATCACTGCTAAACGAGGTTAGGCTCTTTGAATGACATCATCAATGATCAGATGTAGTTTTACACGATGGTTCAGTCATTCAAAAGCTCAGGCTTTTTCCGTCGCTCAGAGAAAATTAAGAGAGGCTAGTGGGCCTATGCACAACACAAGTAGTTTGACAATGGAGGTTGGCGTTGGAGGTGAACTGGTTGGTATCTCACAACTACTCGTGTTTTCATCTCAGTGACTCCATGGCATGACTGAAGTCGAATGAGAATGGTGAGACGCTAACTGGGTGGAGGTAGTGGTACAGACAATGATCGAGAATACCTCATGTGTCCCTTGCATGCAGGAGTTAGTGGTAATGAACAAGCTGATAGATTGGCTGGCTGGACTACAATATCAGAGAAGTTGCATGATTGAAATGACAATCGGAGCTGGACTATCCTGGAAAGTCATAAGAAAACAGCCAGAGACCGAAAGTGGCAAAGAACTGTTGATGCCCCATGTTCCACAAGTACGAAGAAATAAGTCAACATCATCAAACCTGATGCACTGGATCAACTTGTAGAAAATAACAAATCATCTGCTTTTGCCTTAGAAATGATTACTCAGATTGTGGACAGACTTAATATTTGACAGACTATTACTCTTCTCTTCAACATATATATAATTATATTCAGAATAGTGAAAAGAACGTGAAACTTATTGACATAGACAATGATCACTACAACAATTAAATAATCACATCAACTAATTACTTTTGCAGATGACCAAAGTCTAATCTATGAGATGATCAACTACAACACATGATCATTGCTAATGACATGTAGAAAGTACAACATGAAAATAAACAAACAAAAGACCGAGACCATGATAATAAGTAGAACACCGCGCCAAGCAAACATACAAATAGACAACACCAGAGTATAGCAAGTTTCTGAATTCAAATATTTAGGCAGCATTTTTACACAGAACAGAAAACTTGATAGAGAAATAGAGACAAGGTGTCAAAAAGCAAATGCAGTGACCTACCCATTACTACAACATCCAAAGATCAAGATGGAAGTGAAAAGATTTTCACAAGATAAAAAGTATTTTCCTACCAACACTTTGTTACCAGTGCCAAACTTGGTCTCTTATAGCAACACATCACAGAAAGCTCACCATGTGTGAAATGATATGCAGGAGAAAGACAGTAGGGGTTACCAGGAAATACAGACTACGAAATGAGGACATCAGAAGGAGAGTGGGCATAACTTCATGTACCAAATACATCGAAAGACAACAAATGCAGTGGTTTGGACATTTGATGAGAATGAAATATAACCAACCACCAATAACAGCATACGTTAAAAAGAGATCAGGTACTAGAGCTAAGGGAAGATCAAGAAAAGATGGATAGACAATATCAAAAGCACACTACATAAACACGGATATAACACAAGGGCAACTCATTTGGCCCTAGAACGCATATTAAAGCTCCCATCCCTATGCTTAACAGCAAGAGTGGACAGCCAACTACATCTTCCACCTAGGAATAGACAAGTAGACTATTAAATCCCCATTCTAGGCTGGAATTCAAACCCCTGAACATATACAGATTGCCCGGTCTTAAATGACATTGAAAGTCAGACCTGACCAGAGTGTAAAAACTACGGCAAAGGCTATGGGACTGCCACATGAACCTGGAGAAAATTAGGTCCTGGCATCAAACCTGAGAATCTAGCTTGACCACTTTACTCAGACACAGAATAAGTACATGAAGTTATAAGTAGATGTATTGAAATTTGTCATAGTGTCAGAACTTTATTGCTTCTAGATGTGTTGCAATATTAGTGTCTCAATATAGGGAGAGATTGCAGTAAAACTATGGCAAGTAGTATTTTGCAATATTAGTGGAGCATCTAGCAGAATAGATTAGAGACCCAGTAGGAGACCCAGGTTCAATCCCTGGTAAGGCCAATGAGTTTTTCTGTTGAAGACATGAAGAAAAACCTAACCTGAACTGTTTCGCTGTGAATGCACTAGCCATGCAGCCTTTAAAGTTCACAGGCACATGTTCCCCCGTCTTATTCTGCCCTAAAAATGGAAGTTACAGTTTTAGGTTTTTAGATTGTTGTTTTATGTCTGTTTTAGTAAATGATCATTTATCAATACAAATTCCTTCCAGAAACCAACAGCCAAAGTTCTCCCTCTCAACAGTCAAGTCTCCGAGAAAGGCACCGTTGTTCCTCCAGGTTTTGCTGGGCTAGTCAACTTGGGTAACACTTGCTTCATGAACTGTGTTCTTCAGGTGCTGGCCAACACTAGGGAGTTTAAGGATTACTTTCTAGGTGGGTTCTCAAGTAACAATGTCATGGTTATACTTGTAATGCTTTAGGGATGGGAAATCTTGGAGACCTCACAGTGCTAGACATCACTGTCAGTCTCGCAATATTATCTATGCCATCCTTTGTCCAATTTGTCATACAGGTTAAATAGGTGAAACTGGCAACAAGTTTGGTGACCATTTCCATCAACATTTACGTAAAATATGTAAATGGGCTGTGAACTTCATGTTTCTTCTTATCCTAACTGTGAGGTAAAACAGGATTAGAGAGAAGAAGACAGAAGAAGACAGAAAGAAAGAAGCTCTGTGAACTTCATGTTTCTTCTTATCCTAACTGTGAGGTAAAACAGGATTAGAGAGAAGAAGACAGAAAGAAAAGCCTGAACTTCATGTTTCTTCATCCTAACTTGAGGTAAAACAGGATTAGAGAAGAACAAAACGCATGACCCTTGTGGAAACTTTTTCAACTGACCATTTAAGAGTTTGTGACATCTAGGTCACATGTTTCTCTTATGCCCGTACTGCAGTGACATCAGGTTAGTAAGCAATAAGGTAAGCAGAAATATGAAGTCACTCTATACATGATCGAAAACAATGTTGATGTTTCTCTGATGCCCGGAGTGCAGTGACATCAGGTTAGTAAGCAATAAGGTAAGCCGAAATATGAAGTCACTCTATGCATTATCTAAAACAATGTTGATGTTAACTATCCCTAGATGGAAGATTTCAACAAGAGATTAATGAAGACAACCCTCTGGGTATGAGAGGTCAACTAGCTGCCACATTTGGTGTTTTGCTTCGATGGCTTTGGTCATGCAAGCAACATTGTTGGGAACCTCGCAGACTTAAGGTAATGAGTGTTTCATTTCTTCTTCTACCTTTGTCTCTCTTCCCCCTCCCGGAGGCATAGGTCCCCAACCAAGGCCTTGCAAGCTCTTATGCACTTGGTTGCATTTTATAGCTTAGTAATTTTGCTGGATGTGGTAGCTAATCCACTCAAACCTTCCAATTCGCCATATACCGCATGTGGTAGGTATTTGTGGTTCTATTATTTACCCCGCACTTGGGCCTCGGTAACCACACAGGCATCCGATTTGTATAATGAATCATCTGTGACTCATTATTTGGAGTGTTTCATTTAGTGTTGAGAAAGTTGAACATTAGTAAGATAGTCTTGTGAACTGTTAGTTACAGTTTCATTGATTGATTGATTGAATGATAGGACCATCATCATTGCACTTCGGTGAGTAACCATGTGTGCTTCGATCTCTGTCTTACACAGGAAGATCTCAGTCGTAGTGCAGGAGCTCCATAGCGCCTACGAGGGTCTCCGATGTAACTTAGAAGATGGTGACAATATTTTATAGGAATTTTATTATTAAAAAAAAAATTAACTTTGCCTGGGCAGCAGCTTTCCAGCCTGCTCTTCTGGATTTTGAACTCCTTAGGTGTCATATATGTTCAGCTTGAACATGGGAACCTACGTTTTATGGTCCGTCTCCGATAGAACTTGGAACTCCATCTCACCTACATTGAGATCAGGGATTTCTGAAAAAATATCCTGAGGACTCAACGAGGGTACGAACCAAGTACCTTTAAAATGAGAGGTGAGAACTTAACCTCCTCCACAGAGACCCCCAGTTACAGTTTCAGCTTCATGGCAACAGATTTCCTCATAATTGTTCTCTTTTGTGACTGAAAAAGCCACACAATATTCTCATCATTGTCCCATGTGAGCTCTTGAAGGAAGCATCAATACCGGCAACCTGCATAAATGCATTCAATGCATAAGGCAGTTGCTAAAGTGTCAAAACCAACCGGTCGTCACTTGCATTTGCAATTCTTGTCAAATGAAATCGCAGTCATGTCAAAATCCAGCAGCCCTTACACACATTGCTGCATAAGAAAGCCACCAGATCAGCAACCACCTGCCCTGTTTTCTGATTATGCAGCTGACAAGACAACTACCGTGGATACAAACAAAAAGTATCCTGAATGAGATTGCAACTAGTGAGATGACTTTTATTGTGGTTCTCATTCTTCTACTGGTACTACTTTTGCTCATCTGGGGAACTATTTGTGTAACCTGAAGTGGATCATGCACACAGGACTCAGCTCTAACAATCTCTTCTATGACTAATCAGATCTGACAACATGCTAGACAACATGCAACAGATCTGACAACATCAGACTAGACAACATGCAACAGATCTGACAACATGCTATTGTATAACTCACTAGATATGGTATGGTACAGTCAACAAGTGAGCTATTATCTTCCTAAATTGTTATCATTAAACCCATCTGTACAAATTTGTTCTGTGTTATATCATTTGTAGTGTCTCTGTTTGTAGAGTTACATGCTGACTTCTCTGTGGTGTAGAGGTTACATGTCGCTTCTCTTCCAAATATCCTTCTGTGGAGCCATCAGGATATTTGTCCAGAAATCCTTGGTCTCAGTGTAGGGATCAAGTTCTAGTCCTATCAGGCCAGCGATAAATGTAGCTCCTTTGTTCAGGTTGAGCATGCAAGGAACCTTTGGCAGTTCAAATGAGTAGAGCAGGCTGAAAAGTGGCTGCCAAGCAAAATTCATTGAAAGATTAAAATAAAAATTCCTACAAAATATTTCACCATCTTCTAAATGACATTGTGACCTTGCCTGTTCTATGGAGTTTGTCACTGTGGTTGAGATCTGCTGTGTAAGAAATATATCGAGCACTCATGGTTACTCACCAAAGTTCAATGATGATGGTCCAATCAATCATAGATAACATTCTCTCAGGTAATTAGAAGTAGTTGGGTTGAGACTGAGCCCAAATCAATAGAAATGGCTTTGCTAAAAAGCTGCAATGAAAACTGACATAGTGATTTGTTAGAATAGAAATTTCAACGATAATCTATTAGGATCCATCTAACTTAGTGGTCGTCTCAATCTTGTTGATAAACATGTCTTGACCATCCATCTACCGTCAGACACTGAGTACCTATAGGTCTTCTCAGAGTACAATAACACTGGTTCTGTTAACTAATTAATACAAATTTGTGTTCTACCAGGATTTGATCTCCAAGAAGAATGCACAGTTCTTTGGATATGCTCAGCATGATGCCCATGAGTTCTTGGCTTTCTTGTTGGATGGTTTACATGAGGTAACTCAACGTCATCTTCTATGCAGCATAACTTGTATACCTCTTGTATAATGTAGATATCACGCTGGAAGACAAAATGAAACACGTAGGAAAATCAAAGTACCATAGTTTTACAAAGTACAAAACAATATACTGTGACATTTTGACCAAAAGGCCTTTATCAAGCAAAGGATACACCAGCAGGGAAGAAATTCAGACTTATAGGGAAGACATAACATATTCTTCTTCTGATCTTCCACCATTTACTTCTTTATAGAAGTGGGGGTGGAGGGCCGACGTAGTGATCTTGTTTGTGCTTGTTTTATGGCACTTTGTAAGCTGATATTAATTTTTGTAAGGCTGTTCTTAATGCCGTCACTACATCTTTTGCATGGTCTTCATCTTGCTTTGTACGTGTTATACTTTTTCTGTGTGGCTCTCTATGGTAGGCAATACCATTCTTGTCAGGTGTCCAAACCATTTAATCTGTTGTTCTTTTATAAATTGCATGACTGGTTTCATATCCAGTCTCCTTCTGATTTCTTCATTTCTAATTTTGTCTCATATTGTCACACCTGCAGCTCTTCTAAGACACCTCATCTCTGTCGTTATAATTTTCTGCTCATTAGCTGCTGTTATTGACCATGTTTGACACTGGCAACATAGTGTTAACATCTGCGTTCGACCGAGTAGATAGGCACAAGTTGGGGAAAATACTAACAAATTATGGGGTTAATGACCACCTAACCAACCTTTGCAAGAGCCTTTATACAGACAACCAATGTACGATTAGAACAAACACAGGACTATCAGAAAAGTTTCACATAGGGTCAGGAGTAAGAGAAGGTTGCGTACTATCCCCGCTGCTGTTAATCACGTATATTGACCACATCTGTAAAATAGCCAACACCAGCGAAGGAAAGAACCTCGGAGAACTCTTAACTCTTAAAAGAATTTCTTTTTGCAGACGATCAGGCAATCATATCAACAACAGAAGAACAGCTACAACAACACATTAACAGACTCCAGTTAGCATGTAATGAATACAACATGAGAATAATCGACAAAACCGAAGTAATGACATTCGCCAGAGAGGAAAGCTCTGCCATTATCTGCATCGACAATCGCCCACTAAAACAAATAAAAGACTTCACATACCTGGGGAGCATTTTTTCAGCAAATCGAAGAATGGCTAATGAAATTCAACACAGATGCAACAAAGCAAATCAAATGATAGGACAAATGGACAATTTTAAAATGCAAACATGTCACCATGAACACAAAAAGAGCAATGTTCAACACAATCTTTCTCCCACATTATGTTACCAGTGATACTTGTTGAAGACAACAAGTAATAGAAGATAACTAGTCACAACAGAGATGAAGTGTCTACGCTGAATGCTGGGTGTAACAAGAAGAGACCGGTTGAGAAATGAAGACATCAGGAAAAAGTGGGTACAACATCAGTTATGTTATGTTATGTTATGCGATCGACGTCATGGCACATTGGACATTCCCATTTGTGCTCTGTCCTCCGTTGCAGCAGCCATCCCAAAGTCCATTTGCTCACAGTACCCATGAGAAGTTGATTACTATATCTTCTCTCTCTACCACGAAGACGACACTGTCTGGCATGTCCAAACTTAACACCTAATTCTCGAACTTGTTCCATCGTCTGAGACCTGCCCGTGTCACACAATTGAGAGCGTACCGCATTGATGATATCCGCTCTGTCCATGCTTCTGCCCACTTGAGTCAGGGCACTGTTTGCAAGAGAGTCAGCACGCTCGTTACCCGCACTCCAGCATGTCCAGGCGTGTACAGCCAAGTCATTTTCTTGAGATGTGATCTCCGAATGCTGTCCACCCATTCCACACGCATACTTCCAGATTCAATCAGTTGAAGCATATTCATCGAGTCTGATATGATGATCGTATGGGTAACCTGTTGCTCAGCCACCCATGACAGAGCCCTGGAGGCAGCGGTGATCCCATAGTCATGCTCGATGTCGTTGTCTCAAAAGCCCTGCAGTCCTCATGAAGTGTGTGACCGTTTCGTTGTGCTGAGTAAGCCCATGATGATCTGGTGCCACTCTTGACAGCGCCATCGGTGTAGATAATGATATCACCTGGATGGGAGTGCTGATCCATGAGTGCAAGAATTTCCGCATTGACGACGCCCGGGGCCCATTCTCTACAGCGGCGTCCAAGTGTGCTGATAACCCTGGCGTAATCAGTCATATCCTCTGATATAGGCATCCATTCGTCACCGTGCCTCAGCTCATCTAGAGTACAGACCTGTTTAATAACATCCTCTGCCTCGGCCATCCAGGATCGACCTCTCTTCAATCGCCTGCCCTTGTTCTCAGTTATGGATTTGTGCAGAGGATGATTTGTGTCCGCAGAAACTCTCAGATAAGCTTTAACCTGTGCGACTTTGTGTCTCGTAGCCATTGTTGGCAATCCAAGGACATAGCGCATTGCCTCACAGGAAGTGTCACGTGTGCAACCGAGTATACGCCTCATCGCTTCATTTTGGATCCTTTCTAACTTATCCAGCGATGTTCTGCTTACTGTCAGAAGACCAAGGCCATAGTCCTCCACGCTCAGAACTAGACCCTGATAAAGAAAAAGTAGCAGGCGTTGTTCTATATCCGCCCCCGCCATAACTTTGAGAGTGGTTAGCCCTTTTCTTGCCTTTAGGATTACATTCTCAACACGGCTCTTAAATGACAGGCTTCTGTCATCTGTTATTCCAAGATATTTGAGTGTTTCGCTTCTGTCAATGTCTTTGTTACACATGCTGACCACTGTGGTAGGTGTCTTTACTATGTGAGTGTTAAGAGAGAACCATGTCAGAGAGGCTTTGCTGGGTTACATTCGCTGAATTCGTGCACCAGTCACCAATCCTATTCAGTTCACACTGTAATGCAGATCCATTGTCTGCCATCATCCATTTCTGTCCTTGCCCATCCGATACACCAGAATATCATCAGCGTATGACATTGTTCTGCCAACTCCGACCTTTTGTGTGCTGGTTACCCGACGGTGTAACATTGAACAGGACTGGTGAGAGTTGTGATCCCTGAGGAAGGCTCATTAGGACCTGTTGTGGTTGTGATGCCCATGAACCACAATGCATTGATAACGTGCGCTCAAAAAGTGCAGCAGCAATCCGCTTGATCAAGCGTGGTTCCACCTGCATATCCATCAATAACTGCATAAGTAAGGTGTAAGAGACATTGTTATATGCGTCCTGCAAATCAATGGCGGCTGTTGCCATTTCTGGTATAGACAACATCAGTACTAGACTTCATCAAGAAACAACAAATTAAATGGTTCGGCCATGTAAGCAGATTACCAACAGACAGTGCACCTCAAAGAGAAATGCTGCTCCGATACAATGGGTACAAAGCAAAAGGCAGGCCACGGAAAAGATGGACCTCAAGAGATAACAGAGGCGATGAAAGACACTATCTACGAAGCGCATACAAGGGCCTGTTTTAGAAATCTCTTCTGGACCTGACGCTGTGAGGCAAACAGGACTGGAGAAAAGAAGAAAGAAGAACATAGTGTTGGCCAGAAAATTGTTATAAGAACGATCTTCTGACATAACATATTAGTTAATCTTTCCTCTTTTGTGTGGATATCTGACTAGGCAGAGGTCATAGTTCTCCGTTCACTTCTTGCTATCTTTTTGGTCTTTAATGTTTACTAGGACCTTGCTGAGCTTTGTGATGGTTCTAGACCTGGTCTCTGTTTTCTCTGTGTCCATGAGGGATAGAGCCCTATTCAAGTTATGTAGTTCAACCTACAATGAGATAATAACTAACATTGTATGTTATATCAATTAGAAGTCTGAATTTCTTAATCATCTTTGCTATAAAGCATGGGTTTTCTGTTGAAACTTTTCTGTATATTGTTTGTACTTGTAAACTACAGACTTTACTTGAAGTTTTCCATGCATAGTTTCTCCTTCTATCAAGAATCCAAAATGATAAAAATAACACAACAGTTTACCTATTTGGCTAGCAGTTTTATTTATCAACCATTGTTCCTCAATGTTCAGTTCTAGTACTCTAGTTCTCTTCTTTATATAGTTCTCTTCTTTATAACAGGGTGTTCTCAGAATTTGAAAACTTTCATCAAACTGCTATTCTAAAAATAGAAAATTGTCAACATTTACAAGTTCTTACAATTGATTTCTTGTGTATTTTATTTAGGATTTGAACCGCATCAGAAAGAAACCATACACAGAAACTATTGACTCTGATGGCAGACCTGATGAGGTGGGGTTTTTGTGTCATCAACATGAGTCTGTATATCTGCTATCTTCTTATTTATTATATATGTTTCATTTTTTCTTTTTCTTGCGATCACTATTTGGATTATTATACAGTCGGACACATTCTTATGATGAAGTCAGCTGTTGTCTGGAGCTCATCTCTGGTGCCATGTAGTGTTGTGTTGAAGGGCCAGCGTCCCTTTCTATGCATAACATACAGGGAACAGTCTTGCAGGACACGTTATGTGGTTTGATCAGTGATATGACAGGGAAACTGAGGGATGGAGACAATCATAGCCTATATGTTTCACTTCATCTTTTTCTTGCGATCGCTATTTGGATGATTATATCGTCATATGCGTTCTTATGATAAAGTCAACTGTTGTCTAGAGCTCATCTCTAGTGCCAATGTAGTTTTTAATGTAATGTTGCGTTGTATGTCCAGCATCCATTTCTAAGGAGGCCATACAGGGGACAATCTTGCGGGATATGTTATATGGTTTGATTGGTACAGGGACACAGAGGGGATAGAGATAATCGTAGCCTATATGTTTTCACTAAGAGTTGACTAGTATGTTTGTCAAATATGTATATATTTTGTTACTACGTACTTTCACATTATATATATCAAGACCGGTTACGTATGAAAGCAGTGGATGCAGTTAATACAAAACACAATTCAGTTGCTAATCTTCATCTTGTACCAGGTCATTCTGGGGTGAAGGGCAATGAGAGAGCAGATGTACTGGCCAGCAATGCTGTGATCAAGAATGGGCCTTCTATGGACAAAAGTGGCATCATTAATGTTCTAAGAGAAAACATACGCTCTGAAGATATCAACCAAGAAGAAGATAGTGGCTATTCTCTATCTGTTATGTAAATTATGCATACCGATATATTGCAACAAGATTGAAAACCATGAAACAACCCCCAGTAGATATATCAACCAGCATATATATATATATATACATGTATAAGTCTGTTGGGCTTTCACTGCTTAAATCAGAGGGGATGTTGTGAAGGAAAACAGTGATGGCTACATTTTCTGTGTTTTTCATCACAGCTTCAGCGCCATTTAGAGCTCTAGTGCTTATCCTTCGCGATGTGTCCGGTTTTAGCCACCGTTTACTGGGTTCGCTCTCCGTTAGCCTTTGGCTGACCCCAGTCTACCTGGAAGGCAGCAGGTTGCTATTTTTTAGGTAGCGACCCTTAGCAACATTCCCTCCTGGTTGTTGAGCATCATCTGCCCAGGTTACCAGTTTTTTTGGACTACTTGGTTTGCTTGCCGTCCAGTTTTGTGTACGGTTTGCTCCGCTAGCCTTTAATTGTTCCCAATCAAACTACAAGGCAGTAGTAGTTCTCTGCGAGGGAAAACGTGGTTATTGTTCTCTAGATGGTCCCCATCTTGAGGCTCGCACCGTTTGTCCACCACATGTTTCTTTTGGGTGCCCATTTGCACTGTATTCAAGCCTCTGCTGGGCTCTCCAGTTTTTCTATTCATTGGGCGGTCTGCTCACCCCTACATTTGTCACGGCTTTTCGTCGCTACATCATCAGCATGGGCCTGTCTGCCTGCCCACCAGTGGGCTCACCTGTGTTTTGTCCGTATGCATGTTCGCTCTACCTTGATGCCTGCTCACCGTGTTTATCAGGTTTCTCATCGTGCTCACATTTACTATGCCTTGAAATTGTCAGGACACGCAACTCAATTCGGGCCCCCACCTCAGGGCTCCGAGTTTCGCCCCATGTGGGCCCACGTCTCTTCTCTAGATGCACCCCTCATCCTTTTATGTTTATTTGTTCAGCTTTTCCCATCGGTCAGGAGAGACATGCATTAATAGTCACTCTGGGATTCTGCTTGTCTGTGTTGCGAGCGGATCTCATCCAACGTAACTGTATCTGCATCACTACTTAAACCAGAGTAGCTCTCCCTCGATCTCTACCCGCTTAGCCGACAAGATCGATTGTCTGTTACCAGAGTCACCGCGTGGAGGTGGGTAGGATCTTGATTAGTGCCAGCTCACTAATCCTGGCACAGCATTGTCCCTATGCACCTTTGACCCCTGATGATGATCCAACAGCTAAACAAAACTATTCTGCTATAGTTTGTCATATTAAGCTTGATATTACGTGACTGAAGACAGTTCTGGTTGATTTTTATGACATATTCAATCTAATATTATATTTCAATGTGGGTACATAAGAGGTTGTTAAGCTGAACCACATCTTTGAAATGAAATCATATGTCAATGTCTCTAGCTGGTTGCTGCTGAAGCATGGGCCCAATACAAACAGAGAAATGACTCTGTGGTGGTTGACTTGTTTCAAGGCCAGTACAAGTCCAAACTAGTCTGCCCAAAATGTGGGAAGGTGAGTACATGTAGAATGTCCTGAGTTTGTCTAACATACTGCCTTCATATTTTTATATTATTTTTTATTTCATGTTTACTAATCCATATTTAATTTTGCTACAATAGAGGATGGGAAATGAAAATCATGGCAAATCCTTTACATCAGTGCTCTCAACTTTTGTATACTGGGGCACATCTGACTGATGATAAAAAAAAATGTTGTACAATGAACACACAGATTGAAAAATCTCTGAGGGCCACAGAAATGTGGTTTTACAGAAGAATGATGAGAATGCCATGGACTGCTAAAATTACTAATGTTGAGATGTTGAATGAGATCAAGACACAGAGAAACTTATCATCAATATAAGAAAGAGGCAGTCATCATTTTTCGGGCATGTGATGAGGAGGAGGTTTAGAACACATTGTGGCAACCAGTAAACTCGAGGTTAGACGAGACAGAGAAAGACAGAGAGAAAATGTTGGATGGCCTGACTTCATGGCACGGTAGAGCGTCAACATCTGAGTTGATAGCAAACACCAATGACAGAGATTTGTGGAGATCCATGATCCCCTACGCCAGCCGACACGGGACCTGATGATGATTTACATTTAATATAGTGTGGTATGTTACAAGTTGAGAATTTGTTGGTCTGTGACAAAGTCAAAGCAAATAGTGTTAGTTGTTAGTCTTTCTCTTGGGCTGTGGCGCATAGGCAGAGGTCATAGCTCCATGTCCGCGGTTCGCTATTTGTTTTAAGTCTTTGATGTTTACTAGCCCATCGATTTAGCCTTCTGGGGATGGTTCTAAGCTCTCTGGTCTTCTCGTTTTTTTTTTAGTGTGTTAACCTTTTTGCCCCTTAAAATTCTGATTATCGTTAAAGTCGGCAAAGTAACTGAGGGTGCCATAAATGTACAATGTGGGTGCCAGGAATGTACAAGCAGCGCCCACTGGCACAGTGTTGGACAGCCCTGCTTTACAGGACGTCGACATCAAGCACAATAAACTTGTCGTTTATTTTCTAGGCACCACTTATACGTTCAGTAGTTTACCATTGCTTTCTGAGCGGTGGCTAGAGCTGCATTTATGACAAGTAGAAGTGTGGACAGGATAGATATCATAAATGTCCTTTGCTCTGTTGGTTCTACTTATGTGAAAACAGAGACATTGAACTGTCTGAAATAGGAGGTGAGCACTAGCAAGAATGCAGGTGAAATAATCACTTTGAACATGGCCAGCCCAGCACTAGACAAACTAAAAGATCAATCCTCCCAATACAACTACTTCATATATCTTGAGTGTACCCATGAAAGGTGATCTGACTTAAGTGACTGGTAAGGCACCAAGTACATTGATGACCATCAGCAAACTGAATTCAGCCCATACAGCATCAAAACAGGTTATTATATAAGCTGCTATCAACTTGACTCATACAGATCAGATGCTGGAGACTGAAAGACGATATGTTCAAACTCTCCACCTGCCATACAACTTGTCTACTAAAGGTTTTATGCTCCCAACCTGCCATACAACTTGTCTACTAAAGGTTTTATGCTCCCAACCTGCCATACAACTTGTCTACTAAAGGTTTTATGCTCCCAACCTGCCATACAACTTGTCTACTAAAGGTTTTATGCTCCCAACCTGCCATACAACTTGTCTACTAAAGGTTTTATGCTCCCCACCTGCCATACAACTTGTCTACTAAAGGTTTTATGCTACCCACCTGCCATACAACTTGTCTACTAAAGGTTTTATGCTCCCCACCTGCCATACAACTTGTCTACTAAAGGTTTTATACTACCCACCTGCCATACAACTTGTCTACTAAAGGTTTTATGCTCCCAACCTGCCATACAACTTGTCTACTAAAGGTTTTATGCTACCCACCTGCCATACAACTTGTCTACTAAAGGTTTTCTCGCCATCCCTTGCATGTCCCCACCTGCCATACAACTTGTCTGCTAAAGGTTTTATGCTACCCACCTGCCATACAACTTGTCTACTAAAGGTTTTATACTACCCACCTGCCATACAACTTGTCTACTAAAGGTTTTATGCTCCCAACCTGCCATACAACTTGTCTACTAAAGGTTTTATGCTCCCAACCTGCCATACAACTTGTCTACTAAAGGTTTTATGCTCCCACCTGCCATACGACTTGTCTACTAAAGGTTTTATGCTACCCACCTGCCATACAACTTGTCTGCTAAAGGTTTTATGCTCCCTACCTGCCATACAACTTGTCTACTAAAGGTTTTATGCTCCCCACCTGCCATACAACTTGTCTACTAAAGGTTTTATGCTCCCAACCTGCCATACAACTTGTCTACTAAAGGTTTTATGCTCCCCACCTGCCATACAACTTGTCTGCTAAAGGTTTTATGCTACCCACCTGCCATACAACTTGTCTACTAAAGGTTTTATGCTCCCAACCTGCCATACAACTTGTCTACTAAAGGTTTTATGCTCCCCACCTGCCATACAACTTGTCTACTAAAGGTTTTATGCTACCCACCTGCCATACAACTTGTCTACTAAAGGTTTTATGCTCCCCACCTGCCATACAACTTGTCTACTAAAGGTTTTATGCATTATGGTCAAAAACTATCTCTAACCAAAAACTGCTTACGCACTGTCAGCAAGAGAATATGAGCACAATCATTTTTTAAAAAAACGTCAATTTTGGTTTCTTTAAGAAGTTTGGTACTTATATTTTATCTTCATTCCTAAAGCAATCTTTTTATTTTAAAATACTCTCAGCATTCTAAGTACAATCTTCATCTCTGTGGCTAAGTGGTTAAGCCCTTTGCCTTGCGAGTCAAAGGTCATGGGTTCGAATCCAGACTGTGCCGTTCTGTTCACCAGTGCAGTTTTTCCCAGAGACCCCTAGAATTGTTGCTGGAGCTATGGAGTTCATGATTTATGCAATAGTCTCGGCAGATTGCGCGCCATTTCTGCGGAGAGGGACTGAGCCATATGGGGTAACGCCCAGTGCAATGAAGTCAATCCTTTGGCTTTAAAAGCTTTTAAACTTCATCTCTGTTGTAAGAAGTTTTCTTCTGTCGTTGGATGTCAGTCCTAGTTTGGTATTGACATCATGATGTTAGAAGAAATATTGTGTTGTACAATGCTTTTTCTTATGTTCGTGGAGACATGTTTTTAATTTGAAAATTAGTGCCAATTGTCACCGATTTGGTTCGGTTTATTGCTTCTATGTTTGACTCGGACTTGCTGGACAGAGTACAGAATTGAATTTGATAAAAGTGGCAGTTCAGAACAAACTACATATATGGACAGCTAATGGACAGACATCGTACCACCAATACTTTCATCAGATATTCAAAATATCTATCACATGACATTTCATTGTTATTTATTATTGAACTAACCTTGACCTTATCTTCTTTCACATTCAAGTTTGTCTGATTGACATTTGTGATCACAAGAATGTTTTACAATATATTTTGTGACTTTCATTTTCAGGTTTCAATCACATTTGATCCATTTCTGTACCTGTCTGTACCCCTTCCCAAGAAAAAGAAAACCATAACAGTTACGTTCATGTGGAAGGAATCTTACAGAAGGCCAGTTAGGGTAGGTGTTGTTTCATAGTGATGTTTAGTAACATTAACATATAAATATGTCTGTGTGTTGCTGGGTCCCTCAATGTCAGAAAAGAATAATAACACTGCAACCTACAAGGCATGTCGTAAAAGACAGCTGAGGTAGGGGTCTAGGAAAGCTACCCTAGTCAATAAAACGCATCATAGAAATTGTTTGTGTTGGCCTACTTTTAGGCGCATAAATGGCACAATGTAAAATCGCTATTAGGCTCGGATCACATAACAATCACAAGGAGTGGTTAACTAGGAGTGGATATGGAGCGTTCGAAGAAGAAGAAGAATATATATATGATAGCAACAGTGTACCATTAACTTGCATATATGATAGCAGTCTGCTATTAACTTGCATATATGATAGCAGTGTGCTATTAACTTGCATATATGATAGCAGTGTGCTATTAACTTGCATATATGATAGCAACAGTGTTTAGTTTAGTTTAGTCGTCGGATCACCATCACTGCACGTCGAACAAATTAGTCCATAAGTGCTCGATCTCTCCCTCAGTATGTCCATCAGCGTGTGGCGACTAACGACACCGGTTCTTTGTTGGTTTACAATTCTTCTTTGTCTGCCAGCATAGCGTTCTTGTCGAGCACACTTAACTTTGAGTTCTTGCAGTCTGGTTAGTGTTGTGGATTCACCGCTATTACGTGAGTCATGTACACGCCCTCTCCCTTAAGGAATTTATAATATCAGCCTGGTCCATTGCTCGTCCGCCATGGACAGCAGCCATACCTGCAAGCCTATCCGCATGTTCATTCCCCTTTACACCTGCATGCCCTGGCACAAAATAAAACTGATCTTTGTCAGCTTAGACCTCCCAGCGATTCTATCCAATGTCTCCTAGCCCATCCTGTTTCAATCTTCCTGAGCATACTCATTGAGTCACTGAGAAAACATGCATGGATAAAAGTCTGTGATTCTAGCCAAATCATCGCTTTGGTAACCGCCATGATTTCCATAGTGAGACTGCTCGTAGTCACGGCAAAACCACCACTGTCTTCCTTCACAACATCACCTCCGACCTGAGCAGTGAAAGCCCATGAGCTCCGCACATGTCGAATCACCGAACCATCCGTATAAATGATTACATCATGCTCAGATGCGTTCTCAGAAATTAATGCCTGAACCTCTGCCTCCACAACAAGTGGGTTATGTTGCCTGCATTCTTTATCAAGTTCGATGCATACAGAAAAGGATGTAGCAATTCCTCTTGGCACTGGTATCCATTCTTCACCGGGATCAATGTCTTCAAGTGTACACACCTGTTCAATACAGTCCTCGCCCTGACCCATCCAAGATTTTCCTCTTTTTAACCTATTTCCTTTTGTCTCTTTATTTCCAAGTGCAGAGGATGTTGTGTGTCAGCATTGACTCGAAGGTATGCTGGTGCACGGCTCATCAGTATTCTATTATATGATAGCAACAGTGTGCCATTAACTTGCATATATAATAGCAGTGTGCTATTAACTTGCATATATGATTATATGATAGCAGTGTGCTATTAACGCATATATGATAGCAGTGTGCTATTAACGCATATATGATAGCAGTGTGCTATTAACTTGCATATATGATAGCAGTGTGCTATTAACTTACATATATGATAGCAGTGTGCTATTAACTTGCATATATGATAGCAGTGTGCTATTAACTTGCATATATGATAGCAGCAGTGTGCTATTAACTTGCATATCTGATAGCAGTAGTGTGCTATTAACTTGCATATATGATAGCAACAGTGTGCTATTAACTTGCATATATGATAGCAGTGTGCTATTAATTTGCATATATGATAGCAGTGTGCTATTAACTTGCATATATGATAGCAGTGTGCTATTAACTTGCATATATGATAGCAGCAGTGTGCTATTAACTTGCATATCTGATAGCAGTAGTGTGCTATTAACTTGCATATATGATAGCAACAGTGTGCTATTAACTTGTATATATGATAGCAGTGTGCTATTAATTTGCATATATGATAGCAGTGTGCTATTAACTTGCATATATGATAGCAGTGTGCTATTAACTTGCATATATGATAGCAGTGTGCTATTAACAAGCATATATAATATCAGTGTGCTATTAACTTGCATATATGATAGCAACAGTGTACCATTAACTTGCATATATGATAGCAGTGTGCTATTAACTTGCATATATGATAGCAGTGTGCTATTAACTTGCATATATGATAGCAGCAGTGTGCTATTAATTTGCATATATGGATCATCTATATCTTCTTCTTTGCGTTCATTCTTTATGACCAATTTTAATCACTCTTTGTGATATGTTTGATCTTTGCCATGAACGTGTATACGTTGCACATTGGTTTGGTAGGCTCCTAAACACATAGACATTTAGGAAAAGGGGGGAAGACTGCAGTAAAACTTGGTTCAAACTGCTTTCAGGGCTGTGAAAGTATCGGTGGTACAATGTCATGTGATAGATATATCATGTGAAAGATAGGGTACTTTGTAGTGTTTCGCTATTACACGTTTAGGACACATGCATCCGATTTCAGCCAAAACCTCCTTAGTCGCCTCTTACGACATGCGTGACAGGTAGCAGTGGTTCTATTCTTTACACCCCAAATTTGGGCCCGGTAACCACTCGGGCGGGGTCATCGATATAAGGAAGACTGCAGTTAAATTATGTTGACATGTTAACACACTTTCCAACATTGTAGATCACAATTTACAAATCATACATTTTAGAGCATAATTTACACACACATCGCACATTTTTAGAATACAATTTACACATCGCACATTTTTAGAATACAATTTACACATCGCACATTTTTGGAATACAATTTACACATCGCACATTTTTAGAATACAATTTACACATCGCACATTTTTAGAATACAATTTAAACATCGCACATTTTTAGAATACAATTTACACATCGCACATTTTTAGGATACAATTTACACATCACACATTTTTAGAATACAATTTACACATCATACATTGTTAGTACACAATTTACACAACATTGTACATTTTTAGAATACAATTTACACATTGTACATATTTTTAGTACAAACACACATTATAAAGTAGGTATACATGTAGTAAGTAACACACATCATAAAGTAGGTATACATGCAGTAAGTAACAAACATCATAAAGTAGGTATACATGTAGTAACACACATCATAAAGTAGGTATACATGTAGTATCAACATCATAAGTAGGTATACATGATAAGTAACACACATCATAAAGTAGGTATACATGTAGTAACATACATCATAAAGTAGGTATACATGTAGTAAGTAACACACATCATAAAGTAGGTATACTTGCATATAGTAACACATCATAAAGTAGGTATACATGTAGTAAGTAACCACATCATAAAGTGGTATACTTGCATAGATAACACACATCATAATAGTAGTATAGCAGTGTGATTAACCAATCATAAGCAGTAGTGTATAACATGCATAAGTAAGTTGCTATAACACTCATAAAGAAACAGCAGTGTTAATTTGATAACATGGAGTATCACACATCATAAAGTAGGTATGTCATGTAGTAACACACATCATAAAGATGAGGTATACATGTAATAAGTAGCTCACATCATAAGAAAGTAGGATATCATGTAAGTAGTACAACATCATAAAGTAGGTATACATGTAGTAACACATCATAAAAGTAGGTATACGTAGTAAGTAACATCACATCATAAAGTAGTATTACATGTAAGTAACATGTTCATCTTAAATTGTGGTATACTTGCAGTAGTAACACAATATAAAGTGAGTATAATTATTTTAAGTAACACACTTCTAAAGTAGGTATACATTAGTAATATCAACATCATAAAGAGTATACTTGCACTAATAACACACATCATAAAGTAATAACTTGTATAAGTTACATCATAAAGTAGATACATGTAGTATCACACATCATAAATAAATTTAAATACATGTGTAACAACATCATAAGTAGGATAAATGTAGTAACACACATCATAAAGTAGGTATACATGTAGTAATACACATCATAAAGTAGGTATACATGCAATAAGTAACAAACATCATAAAGTAGGTAACATGTATTAGTACAACACACATCATAAAGTAGGTATACATGTAGTAAGTAACACACATCATAAAGTAGGTATACATGTAGTAAGTAGCACACATCATAAAGTAGGTATACTTGCAGTAAGTAACACACATCATAAAGTAGGTATACATGCAGTAAGTAACACACATCATAAAGTAGGTATACTGTAAGTAACACTACATCATAAAGTAGGTATACATGTAGTAAGTAACACACATCATAAAGTAGGTATACTTGTAGTAAGTAACACACATCATAAAGTAGGTATACATGTAGTAACACACATCATAAAGTAGGTATACTTGCAGTAAGTAGCACACATCATAAAGTAGGTATACTTGCAGTAAGTAACACACATCATAAAGTAGGTATACTGCATGTAAGTAACACACATCATAAAGTAGGTATACATGTAGTAACACACATCATAAAGTAGGTATACATGAGTAAGTAACAACATCATAAAGTAGGTATACATGTAGTAAGTAACACACATCATAAAGTAGGTATACTTGTAGTAAGTAACACACATCATAAAGTAGGTATACTTGCAGTAAGTAACACACATCATAAAGTAGGTATACATGTAGTAAGTAACACACATCATAAAGTAGGTATACTTGCAGTAAGTTACTCACATCATAAAGTAGGTATACATGTAGTAAGTAACACACATCATAAAGTAGGTATACATGTAGTAAGTAACACACATCATAAAGTAGGTATACTTGAGTAAGTAACACACATCATAAAGTAGGTATACTTGCAGTAAGTAACACACATCATAAAGTAGGTATACATGTAGTAACACACATCATAAAGTAGGTATACTGAGTAAGTAACACACATCATAAAGTAGGTATACATGTAGTAAGTAACACACATCATAAAGTAGGTATACTTGCATAGTAACACACATCATAAAGTAGGTATACTTGCAGTAAGTAACACACATCATAAAGTAGGTATACATGCAGTAAGTTACTCACATCATAAAGTAGGTATACATGTAGTAAGTAACACACATCATAAAGTAGGTATACATGCAGTAAGTAACACACATCATAAAGTAGGTATACATGTAGTAAGTAACACACATCATGGAGGGAATGGCAAGAATATATTGTGAGCTATTTGTTGTGTTCTCTATCAGATATATTTGACTATTGTCTGTGTTGTATTTACAGTACCATAAATTTGTCTGTGTTGTATTTACAGTACCATATATTTGTCTGTGTTGTATTTACAGTACCATATACAAGTAGCACAAGACAGCACTATTGAAAAGCTGACGGAGGAGTTGTCAGTCAGAACAAATGTTCAAACAAGTGATGTAAGTGAATTTTTCATATAGCTGGCGTAGATGTTAGGTGCTTGCCTCTCATTTCAAAGGTACTTGGTTCGCTCCCTCATGGAGCCATCAGGATATTTTTCCAGAGATCCTTGATCTCAGTGCAGGTGAGATCGAGTTCCTAGTCCTATTGAAGACGTGATAAAATGTAGGTCTCGTGTTCAAGTTAAGCATGTAAAAAAAACCTTGAGTTTTAAAAATCAAAAGGGTGGCTGAAAGCTGCTGCTTGTACAAAATTCATTAGAAAGGTTACAAAAATAAAATTCCTACAAAATATTTTCACCATCTTCTACATTACATTGGAGAACAACGCTGGTGTTGTAGAGTTTGTGATCTGCCGCTGAGATCTTTCTGTGTAAGAAAGAGATGGAACACACATGGTTATTCCTCAAAGTGCCTATGATGATGGTGCTATCAATCTATCCACATTGGTCAGAGGTGAAGATAATCAGAGCTCTAAATTTTAACATTTAGAGATGAAACCCCACAATTTCTTTCCTTGCTGTCTTAACTTCGTAGCTCAGCAAGTAAGGTACTTGTTTACCCTCTGAATTGACTGGGTTATGTTGTCGGATACTGTACCGTGTACCTAAGTTTCATGAATACTAAGTAAATGACAATCAAGGTTTAGTTTTGTCGTCGGATCATCATCACATTGAACCAATTAGTCCATAAGTCATCTGATCTCCTGCTCAATATGTATCTCTGAGTGTGGCAACTGACACTGTTTCTTTGTTGGTTTACTGTTCTTCTTTGGCTACCAGTGATCTATTCTAGCTGCATCACATTTGACTTGGTATTGACAAATGACAAGAGCAATCAAAGACTGATTACGAGAAAAGGTTCTATTCTGACAATTATTTGTATTGCTAGATTCTTCTTCTTTGTGTCAGGTTAGACAGTCTAAAGACAAGTTTTACTAATCATGTCTCTCCATTGTTCTTCTTCTTCTTTGTGTCAGGTTAGACAGTCTAAAGACAAGTTTTACTAATCATGTCTCTCCATTGTTCTTCTTCTTCTTTGTGTCAGGTTAGACAGTCTAAAGACAAGTTTTACTAATCATGTCTCTCCATTGTTCTTCTTCTTTGTGTCAGGTTAGACAGTCTAAAGACAAGTTTACTAATCATGTCTCTCCATTGTTCTTCTTCTTTGTGTCAGGTTAGACAGTCTAAAGACAAGTTTTACTAATCATGTCTCTCCATTGTTCTTCTTCTTTGTGTCAGGTTAGACAGTCTAAAGACAAGTTTTACTAATCATGTCTCTCCATTGTTCTTCTTCTTTGTGTCAGGTTAGACAGTCTAAAGACAAGTTTTACTAATCATGTCTCTCCATTGTTCTTCTTCTTTGTGTCAGGTTAGACAGTCTAAAGACAAGTTTTACTAATCATGTCTCTCCATTGTTCTTCTTTGTGTCAGGTTAGACAGTCTAAAGACAAGTTTTACTAATCATGTCTCTCTATTGTTCTTCTTCTTCTTTGTGTCAGGTTAGACAGTCTAAAGACAAGTTTTACTAATCATGTCTCTCCATTGTTCTTCTTCTTCTGTGTGTCAGGTTAGACAGTTTAAAGACAAGTTTTACTAATCATGTCTCTCTATTGTTCTTCTTCTTCTTTGTGTCAGGTTAGACAGTCTAAAGACAAGTTTACTAATCATGTCTCTCCATTGTTCTTCTTCTTCTTTGTGTCAGGTTAGACAGTCTAAAGACAAGTTTTACTAATCATGTCTCTCTATTGTTCTTCTTCTTTGTGTCAGGTTAGACAGTCTAAAGACAAGTTTACTAATCATGTCTCTCCATTGTTCTTCTTCTTTGTGTCAGGTTAGACAGTCTAAAGACAAGTTTTACTAATCATGTCTCTCTATTGTTCTTCTTCTGTGTGTCAGGTTAGCAGTCTAAGACAAGTTTACTAATCATGTCTCTTATTGTTCTTCTTCTTCTTTGTGTAGTTAGACAGTCTAAAGACAAGTTTACTAATGATGTCTCTCCATTGTCTTCTTCGTGTGTAGGATTAGACAGTCTAAAGACAAGTTTACTAATCATGTCTCTCCATTGTTCTTCTTAGCTGTGCAGGTTAGAGTTAAAGGGTTGCGTCTAAGACTTACTAATCATGTCTCTTGTTCTCTTCTCATGGAGACATCAAGGATAATTTTACAATAGTTCTCTTGTTCTCTCTTCAGTGTGTCGAGGTTCTAGTCTAAAGACAAGTTATAAATGTCCATTGTTCTCCGTGTTCAGTTAGCATGTAAAGACAAGTTTAAATCATAGTCCTACATTGCTTGCTTCTTGTTCAGTTATTAGAAAGGTTAAAAAATTTCTACAATATTTTCCATTGTTCTTCTTACTTGGAGAACATTTGACAAGTTTATAATCATGTGTCTCCATGTTCTTCTTTCTGTGTAGAAGAAGTGAAAACAGTTACTAAATGTCTCTATTGATTCTTCATCTATCCTTGGTCAGGGTTAGATCGGGCTCTAAAGAACATTTAGTAATGAGCCTCCATTGTCTTTCCTTGCTGTCTTAGACAGCTCAGCAAAGACGTTTTACTTAATTGACTCTCATGTTTCTTCTTCGTGTCAAGTTTAGAATCTAAAGAAAGTTACTAATCATGTCTTAGTTTTCTTCTGTGATCATCATCACATCTAAGACAAGTTTATAATCATCTGTCTCTCTAAATATCTTTTTTCTGGTGTCAGGTTAACTTAAGACAATTTTCTTTGTGTCTTCCATTGTTCTTCTTCTTGTCCCAGTTAAAATCTAAAGAAGTTCTAACTGTCCTCTTGTTCTTCTTTTTGTGTCAGGTTAGACATCTAAAGACAAGTTCTACTAATCATGTCTCTCATTCTTCTTCTTTGTGTCAGGTTAGACAGTCTAAAGACAAGTTTTACTAATGATGTCTCTCCATTGTTCTTCTTCTTTCTGTCAGGTTAGACAGTCTAAAGACAAGTTTTACTAATCATGTCTCTCCATTGTTCTTCTTCTTTGTGTCAGGTTAGACAGTCTAAAGACAAGTTTTACTAATCATGTCTCTCTATTGTTCTTCTTCTTTGTGTCAGGTTAGACAGTCTAAAGACAAGTTTACTAATCATGTCTCTCCATTGTTCTTCTTCTTTGTGTCAGGTTAGACAGTCTAAAGACAAGTTTACTAATGATGTCTCTCCATTGTTCTTCTTCTTTGTGTCAGGTTAGACAGTCTAAAGACAAGTTTTCTAATCATGTCTCTCCATTCTACTCTATTATCCTCAGTGTCCCTCTGTTTGTTCCGAATGTTAGACTGTTAGAAACTAATTTTTGTACTATAACAATGTTAAGCCCGTATTTTTTTGACTGACCAACGTCGTGGGGGCGAGGATGTGGTTGTTCACATCACCCCTGCTGTCCTTATTTATCTATTTCTCTGATTTACCCATTTGAAGTTGTGCCGACAAGAGAGCATTTATAATCAGAAAAATTCCCACTCCAATTGTTGAATTTAATCTTGGAAGCACATGCATGATGAGCAAATGTATTAATCACTCCACTATAGCAGCTCTCTAGACCATCTGAAGACTAGTGTTAAAACCATCATATCATATCTCTCTACTGTTTAGTTTTCTTATCTTCTTTCTGTTATTTCAAAGATTAATCATTCCAAAGACAGGTGTTAATACTGTCCAATTGAATCATGGCTTTTCTAAGAATATTTCTCTAGCGCTTTGTTTCAGAAGATTTGATGCTTGTGTTTTGCTCCATAATTCACATCCATATGTTGCCACCAAAAAAATGCATGTCCTCAGACATTTTACCTTTGTTCCTTTGATTGTAATTATGTGCCAGAAAAACAAGCATATGAATGAAGTTGCACATATGAAAAAAGAAAAATGAATCAACTCAGCAACAATCGCATATGAAACAAAGAAAATAAATCAACTCAGCCAATCAAGCATATGAAAACAAAAGAAAAATAAAATGCAACTCAGCAACAAAAAAAACAAGCCCATGAAACAAAAAATGTACTCAGCAAATAAACATAAATAGAAAAAAAATCAATAAATCACATGAACAAAGTCATCATCAATTGAAAAAAATTAAAAAAACATTATTTTCATAAATGAACATTTTTGTCTACCATTTTTTCTTAGTGTCACCATCAATTATTATTTTTGAAAACTAAAACTGTGAAGTAGTCCATTTTTATTTGCATATTTTGCAGATTCGAGTATTTGAAGCCTTCAGGGGTCGCATCAAGAAATTCTTCTATGCCGGAGCTAGACTGGACAGTGTTGATCAAAAAGATACACTTATTGCGTAAGTTATATTGTGTAAAACAATAAGCGATCCTTTTTTCACTTTCACCTGAGTGATTCTCACAATCAAATCATCCACTAACTCTTGTTATGTTATGTTATGTGAACGATGTCATGACACATTAGGCATTCTCATTCGTGCTCCGTCCTCCGCTGCAGCAGCTACCCCTACGTACATTTGCTCACCATACCCATGAGAAGTTGATTAGCATACCCTCGCTCTTTATCCCAAAGACGGCACCGTCTGGCATGTCCAAACCTAATTCCGAATTCTCACATCGTTCCAGTATCTGAGACTCGCCCACATCACATAACTGAGAGCGTACCGCATAAAATACAAATACAAACATTATAAAATCACAACAAAATTGTCACTTACCACTCAATTTAAACGAATTCTATACATCTTCAAGGCATAAGACATGTTTCTGTTTAAACTACATCAATATTCACACAATGCAGGAAAGTTTCAACATTTTCTATCAATCAATAACATTTTTAAAACAACTTTTGTGTCAGAATGAAAGCCTTTATTTCAATGGAAATTTGTTCAAAAATTAGTTGTTGAATATTTGCTAATTTTATTAGTTTACTAAACTAAAGTTGGAAAACGGCTATCTCACACATATAAAGCTGGAAATGACTAATTACCTTAAATTAAATTAATATAATTGGACTGCAATATAAATTGACTTTAAATGAGTAAAAACACCATGTAGTGGGGCTCCTGTAAAAAGGTGTCCAACCCAAGCCTTATTGTGCTCTTTGGTCTATTAGGAGTTAATCATTTCCAGTTCAGTGATTCATTCACACAATCAAATCATCCATTAATTACTTTCACCTGATTGATTTCCATAATCACATCATCAATTAATCATAGGGACATGGATTTTAAAAATGTTTTTACCTGATCCAAAATCACTTAAACTTTCAGCTCTTCGGCTCGGTGCCACGAACACTGTAAATCTGGAGAAGCTGTGGCTTTTCTGCCAGCCCGCGGAATTGAACCTGTGCTCACAGGAAGTTTGTCACCAGTCGTGCAATGCACTGCGTTTGGGCAGGGACATGGATTATTGTTGTCTATTATTTCATCATCCATAGAAGCAAGCTATTCTTTATAAATCTCAGTAAATCTCTGTCTCAATCATATCTTCCAACAGCTTGTTCATTGTCCATGTTTCTGCACTATCCAACTATAATAATAATAATAATAATAATATATCATAACTATATGTTTTGTTTGTGGCTGCACTTTCCAATGTTTCTTGACATTCAAAAAAATTAATTATATATAATATGATGCTTTGGGTCATGTGATGAACTGACATTGTTCCATGTTCTGCACTATCCAACTTTTAATCATTTTTAATAATAGAATTGTTTAATAATCTATATGTTTAGCAGGATGACATTGTCATCTCAACTAACTCCAACTTTCATAAGACTCATATCAATAAATATATCGTTTAGTCATGTGGAACTGACATTGTCCATGTTTCTGCACTATCCAACTATAATAATAATAATAATAATAATATATGTTTAGTCATGTGGAACTGACATTGTCCATGTTTCTGCACTATCCAACTATAATAATAATAATAATAATAATATATGTTTAGTCATGTGGAACTGACATTGTCCATGTTTCTGCACTATCCAACTATAATAATAATAATAATAATAATAATAATATATGTTTAGTCATGTGGAACTGATATGCTCCTTTGTTTTGTGTGGCTTCACTTTCAGATGTGAAATTCTATGTGAAGAATTGGCAGGAGAAAAAGTTGTGGAGATTATTGTTATGCAGGTCAGTTTGTTTTGTTGGTATGAGAGAAATTGATGCTGTAAGAGTAGGTCATGTGATGTTATGCCATCGGCCCCAAGGCACATTGAGTAAGAGTAGGTCATGTGATGTTATGCGATCGGCTCCAGGGCACATTGGACATTCCCATGCATGCTCTGTCCTACGCTGCAGCAACCATCTCAAAGTCTACTTGTTCACAGTACCCATGAGAAGTTGATTAAGTATATCTTATAACTCTCTACCACGAAGATGACACTCTGGCATCTCCAAACTTAACTCCTAATTCTCAGACTCGTTGCAGCGTCTAAGACTTGTCCATATCACATAAATGAGAGCGTATCGCATTGATGACATTGGCTCCGTCCATACTTCTGCCAGTTTGAATCGGGACATTGCAAGAAAGTCAGCATGTTCGTTACCCTGCACTCCAGCATGTCCAAGTGTGTACCACCAAGTCAGTGTCTTGAGATTTGATCCCAGAATGCTGTCCACCCATTCGGCACGCCGGCTACCAGATTGAATCTTTTGAAGCATATTCATGGAGTCAAGAGTAGGTCATGAAAGAGAACATCTTTTAAGTAGAGTCTGAGTGGTTTATTCATTGTAAGATTTTGTTGTTGTTGACATTTTCTCCAGAATACTCATGTTTTTATTACTCTGTGGTTTCTACATCAAAGAACAAACAATGAAATGATTAAATTAAATTAACAAGAATGACCTGGTATTCACTACCGGAGATAGCAACACTGAAATAGTATAACGAGTACAGAGCAAGAGGAAGACCATGCAAAAAATAGAGCGACGTCATCAGGAACAGCCTTAAAAAAAGTGATAACAGCTTACAAAGTACCTTTGAACAAGCACACACAAGATTACTACATTTCCCCTCCCCCAATATTTCTTAAAAGAAGTATATGGAAGTGGAAGGCAGGGAGAATGAAAGAATGCAGTGGTTTGGGTGAGAAGAATGAACTGTTTAAGATGATTAGTGATGTGATTTTACACCGGTTAAGCTGTGATATTGTGCATCTTATTGCCCATCACATCCAATTTCAGAATTCATTTTTTGTTGCATGAATATCTCATTGTAGGATGAAGTTGTTGAACCTCTTAAATATCTTTACATTTACACATTGCCATGTACAAAATTTAACATTCTACACATTGCCATGTACAGAACCTCTTAAATATCTCTACATTTACTACATTTTTTTGCACTGATGTACAGAACCTCTTAAATATCTCTACATTTACACATTGCCATGTACAGAACTTGACATTAGCCTCAAAGGACATACTAGTTCTGCAGTTCTCAGCAATAATACACAAGTTTTCATGGTATTAGCCATACAAGTTTCCAATATAATTATTTGTTGGTGTCTGTGTATCTAACAGAGAACAATGCATCCAATTGACTACCCTGTCCGTTGTGCATTCTGCCACAAGCCATGTTCAGATGGAACTCTTCTAAAGAGGTGTACAAAGTGCTATAAAGTTGGTTATTGTGATCAGTAAGTTGTATCTTCTTGTTCTATCTCTGGTTTGTCTTGATTTCATTACTCTGTAATTAACTTATAAGGAATGTTACTAAGTCATCCTAGTAGTGAGGTTTGACTTCTTGCTTTGAAGGGACTGTAATCATTTCTTCTTTGAGATTGAAGGAAGGGGGTGTAGTGACGTCACATGACCTCAGTTAAGGGTGGCCTAGTGCTATTGGAAATGGTTGATAACTATGAAGTTGCATAACATTTGGACATATAAGTAAGACTAGTAGCCTTTTGTAGTCAGTGATAAATACACATCAAGAACTAGGTGTTGGAAATGTTGAATACTGATTGATTCGTTGATTGATAGGACCATCATCATTGCACTTCGATGAGTAACCATGTGTGCTCCCATCTCTTTCTTGTACAGACGAGTGTCCCAGATGCAATTTTGAAGGTGGTGAAGTTATTTTTGTAGGAATTTTTATTTTTAATCTTTTCTAATGAATTTTGCCTGGGCAGCGGCTTTCCGGCCCGCTTTTCTCCATTTTGAACTGCCAAGGGTTCTTGGAAAAATATGATCTCTGGAAAAATATCCTGGTGGCTCCACGAGGGAGCAAACTATAAGTGCCTTTGAAATGAGTCATTGAATACTGACAGTCCTTTAAGTGATGAAAATTTTGTCTAAGCATTCAGTTCACTTCTGGTGATGGATATCCTCACACACTGGATAAGATCATATGAGGGGAAGTCAATAAGTAAGCCACAAATGGCTGTAGAAAAATAACTAAACATGATAACAACTTGAAACCAGTTTATTTTTATACATACATTGTTCCTTTATTTCTCAACATAATTTCCACCAACATTGATGCACTTATCCCATCGTTTTATCAAACCGACTGCATAGAACTGCGGGCTCTGTTTTCTAAACCACGTTTCACTTCACATTCAACTTCGGCGTCATTCACGAAATGTCTCCCGCCAAGGTGGGTTTTCAGTGGACCAAAGAGGTGTAAATCGCTAGGGCTAAGTCGGGACTGTAAGGTGGATGTTCTAGAACTTCCCACCTTAGTTGGTTAATTTTCTCCTGAGTTAATCGAGCCGTATGTGGTCTGGCATTGTCATGAAGAAGCAACACTCCTTTAGTCAGCAACCCTGGACGTTTTTTTTCGAATTGCATCATGAAGCATTGATAGAACTTCACAGTACGATTCGAAATTCACATTGTCACCTTTCTTCATGAAATTGGTTAAAAGCACTCCATGACAATCCCAAAACACCGTCAACATAACCTTCCCTGCTGATGGCGTAACCTTGAATTTTTGGACACAAGGCGAAGAAGGATGTTTCCACTGCATTGAAGCACGCTTTGATTCGGGCTGGTAGTGATGCACCCATGATTCATCCCCAGTAACAATCCTGTTCAGCATCTCTTCTCCTTCATCTTCGTATCGACAGAGATGATGCAAGGACAGGCCAAATCGGTTCATTTTGTGTTCCTCTTTCAATTGTCTGGGTACCCACCTTGAGCACACTTTCTTAAATTTCAATCGATCATGCATTATGCTGTATGCTGAACCATGTGAGCACCCTATTGCAGATGCTACAGAGTCTATCGTTACTCATCTGTCACCTCTAATCATCTCCTCCACCCGCTGCACTGATGCTTCTGTTGCAATCTCAACAGGATGACCAGATCGGATTTCATCAACAATTTTAGAGCGTCCTTGAGAAAATGTTTCTACCCAACTATGCACCGTTTACGGACAAACATTTGTCAGCATAAACAGGAAGCATTTCCTATGAATGTTCTTTGCAGGCAGTCCTTTTGCCCACAAAAACGCACAACAGCACGTTGCTCTTTGGTTGTACTCTCCGTAAGTACAGTCGCCATTTTGTTTATGCGCTGCACATGCGCATGAGACACAGCACCACCTGGCGAATGGGAATATAAAGTTGGATGTTGCTGTCACCTAATGACACTTTTAGAAAACACCAACTACATTTACCTACCATCTCACATAACTTTGTGGCTTACTTATTGACTTCCCCTCGTACATGCTGTGTCCTCAAATACAGCAGCTATCTTACATTGCTACTTTGTTTGTTTTGTAGGAGATAAAGGCCTCTTTAAGCCAAGGTATGGCCCTTTCAACCTAAGGGCAAATCTTTTATTAATTATATCAAAGCAAAGAATAGTACCACTGCGACCTACAAGGCATGTAGTAAGATTCAACTGATGTAGAGGCCTAGGGAAGATATCCCTAGTAAATAAAAAGCGTTGCAGAAATCAGATGTGTTGACCTACTTGTAGGCACATAACTGGCACAATGTAAAATCACTCTACGGCTTGGATCACATACAAATCACACAGAGTGGTTAATGAGCGGTCGATATGGAGCAGTCGAGGAAGAAGAAAAGGATTGTATCTGACAGTATTTGCACTTCCTATACTTTGTAATTGATGTTGGTCCGCATATCTTCTCTTTCTCCCTACCCTGCAGACAGCACCGTCAGGTGGTTCAATGTCTCTGATTATGTTGCACAATTGTTTAGCAGTCAAGTATGATGTCTCCAAGAGAGAGCAACAGTAGCATAGTTGTTAGTGAACTCACTTCTTAGGTGTATGGTATGGGTTCAATTCTACAGTAAGCGTAGAATATTTCTCCAAACGTAACTGCTCTCATCTCAATCAAGCCTCAATTCGGTACCGGGAAAAGCACTGGGAAGTAAAGACAACGGTTGGGATCTTGAGCACATTACCCATCTTGTGCCGATGTTCAATGAAAATACAGACATGATACTATATTCCCTAATATACCTTGAGCACATTACCCATCTTGTTCCGATGTTCAATGAAAATACAGGCATGATACTATATTCCCTAATATACCTTGAGCACATTACCCATCTTGTGCCGATGTTCAATGAAAATACAGACATGATACTATATTCTCTAATATACCTTGAGCACATTACCCATCTTGTTCCGATGTTCAATGAAAATATAGACCTGATACTATATTCCCTAATATACCTTGAGCACATTACCCATCTTGTGTCGATGTTCAATGAAAATACAGACATGATACTATATTCTCTAATATACATTGAGGTAGAAGAAATAGTTCCTTTATTTTGTGTATAATGTCCAAGTTTAGTGATAGACAGTATATTATGACAGCTTGATGTGCAGAGAGAGAGAAGAACTAAGGAGTCACAGGAACCATCAGTATACATACCCTTCAACATTTGATTTGGGAGACTGAGCACCTATGGGTCTGCCTGGAGTGCTGTGACATCAGTTCAATAATCTTCTTTTTTCTTATCTCCAGTCTTGTTTTGTCTCACAGCGCCAGGATAAGAAGAGATTTCTAGAACATATCTCACAAAGTCAGGATAAGAAGAGATTTCTAGAACATGTCTCACAGCGTCAGGATAAGAAGAGATTTCTAGAACATGTCTCACAGCATCAGGATAAGAAGAGATTTCTAGAACATGTCTCACAGCGCCAGGATAAGAAGAGATTTCTAGAACATGTCTCACAGCGTCAGGATAAGAAGAGATTTCTAGAACATGTCTCGCAGTGCCAGGATAAGAAGAGATTTCTAGAACATGTCTCATAGCGCCAGGATAAGAAGAGATTTCTAGAACATATCTCACAGTGCCAGGATAAGAAGAGATTTCTAGAACATATCTCATAGCGCCAGGATAAGAAGAGATTTCTAGAACATGTCTCACAGCGTCAGGATAAGAAGAGATTTCTAGAACATGTCTCACAGCATCAGGATAAGAAGAGATTTCTAGAACATATCTCACAGCGTCAGGATAAGAAGAGATTTCTACAACATATCTCACAGCGCCAGGATAAGAAGAGATTTCTAGAACATGTCTCACAGCGTCAGGATAAGAAGAGATTTCTAGAACAGATCTCACAGCATCAGGATAAGAAGAGATTTCTAGAACATGTCTCACAGCATCAGGATAAGAAGAGATTTCTAGAACATATCTCACAGCGCCAGGATAAGAAGAGATTTCTAGAACATGTCTCATAGCATCAGGATAAGAAGAGATTTCTAGAACATATCTCACAGCATCAGGATAAGAAGAGATTTCTAGAACATATCTCACAGCGCCAGGATAAGAAGAGATTTCTAGAACATGTCTCACAGTGTCAGGATAAGAAGAGATTTCTAGAACATATCTCACAGCGCCAGGATAAGAAGAGATTTCTAGAACATGTCTCACAGTGTCAGGATAAGAAGAGATTTCTAGAACATGTCTCACAGCGCCAGGATAAGAAGAGATTTCTAGAACATGTCTCACAGCATCAGGATAAGAAGAGATTTCTAGAACATATCTCACAGCGCCAGGATAAGAAGAGATTTCTAGAACATGTCTCACAGCATCAGGATAAGAAGAGATTTCAAGAACATGTCTCACAGTGTCAGTATAAGAAGAGATTTCTAGAACATGTCTCACAGCGCCAGGGTAAGAAGAGATTTCTAGAACATGTCTCACAGTGTCAGGATAAGAAGAGATTTCTAGAACATATCTCACAGCGCCAGGATAAGAAGAGATTTCTAGAACATGTCTCACAGCGCCAGGATAAGAAGAGATTTCTAGAACATGTCTCACAGCATCAGGATAAGAAGAGATTTCTAGAACATATCTCACAGTGCCAGGATAAGAAGAGATTTCTAGAACATGTCTCACAGCATCAGGATAAGAAGAGATTTCTAGAACATATCTCACAGCGCCAGGATAAGAAGAGATTTCTAGAACATGTCTCACAGCATCAGGATAAGAAGAGATTTCTAGAACAGACTTTTGTGTGCTCTTCTTTAATCTTGTTTTGTCTCATAGCATGAGGATAAGAAGAGATTTCTAGAACTGGCTTTTGTCTCATAGCATGAGGATAAGAAGAGATTTCTAGAACTGGCTTTTGTCTCATAGCATGAGGATAAGAAGAGATTTCTAGAACTGGCTTTTGTGTGCACTTCTCTAATCTTGTTTTGTCTGATAGCATGAGGATAAGAAGAGATTTCTAGAACAGACTTTTGTATGCGCTTCATAAATAGTGTCTTTCGTCACCTCTGTTATCTCTGAGGTCCACCTGCATTATGAGAACTTTATAAGTAGCGAGTAGTTTGTGAAGTTTTTTGAATTATATCAAAGTGTTACCACAATAGTTATTTATTGAAATGTTCTTCCACCCGAGTGGTTACCCTGGCCCAAATTTGGGGTGTAAAGAAAAGAACCATTGTTACCTGCCATGCATGTCGTAAAAGGCGACTAAGGAGGTTTGGCTGAAATCGAATGCATGTGTCCTAAGCGTGTAGAAGTCTATGCGTTTAGGGCCTACCAAACCAATGTGAAACGTATACATGTTCTTGGCAAAGATCAAACATATCACAAGGAATGATTAAAATTGGTTGTAAAGAACGAACGCAAAGAAGAAGAAGAAATGTTCCTGTTGGATGAGGACACTGAAATAGCTGTTTAATCGATCCAACGATTTAAGCAGTTTGGAATTATCCGTTGTACAAGTAGAACTGGATGCCTGAAGGGCAGAGTGAGGAGTGTGTTTAATCAGCGAGCCATGGGAACCATCAGTATGCATAATCTTTTGATATCTTTTGGGGGAGACTGGCACCTATGGGTCTGCCTGGAGTGCAATGACGTCGGTTTAGTAACCAATAACCAATGTTTATGGATATAAGAGATTAGAATATGATCACACTACCCAGATTAATATCTCACATCACTGGCAAGTGTTGTTTTACTCCTCCATCTTGATCACACTACCCAGATTAATATCGCACATCACTGGCAAGTGTTGTTTTACTCCTCCATCTTGATCACACTACCCAGATTAATATAGCACATCACTGGCAAGTGTTGTTTTACTCCTCCATCTTGATCACACTACCCAGATTAATATCGCACATCACTGGCAAGTGTTGTTTTACTCCTCCATCTTGATCACACTACCCAGATTAATATCGCACATCACTGGCAAGTGTTGTTTACTCCTCCATCTTGATCACACTACCCAGATTAATATTGCACATCACTGGCAAGTGTTGTTTACTCCTCCATCTTGATCACACTACCCAGATTAATATTGCACATCACTGGCAAGTGTTGTTTTACTCCTCCATCTTGATCACACTACCCAGATTAATATCGCACATCACTGGCAAGTGTTGTTTTACTCCTCCATCTTGATCACACTACCCAGATTAATATCGCACATCACTGGCAAGTGTTGTTTACTCCTCCATCTTGATCACACTACCCAGATTAATATTGCACATCACTGGCAAGTGTTGTTTACTCCTCCATCTTGATCACACTACCCAGATTAATATCGCACATCACTGGCAAGTGTTGTTTACTCCTCCATCTTGATCACACTACCCAGATTAATATTGCACATCACTGGCAAGTGTTGTTTACTCCTCCATCTTGATCACACTACCCAGATTAATATTGCACATCACTGGCAAGTGTTGTTTACTCCTCCATCTTGATCACACTACCCAGATTAATATTGCACATCACTGGCAAGTGTTGTTTTACTCCTCCATCTTGATCACACTACCCAGATTAATATCTCACATCACTGGCAAGTGTTGTTTTACTCCTCCATCTTGATCACACTACCCAGATTAATATCGCACATCACTGGCAAGTGTTGTTTACTCCTCCATCTTGATCACACTACCCAGATTAATATCGCACATCACTGGCAAATGTTGTTTACTCCTCCATCTTGATCACACTACCCAGATTAATATTGCACATCACTGGAAAGTGTTGTTTTACTCCTCCATCTTGATCACACTACCCAGATTAATATCGCACATCACTGGCAAGTGTTGTTTACTCCTCCATCTTGATCACACTACCCAGATTAATATTGCACATCACTGGCAAATGTTGTTTTACTCCTCCATCTTGATGTTGTATGATTAAGTTGTTTGATCACCTGATATGAATGCCTTGCTATCATCTAGCACATAGAGCCATATATCAATCAAATATAATGAGTATACAGCAAGAGGAAGATCATGCAAAAGATAGGAGTGACAGTATCAAGAACAACTTTAGTGAAGTTACTACTAACTTCATCATCATTATCATCAAACAGATTGTCATCAGGAGAATTTTGCCACCCTAACATCCTTCGAAATTTCTCTCTCTCATAGGTCAGACATCCCACCTCTGCAGCTGTCAACTCAAATCATCAGTTACATCCTGAAGCCATCTCCGTGGTCTTATCACCTCTTTACCAGGATACTTCATTCCATAATGGTCTTCTCCAACCCTCCGTGTTTCTTTATTTGTCCAAAATACTTCAATTTTCTTATTTATGCCATCTGCCAATTTTCTTTCATTTTCAGTTCTTTCTGGATATTTATTTTTTTCCTCTGTCCATCATATATGGAGGACTTGTTTGTAACACTTATATTCAAAAGCAAATATATGTTTTTTCACTGTTTGTTTAAATGTCCATGCTTCACACTCATACAGGAATACTAACTTACAAAGCATATTTGACAAGGGAGAAAGAAGATCCATAAATCCCCTCTCTCCCAACACTTCACTCATGTACAATAGAGGAAGATAAGTAGAAGATGAATATACCTCTGAAGTCGGTATAGCGAGGGGACACTGATAGAAAAGTAAAGCAGTCCTTCAGACAAAAGTCAGTCAGAAGCGCCGTATGAGGTGCCCTGACTACGTCCGAATTCATAGCGGTCGAACGCAAGAAGAAGAATAAGGGACGTAAACTTTAAAGTCAAATATATTTTAAATAATGTTATTTTGATTGGAACCAAGTGTAATATTTACATTGGCATCATCTTGTGTTAAAAATCTTTCTTATAACAGCACTTGTCAAAGAAATCACTGGAACTTACATAAGGCTCAATGCAGTCCTGCTCCTGACCCTGTTGGATGCCCATTCATCCTATCCTTGCCATGTTCCAGAGCTACATATGGCAATTTGGTTAAACACATGGAAGCATTTTCACGGTAAGACACACGCACAGAAACAGTCCAGCTTCAATATTAATTTTTATGTCATACATTATTCAATGACTAGTTCACAATGCTATATTTATTAGTAAGCCACTTTGCTCAACAGTTGGCCATAAGATGACTTGATTGACTCAATATATCCTTTGTCTTGTCATATCCACATGTACCATGAAGCGTTGTGGGGAGTTTCAGTTTTCTATACTCTGCCAGATGTGTTGCATCTGTAGCTGTTAGTGTTTGATGTTGCAGGATATCTGTGATATTATCTGTCCATTGGGTTCTTGGTCTTCTTCTGCATCTAGGTTTCTGGTTGTTATAGGCTGAAACTGAATAAAAAAAAAGTAAAGGAAGATTTTGTTAATAGCACTTGGTGTATAGGGTAATACCGTGTTAGGCTTGTATTTGACATTGATTGTCAGCACACGATGGATGATATGCTCAACATCATGTTGGCTGCCTTTACTTTCCAGTGCTTTTCTGATAACCAATTGAGGCTGGGTCAACCTGTGAAAAAATTATGTGCCTACTGTGGGAATTGAACATGGACCACTAGCCTGAGAAGTGAGTTTACTAACAACTACGCTACTAAGACTCCGGCTGAAACTGCAAACAAATTTAAATGGCTGCTGTTTTGAATGATGGAGTACTTATGGACTTGCACAGTGTGTCATGATATTGATAGGGAGTACTGAACTATCCTATATTTGTTTCTTGTCTTTAGATCAATGATCTTGTTAGATCAAACAACTTGTCACCAATCTCATAATCATCCACGTTGGCTTCTTCTTAGTATTAAGCTTGGCAATCTTACTTCAGACATGAGGACATTTCAGTGACTCTCATACAACAACCTTGAAGGCATGCAAAAGCAACTAACAGGATTGATTCCCCTCTCAACAACCATGCATGGCTCTCTCTATAAGGTTTCATCACAACAGATTATGTTTTTATCATGCTTTGTTGGCCACATTGAATCTGTATCCAAGTAGCAATACAAGATCTCAAAAATGTCTGAAGCCGAAGGATTGACTTCATTGCACAGGGTTTTACCCCATATGGTGTGGTCCCTCTCCGCAGGAATGGCATGCCACCTGCTGAGAGTATTGAATAAAACACAAACTCCATAGCTCCGTCAAAACTCATAGGGCCTCTTAAACACTACCATGACCTTCCAACCAATAACCTTTGGAACACAAAGCTAAGGCTTAAAACCACAGAGACATCCTACAAGGAAGTGATACAAAGTCTTGATCAGTATGTTTCTGTGTCCCAGCTCCTCAAGTACAAGTCTTATGTGTGCTTTCATGTTATTCTAACTCTCAAATTGTTTGAATCTGTTTGTGGAACTTGTTAAAAGTATAAATCTTGTTTTCTCATTGCAGGTTTTCTGTTGATGTGTTTCAACCACCAGTCAAATCATCTGAGGTTGGAGTCAAAACTCAACATCTTTCACCTCCAGCAGTTTAAACAACACTCTTAGCCAATCTTGCTCTAGTCTGAGCAGCTTGGACAGCTTGTCGTCTGCTAGCAGTACCTGCACTCTGACAGGTAATCAATCGGATCCTCTAGAAGTAGGAGAAGAATCTGGTGAAAGTGTTCTTGCAGATCAGTGTGGTAAGTTCTTGCTGTTGCTTAAGAGAGAGAGAGTCTTTTATCGGCTGCTTAATTACGAGTTCAGCCTTCATGTTGCCTCAAAGTAGAGATTGGGACAACATGAAGGCTGAACTCAATAGCAGCTGATAGATGATAATGTAAGTGTTGATGATATTGTTGTTCATATCGATGGGTCTGTGCATCGAGAAGTCAGGCAGGGATTTCTTGGCTAGCAAGCATGGTAGGGTTGTTGCAGAGTGAATTTGAGCATACATAACAATTACTTTCATTATGAGGATGGAGGTTGAGGCCGTTACTGCTGCACTCCATTGACTCACTGAAACACTTTACTGGGACTGTTATTGTTTCTGACTCAGTTGATGCTTTGGAACATCCAGAATAGCAGGTATTAGTGGATGTCATCTATAGAGATTTACAACCTCCAGAGACTCATGTGTATCTACTGTCCTGATCATGCAGGTGTTTGCAGCAATGAGAGAGCGCACATGCTTGTATTGGAAGCATCGATTGCTGGGGAGGTTAGGATGGATAAGGCAAATGTTCTTCTGTCTTTTGACACTCTACTGTTTGAGAAATTGACATTAAATCAATCCAACGATTTAAGGAGTTTGGAATTACACGCCGTTGACGTAGAACTGGAAGCTTGTGGGGAAGAAGGAGAAGTGTGTTTAACCAGCGAGCCACAAGAACCATCAGTATGCATAACCTTTGACATATGTTGGGAGAGACCTAAAGGTCTGCCTGGATTGCTGTGATGTCAGTTGAGTAACCAATAACCAAGAGAGAAACAATTGATTTCTTAGTTTTCTCCAGCTGTGCCATCAAGTGATTTCTTTGTGAATTATGATGTACACTTGCTGGTATACAGAGAGATCATGTAGTAGTTAGTCTTCTACATAGGTGTATGGTCTCATGATCAAATTCTACGGTGCGAGTTGGATTATTTTAGGACTGTAATGGCTCCCAGATTGACCCAGCCTCAGGTACAAGAGAAACACTAGGGAGTAACTGCGACTGGCGTTAAATGAACCACACCACCCATTTTGTGACATTACTTCCCAGTGTTTCTCTGATAGCAGTTTGGTGGACTTAGATGATGTTACAATCTGATCAAATCCTACTCTAACTGGAATTTGATCCTGGTATCACACTCCTACAAAGTAAGTTGACTAATCACTATGCTATTGCAGCTTTTTTTTGGGAAGCTCTATCAACCAACAGGAAAAACATCTGACATCCCAAGCAGACTATGCAGTGCACCAAGTGCATTTATGGCCCATCTGATGGTCTGAAAATTAGCCCAATACAACAGCATCAAAGTTAAGATTACTATATATACTACAGGTGTGTACTATCAACTTTACTATTTGGATCACAATGCTTGAGACTGACAGAACAATATAGGTTCAAACTTTTGACCTTCCATACAACTTATCTGTGAAAGATCTTACCCATGTTCTGGCCAAGAATTATCTCTACCTACTAACTGCTTACACAGTGTCAGCAGGAAACAATGAATACCATTAACCAATAGAGGTGCTGGAGATGGATCAGACATGTGTTATTCATGGAGGCTGACTGTCATGAAAGAGGGGAATATAACAAGAAGGGTCCTTGCCTGGAAACCGCAGGGACAGTGAAAGAAGGGGAGGCGGAGATCAACAATATAAAGAAGAGTTGGAGGGAGCTGCAGGAGATAGCTAGAGATAGGAAGATTTGGCATGAGTTGGTTGAGAGCCTATGCCCCAATCAGGGGTAAAAAGGCAAAGAGAGAGAGAGAGAGGAAGACCAAAACCACTTGGAGGATGTCAATACAGAGAATGTCCAAGAACAAAGAATAATAGCATGCTTTTGTTGCTGCTCTAAGCACGAGGAGTTACAGATGCTGCTCTAAGCACCGAGGAGTTATAGATGCTGCTCTAAGCACCGAGGCAGTTACAGATGCTGCTCTAAGCACCGAGGGAGTTATAGATGCTGCTCTAAGGGCACCCGCAGGAGTTATAGATGCTGCTCTAGCACCGAGGCAGTTACAGATGAAAGAGAAAGAAGAAATCGTCATTTGAACATTATCGCCTGTATGTTGCCATGGCTTACAGGGGGAGCAAAGAAAAGTAACACTGTGACCTACAAGGCATGTTGTAAGAGGCCACTGAAGTAGGGGCATAGGAAAGCTATCCTAGTAAATAAAAAGCATGGCAGAAATCGGATGTGCTGGTCTACTTGTATACACATAACTGGCACAACATACAACCTCTCTTAGGCTCAGATCACATACAAATCATAATGAGTGGTTAACAAGTGGTCGATATGGAGCGTTCGAAGAAGAACTTTATGGGTTAGGAAAACTTTGATAATCTGTGCACGTTCTCCAAAGCTGTCACTTGAAACTGACTGAGACTGGTTATTGGTTACTAAACTGATGTCATTGCACTCCAGTCAGACCCATAGGTGCTCAGTGTCCCCCAACAGATATTGAAGAGTATGCATACTGATGGTTCCCATGGCTCGCTGATTAAACACATTCCTAACTCTGCCCCTCAGGCATCCAGTTCTATTTGTACAACGGGTAACTCCAAACTGCCTAAATCGCTGGATCGATTCAACACCTACTTTAGTGTCCTCATCCAACAGACAGTCATGAAGAGACTGAAGAACATCCCCCTTATCCATCAACTCCCCAAAAATCGATGCTGTTGAGACTGGTTACTAATGAGAGCAGCATGAATGCAGTTGTAATAGTTTCTCCCTTCCTGTTTACTGGGATTCCACTCTTCTGGTGGTCAGGTGTTAGTGTGAGAGAGTTTGTTTTATTAATCTAGTTGTAGTTATCTCCTTTTTATTATATATATATATTCGTTGATGGCAGTAATAGTGATGGTATTTGTTTCCCTTTCAATTCATTGATGATGATTTGACAGATTATATGTCCCTTTCTGATTGATTTATTTATTGTTGATGATCCGATTACATGTCCATTTCCTCCATATTTGGGTTATATACCTCTTGATTGTTCATCATCATCCCTTGACATCCTTCTTAATATTATTGTTGTTATGATGATGTTATAAACGACATTTATTAACCAACATGAGACGTTATGTAGACACAATATCGTTTTGATCTCTGTATAATATCTTTATTTATTTCATGGTGCGATGACATATTTATGGACATACACCAAATATGTCCGTCCATCTTAAAGGTTCGTGTCATCTCTCCTATTTTACTAATCGTTGCTATCTCACTGTCACTACTCAACTACTTAGTTTTTATTACGTCAAAAATGTCTCATTGTTATGTGTTGCGCCTCTGCTTAGAGAGTGCAACACATAGTCTCAACTATTTAATATCTAATTACATACTACACTAAAATATCTGGCTAACTGTCCATTCCTCCATTCCTCCGCTGCCACCTGGGGGGGCTATGACAGACTATGACACCCCCCTGGAGACCTCCCGTCGCCACGAGCTGAAATCCCAAAATCGCACAGGTAGAGTTCATCGGGTTTATTAGAGTTGTCCGAGCTGAAAGGGAACGAGTCACCTCACGTGTTAAATGTGGCTCCACAACAACTAACTACAACAGCCAATCATGGTCGAAAAGAAAAAGAAAATCCTGACGGGATCTTAGGAAGACCCAGTTGAACGAGCTAAATGGGAACTAGTCGCCACACGTCGTTGAACGTGACTCGTCAACTGGTCATAGGTGACCATGGCTAACATCAATAGTCAACCCTCTGTGCACTAGTGCTGAAACCATGTAATAAAGAAATTAAACAGCAACATTTCATTAATTAATTGGAAGATATGCGCCATATGTCTCTGACGGCGACCCAACAGCATAACACTTGGCCAATGTGAGGTGGCTGTACTGGGACATCCTATCCTCACAAGTCGTAGGATGGCGAGGGGCAGCTCACATCTGTCATGTCTCTATGTCGCTTGTGCTCGTTAGAGTCTTGTCAAACGATCTGAAAACTCAAACAAAAAAACAAGTTACTAATTGAACATAATATGAAAAACATCTCTTTATAGTGGTCAGATCACCAACAGTATCAGACCTCTGTGAGGAAATAATAACCAAATCCCAATCCCAGGGGAATGAACAAACTCCCAATATTCAATATATTGCACACAAAAACATACATAATGTTCAACCAACAACATGATAAGACCTCTACGAGGTATTATTATCTATCTCCCAATCCCAGGGAATGAATGAGCTGCAAATTATTAAACTCCATTATAAGACCTCTCAGGTATTATTATCTATCTCCCAATCCCGGAATGAATGAGCTTCAAATATTAAACTCTATTATAGCTCAAGTATTAATATCATCTCCCAATCAGGAATGAATGAGCTTCAAATATTAAACTCTATTATAAGACTCCACAGTATTATTATCATCTCCAATCCCAGGATGAATGAGCTCAAATATTAAACTCTATTATAAGACCTCCACGAGGATTATTATCATCTCCCAATCCCAGGAATGAATGAGCTTCAAATATTAAACTCTATTATAAGACCTCCACGAGGTATTATTATCATCTCCCAATCCCAGGGAATGAATGAGCTTCAAATATTAAACTCTATTATAAGACCTCCACGAGGTATTATTATCATCTCCCAATCCCAGGGAATGAATGAGCTTCAAATATTAAACTCTATTATAAGACCTCCACGAGGTATTATTATCATCTCCCAATCCCAGGGAATGAATGAGCTTCAAATATTAAACTCTATTATAAGACCTCCACGAGGTATTATTATCATCTCCCAATCCCAGGGAATGAATGAGCTTCAAATATTAAACTCTATTATAAGACCTCCACGAGGTATTATTATCATCTCCCAATCCCAGGGAATGAATGAGCTTCAAATATTAAACTCTATTATAAGACCTCCACGAGGTATTATTATCATCTCCCAATCCCAGGGAATGAATGAGCTTCAAATATTAAACTCTATTATAAGACCTCCACGAGGTATTATTATCATCTCCCAATCCCAGGGAATGAATGAGCTTCAAATATTAAACTCTATTATAAGACCTCCACGAGGTATTATTATCATCTCCCAATCCCAGGGAATGAATGAGCTTCAAATATTAAACTCTATTATAAGACTCTCACGAGGTATTATTATCATCTCCCAATCCCAGGAATGAATGAGCTTCAAATATTAAACTCTATTATAAACGTCCAATATTCAACGCTGCTCCATTATCTCCTAACCTTCTCCTGTTAAAATTCCCCATCTTCTTATTAACATAATTAACACATCAAAGTGTAGGATTACGTACACGCGACGCAAGTCCACACCAAATCCGCCAATTAAACAAATCATAACTCCAAGGATCCGAAACACTCGGATCGACATCATATAACCTTCAGGAGGCAATAAGATCATCCCAAAGGAAGAAAGTAACAATTCCAAATGTGTCAAATATATTGCATTCAACACAGCGCAACCTCGATGAGGTATTAAAATCCACAATATTCCACATATTCTCAACAACTCAAATAGTATCAATCACCTAATATTTGAGTTCCAATTTATATATACCAAAGGAATAAATTACATTCCAAAATATTTGACATCTTTGAGTCATCATTGCAGAAACTCTAGCCAATTAAAGTCATTGTCCACTCAATAACCCAAAAAGAATCGGACATATATAATATTCCGATTTTTATAACCCAATTATGAATTAAATTAACACCATATAGCCAGGGAATCAAAGGAATTCCCCAATGAAGGTCTCATTTGTCCTGACCTCATATAACCATAACACAACCTGTCCTGCCGCAACCAGGGACTTAACCAAAAACACAATTAATTTCTTTATTTGGTAAAACATCATTCTCGACAGCAAGCCTGGTATGTCTATACCTCGAGTTCCCGTGGGTTTGTACAATTCACATAAAACATAGTTGTCCTCAAAATGATCACAGATCTTCCCCATGGGACCATCCCTGGGGGCAATGTCAATGATATCACGTGTACCATCCCCTATATGTCTGCCCCGAAGTGATTTATCTAGGGAAACGTAGGCCCCAAACATTAAATGGAGTAAACCAGTACCAAACCCTGGCCCGTAGAATGAAGGAATCAACCCATGCAAACTCTGAGGACGTAAACATAGGACACCAACGCTAAAAAAGAGCAACAAGAACCCCATCACCACAGCATTCCATCGCACACACCTGGAACTGGAATGTACGCAATGGAACAACGCATTGTCCCTCTGACCGATAAAATTTCGGTCAAGATGCACACTATTTTGCACATCAGAACCCATGTGCACTGGATCTGATTGTATCCAGATATAAAAATCAATTTTAGCATTGCAATTCATATTTTGTTTATATTCTGAACTCAGAGATTTAGCATCTCCCCCATACAAACTCAAACTTATTTGTAGTGAGGAACCAATATTTTCACTACCATTGTCCACTGGGAGACTAACAATTCCAGTATGCTCGAAGGCACACTCGCTGGATCCTGAAATGTTTATATCTTTTTTGTTAAGCTCATCCTCAGTGATCGCAATTACCTGTGTTGTCGTTGAAGTGTCACTGGGACAAGATACCTTTAGTTGATTCTTCTCCTGTTTTAAATTAACTGCAGGATCGCCTCTAAAGAGAGACTTAGGCCACCTTTCTTTCCTCCGCACTCTTCCAGACTGACCGCTACGGTCAGCACACTTGCTAAATATACACTTCTTACTATTTTTGTCCACTAAAGCTTGTTTAAATTTTTTTGAGTTAACCTGTACTCTTTTATAACTTCCTCGCCGTTTTACTTTTGTTTTAACATTGTTAGTATTCCTAAATCCTGATGTATTAATCTTGTAACCTGTACGAGTTACCTTCGCGTTCTTAGATTCAATGCTATGTGTCCCATGAGGATGAAGTATACGATTTACATTGCGTTGTAATCCTGAGTGGTGAACATGAACAATATCCAAATGTTCTATTGGTCGTTCTTTGTAGTGGATGACCTTTTCAAAAGACTGTTCTGTACCACTCGCAATTCCTCACCGGAATCAATAATGACTTCCTTAATGTCAGCCTCTTCCTGTTCATGTCCTTTGTCCTCAAATGCACATCGATTATCTTCTTTTATATCATGCGCTACAATTGTCTCACAGATGAAGGACTCATTCACCCTTTGGATTTCCTGAAAATTTACCTCCGCTATCAAGGGAGGGTCTGTTAAGACATATGGCTCATCATCGGGCCAATCGACAACTGATTCGACTGTATTGCTAATTTGAGAAGTAACCACTTCTACACAAGAAAACTGTAATAAGAAGTTCGGTTCTTCACATGCTACCTCGTCGCATGATATCAAAGCAATGGGCTTAATATCGGACCAATTCATAACAGACTCCATTGTATCTCTATCTTGAGAATCAACTTCTTCTATCCGTGAAAAATGCAATAAATTCGGCTCCGCATTTGAACCATTGATGCTTGAAATCAATTTATGATTTCCCTGAAAATTGTCCTCCGCTACACATGGAAAATCGAGTAAAAAATTAGGCAGGGTACTTAATCCGGCTGCTTCTGATACCATCATATGATCGTTCTGCATCGGATGGCTTACACCCCGAATTGTCCCAAAAAATATTGCTCATCACCCAATTCATGACCAGTGTGATCAGGTCCATGTGGAATCTGGTGCTCGGGGGCTATAACCCCTGGCACCAAAGGATGTGCGTGGACCCTAATGTGCCGGCTGTGGACAGAAGAAAAATCTCAAGCAAACCCCACATGCCCTCTGTCACCACGCCTCCTACAACCCTGTGGTCGATTCTGTGAACAAAACCCATCTCGCTCCGACTGATGTGTGGAGGGGAAGGTTCTGGCAGGGACACGGTGTGCCTCAGAGTAGCATTCTGCCGCTCTGGATGCCAGGTCATCCACACGACGACCTGATCTATTAATGGCCCCGGAGTCCGGCACGGAGATGGGATTAGATTCCCATCGCCAAGCCTCGTCACGGTAGTGCAGGAATGTGGTGAAGGGCGATCCCGCCGCCATGGATGTCAACATACCCGAGCAGAGCCTGTCGTTCAGGGACGCAATAAATTTGTCCCGGAGATTTTTAGGATCAAGGGGTATTGACCCCTCCCGTGTCTGAGCCGCAGTGACCTTTGCAAACAGGCCAGCCAGACGGTGAGAGTAGTCGAGGCATGACTCCCCGGCTCCCTGGGAGGACCCAAAGAAAACTGATAGTAGGACCTGGGCGGACCTATTATCCCCAAAAACTCTCAGGAGACCAGCCAACAAAATTTCCGGATCCTGTGCAGTCATCCGCTGAATCTCCAATTCCTCTCGAACGGAATTCGAGACATGCTCAATAGGGCGTCAACTTTATCTTGGCCCTGTAAGCCATAATATCGCCAATACAGGCGAATGTCCTTCGCGAACTCGTCCACAGAAGGACCGTCGCGATCACCAAACGTCCGCAGTGGCCTACAAGGTGGACAAGGGGAGAATGGTGAAATGCCTGCACCTCAGGGAAAGCATCCTTATCGGAACCTGAGGTTCAGCCAAAGTAGCAGTGGGGCGTAATGACTCCTGAGGCACCACCTCCAACATAATCTCCTCACATGTTTTTCCACCTCTCGTGTTTCTATGAGCCATCCTAGATAGGTTAGGTAATAGTTACGAGTAGAAAATATAGGTCACAAAAAACGCACCAGTATGAGTAATAATAGTAAAAAATTGTAAATCCGTGAAAAATGCGAAGTCACAAGCTGGAATACATGTATATAAATTTAACAAGCTGAAAACAAGCGATCAGAACATAGTCAATCAATGAATTAGTAGTGAATGTAGTCAAGTAGAAACAAATACTTACTCTAATCACAGGTAAATCATGTACATAGTATGTAAAGAAACACAATCACAGCATATGACGTCAATACTCGTCATCCCAGCAAAATGTCATGATTCATCAAAGTCATTGAGGGGTAGATAAATAAGCACCAATAGGTAATCCGTCACTGAGCAAGTGAAATCAAATGTCCCATGGGAGTTGGCGTGAAGATAGTACTGAAATCAATGACGAATGTATCAGAAGAATAACAAGTGGCCTGTCCTTAAAAGATTAATTGAAGCAGGAGACGACTTGACTTGAGGATGAAGATGCAGACTGCTGAGTGACAGGAAGATAACGAAGGTCGAATTACGCTGATTGAAGAATGATATATAATGACCAGAAACAATCGATGCCGGGGAAAACCCGCCGGTCTACTGGCCGTGATGAAGAACTACCATAGGCCTTGGTAAGGTTGATTGAAGAAAATATGCCTGGCGTCCAAGCATACCACGTCCTCTATATATGTAATAATGGTCTCTACATGGTTGAATAAAGTAGGAATGTCTTGGAAGCAGAGAATGATAAAAAACGGAATGTTTACTCACTCACTTCTGGTCCACTTGGGCTGATGGTATTTACCCTGACACCATTGTAATAGTTGCTCCCTTCTTAATAGATAGATACAATTGTAATAGTTGCTCCCTTCCTGTTTACTGGGATTCCACTCTTCTGGTGGTCAGGTGTTAGTGTGAGAGAGTTCGTTTTATTAATGTAGTTGTAGTTATCTCCTTTTTATTATATATATATATTCGTTGATGGCAGTAATAGTGATGGTATTTGTTTCCCTTTCAATTCATTGATGATGATTTGACAGATTATATGTCCCTTTCTGATTGATTTATTTATTGTTGATGATCCGATTACATGTCCATTTCCTCCATATTTGGGTTATATATCTCTTGATTGTTCATCATCGTCCCTTGACATCCTTCTTAATATTATTGTTGTTATGATGATGTTATAAACGACATTTATTAACCAACATGAGACGTTATGTAGACACAATATCGTTTTGATCTCTGTATAATATCTTTATTTATTTCATGGTGCGATGACATTTATGGACATACACCAAATATGTCCGTCCATCTTAAAGGTTCGTGTCATCTCTCCTATTTTACTAATCGTTGCTATCTCACTGTCACTACTCAACTACGTAGTTTTTATTACGTCAAAAATGTCTTGTTGTTATGTGTTGCGCCTCTGCTTAGAGAGTGCAACACATAGTCTCAACTATTTAATATCTAATTACATACTACACTAAAATATCTGGCTAACTGTCCATTCCTCCGCTGCCACCTGGGGGCTATGACAGACTATGACACAGTGTAGAAGATTGCAACCAGTTGTTTACTTTTTATTTGATAATTCAAGTGACTACTTTCAAATTGTCTAGATTTCGAGACAAATGGGCCTGCTTCTGGAAGCTCAGGTCAACAACAATTTGCATCAACATCTACCCAACAAGCTGTCTCTAGTTTGGATAACCAGTTGCTTGGAGAAACTGCTGGAGCTCAATGGCCTGGTAGTAGTGACAGTGGGTTTGAGTCTATTGATACAAAGGTAAAGATTAGAGGTATCTCTGATTAAACACATCTATATAGTTCTTTATACACAGAATGCTGGGAGTACCAAGAAGAGACCAGTTTAGAATGAAGTACGGAAACAATGGTACAACATCAGTGTGAACTCATCAGAAACAACAATTAAATGGCCTACGATTCAATTCATTACGGACGTATTCTTTAAATAATTTAGTTGTACTTCTGCAAATAAAGGCTAAAATTAGCCTCAATGTCACTACCGATAGACAACATAGTTAATTAGACAGATGGGCTCTTATTAGTTAATGTAGACAGATAGGCTCTTATTAGTTAATGTAGACAGATAGGCTCTTATTAGTTAATGTAGACAGATAGGCTCTTATTAGTTAATGTAGACAGATAGGCTCTTATTTACTGTGACTGGCTAATTTAGTTGAGATGGTAACAGATGCTCTTTGTTTCTATGTATTTATATTTCTATATTGTTTATGTTTCAGCCACCAGAAAGAGTGGTTCCAATGTCCCAGGTGATGGGTATCCAAGCCACAGAGACAGACAGGGAGAAGGCTACACCAACATTCTACATCAAGCCAGTGACACTGGAAGGTGTGGGTATAATAGGAGCAGACAGGCTTGAAGACAGAGGTGAATATGTCCTACTGCAGCATTTATATCTTGCCTCTTCTTCAGTCTGCAGACTTACTGCTGTAAAACTAACTATACACCAGAATTAAATTATAATTAAGACTATTTTACAAATAGCTTTTGAACCCTTATTAGAGATTTCCATGGCGTAGATATTAGGTGCTCGCTTTTCTCATTCCAAAGCTGCTTGGTCCGCTTCCTCTGGGAGCCATCAGGATATTTCTCCAGAGATTCCTGATCTCACTGTAGGTGCAACTGAGTTCCTAGTTCATTCGGAGATGCAAGATAAAATGTAAGTCCTGTGTTGGAGAAGAGCATGCTAGAAAGTTGCTGTCCTGGTCAAATTTATTATCAAGATTGAATCTTCAAATTCCTAAAAAAATTTCACCATCTTCGAAATTACATAGGGAATCTCGCGGAGCTGCGCAGTTTTTACACTGCCCAGAGATTTTCATGTGTAAGAAAGAGATTAGAGCACACATAGTTACTCACCGAAGTGCAGTGATGATGGTCCTATCTTCCTTTGTAAGAAAGAGATCGGAGCACATTAGTTACTCACCATGCAGTGATGATGGTCCTATCTTCCTTGTAGAGAGATCGGACATAGTTACTCACCGAAGTGCAATGATGATGGTCCTATCTTCCTTTGTAAGAAAGAGATCAGAGCACAATGGTTACTCACGAAGTGCATGATGATGGTCCTATCTTCCTTTGTAAGAAAGAGATCGGAGCACATATGGTTACTCACCGAAGTGCAGTGATGATGGTCCTATCTTCCTTTGTAAGAAAGAGATCGGAGCACATATGGTTACTCACCGAAGTGCAATGATGATGGTCCTATCTTCCTTTGTAAGAAAGAGATCGGAGCACATATGGTTACTCACCGAAGTGCAGTGATGATGTTCCTATCTTCCTTTGTAAGAAAGAGATCGGAGCACATATGGTTACTCACCGAAGTGCAATGATGATGTTCTTATCAATCAATCAATAGCAGCTATTGGTTATGAATGCCCATTCTCTGTTGCTGTCATGTCCCAGTCAAAGGATCATATAGTTAGTCAATGTTGTAACATGTACTGTTCCACCTTGACAAATGTACATCTAATGTTGTAAATAGTGGGGATCATTATTGCCAGGCAAAAATGAAAAACACACTGTGTGAATTCACTACCAATGACACTGTGGAAACGAGTGCTCCGGTACTATATTGAACCAATACTTAAGTATGGCAGCGAATCATGGACAATGAAAACAATAAGATCATTGAAAGTCACAGAGATGTGGTTTGACAGAAGAATGCTGAAAATTCTATGGACAGTGAGGAAAAAAAATGAGGAGGTTTTAAAACAGGCCTTCACACAGACAAACGTTATCAAAACAATAAGAATCAGACAATCAAGTGACTTTGGGCATATAATGCAAAGAGAAGGCTTAGAACATTTGGTGACAACAGGTAAAATTCAGGGAAGGAGATATTGTGGAAGACAGAGGGAGAAGATGTTGGAAGGTCTGAAATTGTGGTTTGACAAAAAAAAGTTCAGAACTGATTACCTGCACCTAGGAGAGAGCATTGCAAAGAGGCATGATTGCCTACGCCGGCAGGCATGGCATTTGATTGATTGAATTATTACCATCCTAACATATGCCAACCAAAGTTGGAAATGACTGAAGATATAGATAATAAAGTGCATTTGAAAATAGATGTCTGCGAAAAATAATGCACATAAAATGGGATGAATTCAGCAATGTTAACCACATAAAAAATAAATAATGAACATAAAATAGGATGAATTCAGCAATGTTAACCACATACAATATAATGAACATAAAATAGGATGAATTTAGCAATGTTAACCATATAAAAAATAATGAACATAAAATGGGATGAATAACGGCCTCAACCTCCATCCTCATACTAGAAGTAGTTGTCCTGTATGCCCCACTTCGCTCTGCAACAACCTACCATCGATAAGCCAAGAAACCCCAGCCGGATTTCTCACCACGTTGAACCAACCCATCAGTATATACAACAACATCATCATCCCTTGCATTATCTTCTATAAGCTGCTTAACCGCGAGATCAGCCTTCATGTTGCCCCAATCTCTACATTCTCTTCCAAGAGTAATAATAACGTTGAGATAGTTCATCATGCCACCATCTGTTGGGATCCATTCTTCCCTTTTGGTAGGGTCGCAACCGTAGTCACCTGGCCAATTGTTCTCTCAGTCTGGGCCATCCACGACATGCACGCTTGATTCTCGTGCCCTTAACATCATTAGTGTTCTTGTGTAGTGGATGTCTCTTATCCGAAGTAACCCACATATATGCCTTGGTTTGGGCGATTGCATGACGGGAGCGTAGTGACAGAAGGCCAAGCATATATCTCATCTTCACAATGGGAGTATCTCTAGTGCAGCCCAGAACTATACGCATACCTTCATTCTGAACCCGTTCGAGTCGTTTACATTGTGATCTTGATATCGTAAGAATTCCGAGTCCGTAATCTACCACTGACATTACCAGTCGATCGAACAAAATGGCAAGTAGTCTCTGCTCAAGGTGTGCGGCCACCATAACTTTGAGAGCAGCAAGACCACGCTTGGACCCTTGTATCGTCTGTTCAATATGGTGTTTGAAAGATAGACTACGATCAAAGGTTATTCCAAGATAGCGCAACCTGTCTCTGCGCTCGATGGTATGTTCATCAAAGATTACACAGGGTAGGTCAGCCTTGACGATGTGATTATTCAACGAGCACCACAACATACACGCTTTTTCAGGATTGACATGAGAGCGAGACTCTCTACACCAACCCGAGATGGTACGCAATGTTTTCTGAATGTCGCCAACCATCTCTCGTCTATCTGACCCAGTCCTATATATTAAGATATCATCTGCAAATGTCAATGTCCGACCCAATCCGGTTGGCTGAATTTTAGCTACATTTGCTGTGTAAATATTAAACAACACGGGTGATAGAGGAGAACCCTGGGGTAATCCCGGCATATACGTGCAGGATCCGATGTCCATGTTCCTAAACGGGTGCAACGGTTCTCTCCATTAAAGAAGCAGCTATCCAGTTCACCAGCCAAGGATTAACTTCACATTTAATCAAAGAGCGCACCTTATTGAAAAATTCACCTTGTTATAAGCATCCTCCAAGTCGATGGCCACAGCAACAGTCTCTTGCTTGGATTGGAAGCCTTCATAAACATCATATGCAAACGTGCCAGCATTGTCCCATGTCCCTTTCATTGGCCGGTAGCTACCCAAAGTGTCAGGAAGGATGTGGTCATTCTCCAAGTGACACATTACCTTTCTGGCCACTATCTTCTCTAGTAATTTGCCATATACATTTTGCAAGGTGAGTATGTGGTAGCTGCTGAACAGTTTAGGATCCTTCCCATGTTTGTGGAGCGGTCGTAATAACTATGAAGCCAATCCTCTTAAAGGATCTTAAGATGAAGGACTGACTTTATTGCACCAGGTTTCCCAGTACGAGTCGGCCCCTCTCTGCAGAAATGGCATGCCACCTACAATACACCATATTCCATAATACGTATGGCCTTTTTCATCTTGACGGGCATAATGTTGTTTTCCACATAACTGTCATCAGCTAGTTTTGTTTCATCTTGTGGGCATATAGTTGTTTTCATACATAACTGTCATCAGCTAGTTTTGTTTCATCTTGCGGCATAATGTTCTTGTTCCAACATAACTGTCATCAGCTAGTTTTGTTTCATCTTGACGGGCATAATGTTGTTTTCCACATAACTGTCATCAGCTAGTTTTGTTTCATCTTGACGGGCATAATGTTGTTTCCTACATAACTGTCATCAGCTAGTTTTGTTTCATCTTGGCGGGCATAATGTTGTTTTGCACATAACTGTCATCAGCTGTTTGTTTCATCTTGACGGGTCATAATGTTGTTTTCTCACATAACTGTCATCGCAGTTTTGTTTCATCTTGACGGGATAATGTTGTTTTCCACATAACTGTCATCAGCAGTTTTGTTTCATCTTGAGGTATAATGTTGTTTTCCCATAAACTGTCATCGCTAGTTTTGTTTCATCTTGAGGGTATAATGTTGTTTTCACATAACTTTTCATCAGCTAGTTTGTTTCATCTTGACGGGCATAATTTGTTTCCAAACTGTCATCAGTAGTTGTTTCATCTTGCGGTATAATGTTGTTTTACACATAACTGTCATCAGCTAGTTTTGTTTCATCTTGCTGGGTATAATGTTGTTTTCACATAACTGTCATCAGCTGGTTTGATTCATCTTGAGCGGTATAATGTTGTTTTCCAATAACTGGCATCGCTAGTTTTGTTTCATCTTGACAGGTATAATGTTGTTTTCCACATACTGTCATCACTAGTTTTGTTCCATCTTGTGGGCATAATGTTGTTTTCAATAACTGTCATCAGCTAGTTTTGTTTCATCTTGACGGGTATAATGTTGTTTTCCACATAACTGTCATCAGCTAGTTTGTTTCATCTTGATCGGGTATAATGTTGTTTTCCAGCATAACTGTCATCAGCTAGTTTTTGTTTCATCTTGACGGGTATAATGTTGTTTTTCCACATCCTGTCATCAGCTAGTTTTGTTCCATCTTTGACGGCATAATGTTGTTTTCCACATAACTGTCATCAGCTAGTTTTGTTTCATCTTGGATTCGGGCATAATGTTGTTTTCCTACATAACTGTCATCAGCTAGTTTTGTTTCATCTTGGGGTCATAATGTTGTTTTTCCATAACTGTCATCAGCTAGTTTTGTTTCATCTTGAGGGCATAATGTTGTTTTCACATAACTGTCATCAGCTAGTTTTGTTTCATCTTGACGGGCATAATGTTGTTTTCCAGCTAACTGTCATCAGCTAGTTTTGTTCATCTTGCGGGCATAATGTTGTTTTCACTACTGTCATCAGCTAGTTTTGTTTCATCTTGACGGATAATGTTGTTTTCCACATAACTGTCATCGTTAGTTTGTTTCATCTTGACGGCATAATGTTGTTTCACATAACTGTCATCAGCAGTTTTGTTCCATCTTGACGGCATAATGTTGTTTTCCACATAACTGTCATCAGCTAGTTTTGTTTCATCTTGACGGGTTTTTTTTTTTTTTTTTTTTTTTTTTTTTTTTTTTTTTTTTTTTTTTTTTTTTTTTTTTTGCGGGCATAATGTTGTTCCAATAACTGTATAGCAGTCTTTAGTATCTTAGATGGGCATAATGTTGTTTTCCACATAACGTCACAGCAGTTTGTTTCATCTCTGCGGGTATAATGTTGTCCTACAATACACCATATCATCAGCTAGTTTGGCCTTTCATCTTGACGGGCATAATGTTGTTTTCCACATAACTGTCATCAGCTAGTTTTGTTTCATCTTGTTGGGACCATTAGAACAGTTTTTCATTGAGGCCTTGCAGACATCCTTTTATTTGAGCAGTGGTCTGCCTTGGTGCTTCTTCCCTTCTGAAAGTTCACAGAACAACACTTGTTCTGCAGCTATTGTCCATTCTTCTCACATTCCCTAGCCATCTTAGTCGTCTACTGCTGAACATGCCCATGATGGAAGACAGATTTGCACATTGCAGTACTTCAGAGTTGGTTATCTTGTCGTACCACCTGATGTTCATAATCTTGTGGAGAAATCAAAGGTGAAAGATGTTAAGTCTCCTCGAGTAGGCTGTCCATGTTTCTGAGCCATGTAGTAAGGAACTAATTACACGGGCTCAATAAATTTGAATCTTCGTCTGCAATGTTAATTTTGTGTTGTCCCACTCTCACTTTGATAGTTTGTTGAAAGTAGTAGCTGTATTACCTATTCCAGCTTTGATTTCTTCACCAAGAGAAAGGCTGGCAGTGACTATGTACCCAAGATAGCAAAATATTTGAGCTGGTGTTAGATGGTTACCGTTTAAAGTGATATTTGTTGATGTGTTATTTCCCTGACATAAATCCACTGTTTAGATAACACTTATAGTCAGAGAAAATAGATCACATGCTCTGGTCAAATTATTGGTTAGGGATTGTAGGGTAGCCTCACTGTGTGTAACTAGGGCTCAAAAAGAGTTTCTTGAGAAGGATTTCTGTAGTTTTTGTCTGGGCTCTTAAGCGAGCCAAGTTGAAGAGTAAGCCATCAGATCTCATGGGGATGAAAACATCAGTATCCCGAAGCATGGTATAAAAGGACTGCAAAGAAGATGCCAAAGAGAGTGAGGGCAAGGCACATCCCTATTTGACTCCCCCTCTTAACATCAAAGCTATCAGATGTGCTGCCATCGAACTGTATCAGTTTTAGCAACGTTGTGGGACAGCCAATATATTTTAATATTTTATAAAGTCCTCATCTGCTGACTGTGTCAAATGTCTTGGACACATTGACAAAAGCAATCAATAATGGTTTTCTCTGCTCTCTGCATTTCTCTTGCAGTTCTTGAAGAATGAATATCATGTCCGTTGTTGACCGTCCAGCTTTGAACCTCTGCAAGGCAGCAGGTGCTATGAACACAGATTGGGAGAACACGCTCTGCTAGTTTTTGTAGACGTTTTGAAAAGACTAATGCAAAGGCCTTGCCTGTGACAATTGAAAGGGAGATGCCTCTGTAGTTGTTACAGTTTCCCCTTGTTCCTTTATTTTGTATAGTGTCACTATCTTTGCATCCCTCATGTCCTGAGGAATGTTGCTCTCTCTCCAGCACTGGACAAGGACATGGTAGAAGTTGGGTTGGAAGACATCCTTGTTACATTTGAGGATTTCTGCAGAAATGTTATCTAGTCCTGATACCTTTCCATTTGAAAGTTTGTTGATTGCTTCGGAAAGTTCCAACTCTGTGGGTTCGGCATCCAGCTCGGTTAGTTCATGATGTTTCGGTATGATCTAATCTAGGACAGGGTTTGCTGGTTTCTCAACAAAGTATAAAATAGTGTTCCACCCACCTTTTGAGCTGTTTGTTCATATCTGTTATTTGCTCACCTGTTTCCGATCTTAGTAGGACAATATTTGTAATGTTCGGTCCCAGTTCTACTCTAATATTTTCACACATTGCCTTGGGGTTGCCCATATCTTCAGCTTGTTGTATCGCAGAACATAGATTTGACCAGTATTCATGTGCACATCTCCCTAATACACAATATAAGGAAACATGTTTTTATATAGTTTCTCACATTATTCATGCTTGATCTGTTATGTTGTCTTGAAGGTGACCAGTCTCTTGAGCTGATGAACAGAAGGATTTTATCCATGGATTGGCGTAACAATGAGAAGCAACCATTTTATGTGCTTGTTCAGTCAAAAGATTTGGTAAGTGATCGCAACAGTGCAGACATTGCACTAGCTTGTCTTCTGTGGAATAGGCAGATTTCTCTTGTGGATATGTATACAATTATTGTTTACTTCAATGCTGTCCAATGTTTTTATATATTGGAGTATATCTGTCTAAGAACTATGGAGGTGCTGCCAACTTCTGACAATTGCAATACCATAACACTAGTAACAATAATTAAATAATATTGATAGTAACATAGATCAGACATGTGTTATTCATGGAAGCTGACTGCCATGTTTGTCACTGGCTCAAGATGGATAGTTGAAACATTTTTTTGCTTTCTCTGCTACCTCCTGTTGAATGAAGTTTCTCTGCTACCTCCTATTGTCTCTGCTACCTCCTGTTGTCTCTGCTACCTCCTATTGTCTCTGCTACCTCCTATTGTCTCTGCTACCTCCTGTTGTCTCTGCTACCTCCTGTTGTCTCTGCTACCTCCTGTTGTCTCTGCTACCTCCTATTGAATGAAGCTTCTCTGCTACCTCCTATTGAATGAAGCTTCTCTGCTACCTTCTGTTGTCTCTGCTACCTCCTATTGTCTCTGCTACCTCCTGTTGTCTCTGCTACCTCCTATTGTCTCTGCTACCTCCTGTTGTCTCTGCTACCTCCTGTTGTCTCTGCTACCTCCTGTTGTCTCTGCTACCTCCTGTTGAATGAAGTTTCTCTGCTACCTGCTGTTGTCTCTGCTACCTCCTATTGAATGAAGTTTCTCTGCTACCTCCTATTGAATGAAGCTTCTCTGCTACCTCCTGTTGTCTCTGCTACCTCCTATTGAATGAAGTTTCTCTGCTACCTCCTATTGAATGAAGCTTCTCTGCTACCTCTTATTGTCTCTGCTACCTCCTGTTGTCTCTGCTACCTCCTATTGTCTCTGCTACCTCCTGTTGTCTCTGCTACCTCCTGTTGTCTCTGCTACCTCCTATTGTCTCTGCTACCTCCTGTTGTCTCTGCTACCTCCTATTGAATGAAGCTTCTCTGCTACATCCTATTGTCTCTGCTACCTCCTATTGAATGAAGCTTCTCTGCTACCTCCTATTGTCTCTGCTACCTCCTGTTGTCTCTGCTACCTCCTATTGTCTCTGCTACCTCCTGTTGTCTCTGCTACCTCCTGTTGAATAAAGTTTCTCTGCTACCTCCTGTGAATGAAGTTTCTCTGCTACCTCCTATTGAATGAAGCTTCTCTGCTACCTCCTGTTGAATGAAGCTTCTCTGTTACCTCCTATTGAATGAAGCTTCTCTGCTACCTCCTATTGAATGAAGTTTCTCTGCTACCTCCTATTGAATGAAGCTTCTCTGCTACCTCCTGTTGAATGAAGTTTCTCTGCTACCTCCTGTTGTCTTTGCTACCTCCTGTTGTCTCTGCTACCTCCTGTTGTCTCTGCTACCTCCTGTTGTCTCTGCTACCTCCTGTTGTCTTTGCTACCTCCTGTTGTCTCTGCTACCTCCTGTTGTCTCTGCTACCTCCTGTTGAATGAAGTTTCTCTGCTACCTCCTGTTGAATGAAGTTTCTCTGCTACCTCCTATTGAATGAAGCTTCTCTGCTACCTCCTATTGAATGAAGTTTCTCTGCTACCTCCTATTGAATGAAGCTTCTCTGCTACCTCCTGTTGTCTCTGCTACCTCCTATTGAATAAAGTTTCTCTGCTACCTCCTATTGAATGAAGTTTCTCTGCTACCTCCTATTGAATGAAGCTTCTCTGCTACCTACTGTTGTCTCTGCTACCTCCTATTGAATGAAGCTTCTCTGCTACCTCCTATTGAATAAAGTTTCTCTGCTACCTCTTATTGAATGAAGCTTCTCTGCTACCTCCTATTGAATGAAGTTTCTCTGCTACCTCCTATTGAATGAAGCTTCTCTGCTACCTCCTGTTGTCTCTGCTACCTCCTATTGAATAAAGTTTCTCTGCTACCTCCTATTGAATGAAGTTTCTCTGCTACCTCCTATTGAATGAAGCTTCTCTGCTACCTACTGTTGTCTCTGCTACCTCCTATTGAATGAAGCTTCTCTGCTACCTCCTATTGAATAAAGTTTCTCTGCTACCTCTTATTGAATGAAGTTTCTCTGCTACCTCCTATTGAATGAAGCTTCTCTGCTACCTCCTATTGAATAAAGTTTCTCTGCTACCTCCTATTGAATGAAGCTTCTCTGCTACCTCCTATTGAATGAAGATCTCTGCTACCTCCTATTGAATAAAGTTTCTCTGCTACCTCCTATTGAATGAAGACACTAATATTGATATTGAATCTATCCAGTAATTTAATCGATGTTTGGAATTAAACGTTGGACAAGCAGAACTTAAAATCAAACAAAACCTGGCTGATGCTACAAATAAGAATGAGTACATATAAGTATTTTGTAACATATAAAGAGATATGATGGGTTGAAGAAGACCATCATGGATGGAGGTATACCGCAAGAGGAGAAGAAGAAGACCATCATGGATGGAGGTATACTGGCAAAGAGGAGAAGAAGAAGATCATCATGGATGGAAGTATACTGGCAAAGAGGAGAAGAAGAAGACCATCATGGATGGAAGTATACTGGCAAAGAGGAGAAGAAGAAGATCATCATGGATGGAAGTATACTGGCAAAGAGGAGAAGAAGAAGACCATCATGGATGGAGGTATACTGGCAAAGAGGAGAAGAAGAAGATCATCATGGATGGAGGTATACCGGCAAAGAGGAGAAGAAGAAGACCATCATGGATGGAAGTATACTGGCAAAGAGGAGAAGAAGAAGACCATCATGGATGGAGGTATACTGGCAAAGAGGAGAAGAAGAAGATCATCATGGATGGAAGTATACTGGCAAAGAGGAGAAGAAGAAGATCATCATGGATGGAGGTATACCGGCAAAGAGGAGAAGAAGAAGATCATCATGGATGGAAGTATACTGGCAAAGGAGAAGAGAAGATCATCATGGATGGAGGTATACCGGCAAGAGGAGAAGAAGAAGATCATCATGGATGGAAGTATACTGGCAAAGAGGAGAAGAAGAAGATCATCATGGATGGAGGTATACTGGCAAAGAGGAGAAGAAGAAGATCATCATGGATGGAAGTATACTGGCAAAGAGGAGAAGAAGAAGACCATCATGGATGGAGGTATACTGGCAAAGAGGAGAAGAAGAAGACTATGGAGATGAATTCAGGATTTAACTGATGATTTGAGTATGACGGCTGTGGAGGTGAGATATCTGGTCTATGAGAAAAGATATTCGAAGAACTGTTAGAATGGCAAAGTTCTGCTCAGAACAAGCTATTTGATAATGATGACACACAGAACTTGGTGCCTGAAGGATAGAGTGAGGAGTGTATCTAACCAGTGAGCCAGAAACCATCTTATGCATACCATTTGACATCTGTTAGGGAGACTGAGCACCTATGGGTCTGCCTGGAGTGCTACGATGTCGGTTGAGTAACCCTTTAAACCCAAAAGAAGTAGTCTAGTTGTTTTTAAACTTAATTTTAATTGATCTTTGTACAGGATGCTTATGAAGCAAAACCTCAAAATGTTACAGCATTTGGGGTATAAATGTCTTCTAATTTTTTTAGTACAGAAATTCTTCTATCATTTCACCAGAGTTAATTACACACAACAATCATCACATTCTAGTTTGTATAGAAATGTCTTCACATTACACACAGAAAGTCATCACATTTAGTTAGTACGACAATTATCACATTCTAGTTAGTACAGACAAATCATCACATTCTAGTTAATAGAAATGTCTTCTATCATTACATAAAAGGGTTGACAGGGTCATCACATTTTAGTTAGTACAGAAATTTTCATATTACACACAGACAAGTCATCACATTCTGTTGTACAGAAATGTCTTCATCATTTCAACAGCACTACTTTAGTTAGTACAGAAATGTTTCTATATTACACAGACAGGTCATCACATTCTAGTTAGTACAAAATGTCTTCTATATTACACACGACAAGCATACATTCTAGTTAGTACAGAAATGTCTTCTATAAATTAAAACAGACAGGCATCACATTCCAGTTAGTACAGAAATGTCTTCTATATTAAAACAGACAAGTCTACATTCTATTGAAGAAAATTTTCCCATAATACAGACAAGTCATCAATTCTAGTTAGTAAGAAATGTCTTCTATAAATTTCATAAAACAAGTCATCACATTTTAGTTAAAAGAAAGTCTTCTATACAACAGACAAGTCATCACATTCTAGTTAGTACAGAAATTTTCTATATTACAAACAGCATGTCATTTTACATTTCCCCAGTTAGTAAGAAATGTCTTCTTGATTACACGACAAGTCATCACATTCTAAGTACAGAAATGTCTTCTATATTACAACAGACAATACACATTCTGTTAGACAGAAATTTCTTTTATATTACACAAGACAAGTCATCACATTCTAGTTGACAGAAATGTTTTTATAACACAGACAAGTCATCACATTCAGTTAGTACAAAAAATCTTCTATACAACAGACAAATCATCACATTCTAAGTACAGAAATGTCTTCTATGATTACAACAGACAAGCCCTCACATTCAGTTAGTACAGAAATGTCTTCTATACAACAGACAAGTCATCACATTCTAGTTAGTACAGAAATGTCTTCTATAATTACATACAGACAAGTCATCACATTCTAGTTAGTACAGAAATGTCTTCTATGATTACATACAGACAAGTCATCACATTCTAGTTAGTACAGAAAGTTCTTCTATCGATTACACTACAAGACAAGTCATCACATTCTAGTTAGTACAGAAAGTCTTTCTATTATACAGACAAGTCATCACATTCTAGTTAGTACAGACATGTCTTCTTTTATTACATACAGACAAGTCATCACATTCTAGTTAGTACAGAAATGTCTTCTATCATTACATACAGACAAGTCATCACATTCTAGTTAGTACAGAAAGTCATCTATTCTAGTTAGTACAGAGAAGTCATCACATTCTAGTTAGTACAGAAAGTCATATTTTCATTAAACAGACAAGTCATCACATTCTAGTTAGTACAGACAAGTCATCACATTCTAGTTAGTACAGACAAGTCATCACATTCTAGTTAGTATAGACAAGTCATCACATTCTAGTTAGTATAGACATGTCATCACATTCTAGTTAGTATAGACATGTCATCACATTCTAGTTAGTACAGACATGTCATCACATTCTAGTTAGTACAGACAAGTCATCACATTCTAGTTAGTACAGACAAGTCATCACATTCTAGTTAGTACAGACAAGTCATCACATTCTAGTTAGTACAGACAAGTCATCACATTCTAGTTAGTATAGACATGTCATCACATTCTAGTTAGTATAGACAAGTCATCACATTCTAGTTAGTACAGACAAGTCATCACATTCTAGTATCAACAATTTAGCTTCTTCTATAGCAGTCTCTATGGTGTCGAGGTTAGATGCTCACATTCCAAAGGTATCGATTTGCTCCTTGGAGCCATTAGATATTTGTCCAGAGATCCTGATCTCAGTGTAGGTGATATCGAGTTTCTAGTCCTTTCAGCGATGGATGATAAAACAGATGTTCAAAGACAGATGGTCCTATCTTCAAGTTGAGCGCGTTAAAGATCTCTTTGCAGTTCAAAATTGAGGAGAGCATTTGGGAAAGCAGTTGACTGGGCAAAATTCTTGAGAATAATGTCAAACTTCTGACAAAATATTGTTACTATCTTCTAAATGACATCGATGACCTGCAACATTCATTAGAAAAGTTTTACAATAAAATTCCTACAAAATATCATTTTCTAAATTATTTCGGAACCATCGCTGATGATACAGTGTTTGTGCACTGCCACTGAGATCTTCCTGTGTAAGAAAGAGATCAGAGCACACATTGCTACTCACCAAAGTGCAATGATGATAGTCCTATCAATCAATGTCTTCTATCAAAGTTCCCAACCTCCAGAGCATTATGTGGATCTACTGTTCTGGACATGGTGAGTGTTCACAACAATGTGAAACCAGACAAGCTTGCTTCAACAGGTGATCATCAGAGAATTCAAGACAGATAGAGGATGTTCTTCTGCTTCTTTGCAACCATTGTTGGAGGAAGAGACTAAAATTTATATTGAATCGCTTGGCAATCTCTTGGTGAATCTCTTTGTTGTTTCGAATGACACATTGTACAAGCAGAACTGGATGACTGGGGAGCAGAGTTAGGAGTGTTTTGATGTAGCAAACCACAGAAAGCATCTGCTGGGGTCAACTGGGACCCTATTCATCTGCCCAAGTGATATGGTATATTTCAATAACCAATAGTTCATTAAAGCATTCTCGTTTAATAATGGTTATAATAAAACCTACAACCCATTTGGTTTGTTGTGGTGCTTTGTATTGACATGACACTGTTTCCGTGGATGTGAACTGCAAATTTCAGTGACAGAAGGTGATGTTGCCACTCTGGCAGCTGTCTTATGTATTTAATGTTTGTGCAAGCTGCTTGTTTGTGTCTGGGCTTCTGTTTGCTTCACAAGTTCACATGAGACAATGATGAACATCTTGAGAGGTGTTCTTTGGTACAGGAATGGAGATATTTTTGGGAAACTTGTTGCAGCAAAGTTAGAACAGTGACTATCAACGTTTGGCTTTGTTCATTTTTATGTTGGTATCCTCACCCATGTGGTGCCGAGGCCCACAAGGGAAGTAAAGAATAGTACCACTGCGACCTACAAGGCATGTCATAAGAGGCGACTGATGTAGGACCTAGAAAGCTACCCTAGTAAATAAAAAAGCATCGCAGAAATCGGATGTGTTGGCCTACTTGTAGGTGTGTAACTGGCACAATGTATAATTCCTCTTAGGCTCAGATCACATCGATTTTTTAGCATTTGAAGAAGAAAATGTTGATATCTGTAGCAAAACCTGGCTGTATAGTACTGTATATCTGTAGCAAAACCTGGTTGTATATCTGTAGCAAAACCTGGCTGTATATCTGTAGCAAAACCTGGCTGTATAGTACTGTATATCTGTAGCAAAACCTGGCTGTATGGTACTGTATATCCGTAGCAAAACTTGGCTGTATAGTACTGTATATCTGTAGCAAAACCTGGCTGTATAGTACTGTATATATGTAGCAAAACCTGGCTGTATAGTACTGTATATCTGTAGCAAAACTTGGCTGTATAGTACTGTATATCTGTAGCAAAACCTGGCTGTATAGTACTGTATATATGTAGCAAAACCTGGCTGTATAGTACTGTATATCTGTAGCAAAACCTGGCTGTATATCTGTAGCAAAACCTGGCTGTATAGTACTGTATATCTGTAGCAAAACCTCACTGTATGGTACTGTATATCCGTAGCAAAACTTGGCTGTATAGTACTGTATATCTGTAGCAAAACCTGGCTGTATATCTGTAGCAAAACCTGGCTGTATAGTAATGTATATCTGTAGCAAAACCTCACTGTATGGTACTGTATATCCGTAGCAAAACCTGGCTGTATAGTACTGTATATCTGTAGCAAAACCTGGCTGTATATCTGTAGCAAAACCTGGCTGTATATCTGTAGCAAAACCTGGCTGTCATAGTATGTATATCTGTAGCAAAACCTCACTGTATGGTACTGTATATCCGTAGCAAAACTTGGCTGTATAGTACTGTATATCTGTAGCAAACACCATTGGCTGTATATCTTAGTATCAAAACTGGCTTATATAATCTCTATGTGTAGAGAATCTCACTTCAGGTAGTATCATTTGTGCTGACCTGGTGATATTTGTCAGTCATATCTCGTGTAAGTGACTTCGAGTTTAGTCCTCAGATGGATGATAAACAGATGTTCAACGAATGGTCCTATCTTAATCTGTAGCCGTTAAAGATCTCTTTGCAGTTCAAAATTGAAGAAGCATTTGAGAAACAGTTGACTGAATCTTGAGAATAAGCCTCTGCAAAATATTGTTATATCTGTAGCATATGACCTCACATTCATTGAAAAGTTTTACATAAATTCCTACAAAATATCTTCTAATATTTGGAACTGTAAGTACTGATACAAGTTTGTGAGCCACGAGATCTTCTGGCTGTAAAAGTCAGAGCAACACTCTCAGGCATGATGATAGTCTATCATAATGTCTTATCAAAGTTCCCAACTCCAAGATTATGGATCTACTGTTCTGGACATGATTCACAAGTGACAGACAAGCTTGCTTCTAGACGGTGATCATCAGTAGAATTCAAAACAGATGGGTGTTCTTCTGTCTTAGCAACCTGTGTGAAAGAGACTAAAATTTATATTGAATCTCTTGCAATCTCTGCAATCTCTTGTTGTCTGAATGACCATTGTACAAGAAACCTGGTGTGGAAGGTTATGTTTGATGTAGCAAAACCTGAAGCATCTGTAGTACTGGGACATATTCACTGCCTGCATATATGTATTCAATAACCAGCTAGTTCATTAAAGCATTCGTATATAATGTTATAATAAAACCTACAACCCATTTTGTTCAGTGTGTGCTTTATTGACATGAAACACTGTTCTGTATAGTGAACTGCAATTCAGTGACAGAAGGATTCCATCTGGCTGTATTATTGTTAATGTTTTCAACTGCTTGTTTGTATGTTCTGTTGCTTCACAAACTCACTGTAGGACAATGATGACATCTTGAGGTTTCTTGTACAGAATGGAGTATATGAACTTATTTGAGCAAATTAGAAAGCTGCTATCACGTGCTTAGTCATTTATGTTGTATCTCACCATGTGTGCAGCCCACAAGAAGTAGAATATACCACTCCTCAAGGCTGTCATACGCAAGCTAAAGGACCTAGGAAGCTACTAGTACAGTAATAAAGCATCAGAAATGGATGTTGGCTACTGTGTAGTCGTAAACTGGCAAATGTATAATGTTCTCTTAGGCTCAGATCACTGTTTTGCATTTGAAGAAAAATGTTGATATCTGTAGCAAAACCTGGCTGTATAGTACTGTATATCTGTAGCAAAACCTGGCTGTATAGTACTGTATATCTGTAGCAAAACCTGGCTGTATATCTGTAAACTGTATATCATCGTAGCAAAACCTGGCTGTATAGTAATGTATATCTGTAGCAAAACCTGCTATAGTCTGTATATGTAGCTGCTATATCTGTAGCAAAACCTGGCTGTATAGTAATGTATATCTGTAGCAAAACTTGGCTGTATATCGGAAAACTTGCTTATGGTCTGTATCTGTAAAACTGGCTGTATAGTACTGTATATCGTAGCAAAACTGGCTGATAGTACTGTATATCCTGTAAAACTTGGCTAGTACTGTATTGCAAAACTTGGCTGTATAGTAATGTATATCTGTGAAACCTACTGTATAGGTACTGTATATCTGTAGCAAAACTTGGCTGTATAGTACTGTATATCTGTAGCAAAACCTGGCTGTATAGTACTGTATATCAGTAGCAAAACCTGGCTGTATATAATGTATATCTGTAGCAAAACTCTGTATGGTACTGTATATCTGTAGCAAAACCTGGCTGTATAGTACTGTATATATGTAGCAAAACCTGGCTGTATATCTGTATCTGCAAAACTTGGCTGTATAGTACTGTATATATGTAGCAAAACCTGGCTGTATAGTAATGTATATCTGTAGCAAAACTGGCTGTATATCTGTATATCAGAAACGCTGTAGTACTGCATATCTGTAGCAAAACCTGGCTTATAGTAATGATCTGTAGCAAAACCTGGCTGTATAGTAATGTATATCTATAGCAAAACCTGGCTGTATAGTAATGTATATCTGTAGCAAAACCTGGCTGTATATTTTATTACAGTTTGGTGGTCTCTGTAGTTGAACCCTTGTCTTGCTTTCTCAAGGTCGTGGTTTCCAATCCCAGCTTTTCTGTTCACTGGTGCATTTTTTCCAGAGACCCTTAGAATTGTTGTTGAGCTACGGAGTTCATGATTTGTGCAGTATTCTCGACAGGTGACGTGTATTTGATGCAGAGAGGCTTCGAGACATCTAGACCATTACAATTTATGCTAACTAGTAAAGTCTATCCTTCAGCTTTACACCCCTTTCACTTTTTAAATTACAGTTGATTTGATTTACGTAAGAACAATTTTGTCAATGTCTAAATTACATTTGATTAAATGGCAACCTCATTACTGCTATTAATCTGTTATGTTACTCTTGTTTTATTTACTGTACTTGTGTGTTAGTTTATGCACATTATCACTAGTAGAACTGTTTGTACTTTCAATGAAATAACTGAACATGTAGAAGATATTTGACTTTTACTTTGAATGTTTGATTGTTTGTGTGCTGTAGCTGTCAACAACAGACCTACCTTAGATCAATGCTTGGAGCTCTTCACAGAACCAGAGATTCTCAGTCCTGAGGAAGCATGGTTAGTCAATCATTAGGCGTTGTTGTCTTTATTTGTTATTGCTTTCAAGTAGTAGATGTCATAGGGCAGTCATCAGTCATATCCATCGTCTATATATAATAGGGCACCATGAATGTACGACAACGGCGCAACGGTGGAAAGCGCTGGCATAGGGGGTCTCTATGTCAAAGTGATTAAACATTTGCCTGTCGTTCTGAAAGTTTTGGGGTCAAATCCAGACCAAGTCACATGTGAAATTTGTTATCAGATCTCTAGTATTGTTGCTGGAATTATGGAGTTTGTATTTGTGTAACAATCTCGGCAGATGGCATGCTATTTATGCATGACAGGGACGGAGCTATATGTGCAAGTCTCGGCAGATGGCATGCTATTTATACCTGACAGGGACGGAGCCATATGGTAACAGTCTCGGCAGATGGCATGCTATTTATACCTGACAGGGACGGAGCCATATGGTAACAGTCTCGACAGATGGCATGCTATTTATACCTGACAGGGACGGAGCCATATGGCAACAGTCTCGGCAGATGGCATGCTATTTATACCTGACAGGGGACGCCATATGGTAACAGTCTCGACAGATGGCATGCTATTTATACCTGACAGGGATGGAGCCATATGGCAACAGTCTCGGCAGATGGCATGCTATTTATACCTGACAGGGATGGAGCCATATGGCAACAGTCTCGGCAGATGGCATGCTATTTATACCCGACAGGACGGAGCCATATGTCAACAACAGACCTACCTTAGATCATGCTGAGCTTTACAGAACCAGAGATTTCGTCCTAGGAGCATGTTAGTCAATCATTAGGTTGTCTTTGGCTTCAAGATGATGTCATATCCTCGCTATTTATAGCCCATGACGACAAGGGACGGAGCCATAGTGCAAGAGTCTCTGTAGATGTGAACATTGCTTCATTCTGAAAGTTTTGGGTCAAATCAGACAAGTCCACATGTGCAAATTTCTCGATCAGATCTCTATTATACTGGAATATGGAGGTTGTATTTGTGTAACAATCTCGGCAGATGGCATGCTATTTATACCTGACAGGGACGGAGCCATATGTGCAAGTCTCGACAGATGGCATGCTATTTATACCTGACAGGGACGGAGCTATATGTGCAACAGTCTCACAGATGGCATGCTATTTATACCTGACAGGGACGGAGCCATATGGCAACAGTCTCGACAGATGGCATGCTATTTATACCTGACAGGGACGGAGCCATATGGGCAACAGTCTCGGCAGATGGTCATCCTATTTAGACTCTTAGACTATGTTGGCATGGAGTCTGAAGGCACTTTACTCTGTCCAGATGTTAATGATTATAACTGTACAGGTACTGTCCATCTTGCAAGAAGTCTGACAAGCAGCAAATGACTATTCTTACATTCTGTAACAGTGAAGAGATCTCTTGCAAAACTATGTCTCTGGCAGGTGAATGAAGCATGTACTTTCCATATTCTCTTACATTGATCATGTTTGTAGCCAAATTAGAGCAAGTCACCGTCAATTGAGCTGAATATGCAATTGTACTGACAGGGTTAATGATACTCTTCTCATCTATGTTTCTCTGCCTCATGAGTTGTTCATGGAGTATTTATACTCTAACAGTGCGAGCCATTGTGCAGTCTTCTATTCAGAGGCTTCACTATTTATACCTCAGCTCCCCATGGCAATATCTCGGTCGTTTAGGCATGTCCTATTTATCCTAGGGGAGTCTCTTGGTTAAACCGCCTTGGCTAATGAAGTAATCTATACTGTTTAGTCCCGGTTTTTTTTTCAGACCTATGTTTGTTGAAAGATTTTGAGGTTTTAACTTCCAGTGTTAATGATTACTGAACGTTCATTACAGGTACTGTCCATCTGAAACAGAGCATAGGATAGTCAAGCAAAGCAAATGACTTTCAGCTCTTGCCCATTTGCTTTACAGAGTGCTTAAGAAATGTGACTTTCAATTTTCTATGAGTGCAAGTAAGAAATGTGACTTTCTTTACACTAGTGCTAAGAATGTACTTTCTTTTACATCTAGTGCTTAAGAAATGTGACTTGCAGTACATTAGAGTAAGAAATACTTCTTAATTGAGCTTGAAATGTACTTGTGTTTGACTGAGTGCTTAAATAGATATCTTTACTATCTTAATTCTTTCTGTACCTATGTGAAATGTACTTGCTCTTCATGGAGTGTTAAATGTAACTTGCTGTTTACACTTGAGTGCTAGAAATGTGACTTTGCTGTTTCTTGAGGCTTAAAATAGTGACTTTGCTGTTTCACTATGCTAACCATGTGACTTCTGTTACCTGAGGCTTAAAGTGACTTCCTGTTTCCTTTTTAGAATGTGACTTTCTGTTACTGATTAAACTTGACTTGTGTTTCTGTGTAAGATGTACTTGCTGTTTTGAGATGCTTAGAAATACTGTTGCTGTTCACTGAGTGTAATGTGACTTTCTGTTTCACTGAGCCTTAAATTTTGTTGCCAGAGCTTTACTTTGCTTTGTCATAGTCTTAGAAATGTGACTTGCTGTTTACATTATGTGCTAAGAACAGAGACTTTGCTGTTAGATCCAGTGCTAAAAATGTACATGCTGTTTACTAGCTTAATTGACTTTGCTGTTTACACTTGAGTGCTTAAGAAATGTGACACTGTTGAAAACCATCTTGGAAGGGTAGATGGAAGACACGAGATCAAGGGAAAGATAAAGATAGAATTGGGAGGGACTATCAGAAAGCAGGCAGAAGAATATCGTCAGGACAAGGAACAGAACTTGTTGGCAAGAAAAGTTAATAGTCAAAATATGGTATCAAATAATATGTTTAAAAATGATGTTGTTGTCCAACCGCTAGGAATTATGAGTTTTCACCTTTTTTCGATATTGCATTGGGGGATAGTACCCGGCTTTCTTGCCAACTCAGGAAACTCGAACAACTCTAGGCGTCTAGTGAACAACTCTAGGCGTCCAGTGAACAACTCTAGGCGTCCAGTGAACAACTCTAGGCGTCCAGTGAACAACTCTAGGCATCCAGTGAACAACTCTAGGCGTCCAGTGAACAACTCTAGGCGTCCAGTGAACAACTCTAGGCGTCCAGTGAACAACTCTAGGCGTCCAGTGAACAACTCTAGGCGTCCAGTGAACAACTCTAGGCGTCCAGTGAACAACTCTAGGCGTCCAGTGAACAACTCTAGGCGTCAGTGAAAACTCTAGGCGTCAGTGAACAGCTCTAGTCAGTGAACCTCTGAGGGCGTCAGTGAACTTATCATGAGAATCAGGAAAGCTCTAGCGTCGTGTAGACGTTTCTCTGGTACAGTGTAATCCTCTAGTTCGTACAGTTGACAAGTCATATGGTGGGTCTGAGTGAACACATCTAGTGTCTGGAGTGAACAACCATGGCCTCATAGTGACACAACTCTAGTCGATCTGTGAACAACTCAGGACTGTCAGTGGAACAACTAACTAGCGTCTAGTGCTATTTCTTAGTGTTGTGAAATGCTCTACTGAGTTGAGGTTCTACAATCAACATTTTTCAATAAGAAAATCAGAAAGTTTGGGTGATTCATGTGCAGTACTTGTTTTCTTCTTGTAACATTGTAGTTCCATATCCTTGTTCTAACAGAGGCTTAACATGAGTCAGTATTGGGGGTCTAAGAGCAGATGAATCTCCACCAATAATATGACTTATTAAGTTGGGGTAGGTTACACCACCATGGTCTCTCATTAGTGGAACACTGTACATTCCTATGTCAGATGTTGGGGTAGGTACAACAATGGCAGAACTGAAATAAGTTGGTAGCTATAAATGAGTTACTGTGCATAATTTCTTATATGTTAATATGCTTATCTACAGTTTGGGGTGAGGTTACCACAACGGCATGCAACATTTGCTTTCAAATAACAAAACATTTTTTTTTTGTCGGTTCACTTCATGCAGCTGACATTTCAGAAGTCAGGAAAGTGAATTGTGAATGACAGACATTTCACACCAGACAGTCTGCACATACTACCCTCTTTCTCTTGTTTGTGACACACTTGGAGCAGCAACAAATGCACACTATTCTCTGTTCTTGTCATATTGTGTTCTAGCTGGGATTCATTTCTTTCAGTTCTTGTTCTACTGTTCTCCTCCAGGTGGTTTTGGTCTCCACATTTATGTTTACCCTCTTGTATCTGTCTTAGTGCAGATGACAGAGTTAAGTCTCCATGCATAACACATCCGATCCATCTCCAGTGTCTCCTTTAGATTGTGTTGTTCAGGTCCTCTATCTAGTTCTTGTACACAGTTCTTGGTTAGTGATAGTTCTTGTACACAGTTCTTGGTTAGTGATAGTTCTTGTACACAGTTCTTGGTTAGTGATAGTTCTTGTACACAGTTCTTGGTTAGTGATAGTTCTTGTACACAGTTCTTGGTTGATGATAGTTCTTGTACACAGTTCTTGGTTAGTGATAGTTCTTCTACACAGTTCTTGGTTAGTGATAGTTCTTGTACACAGTTCTTGGTTGGTGATAGTTCTTGTACACAGTTCTTGGTTAGTGATAGTTCTTGTACACAGTTCTTGGTTAGTGATAGTTCTTGTACACAGTTCTTGGTTAGTGATAGTTCTTGTACACAGTTCTTGGTTAGTGATAGTTCTTGTACACAGTTCTTGGTTAGTGATAGTTCTTGTACACAGTTCTTGGTTGGTGATAGTTCTTGTACACAGTTCTTGGTTAGTGATAGTTCTTGTACACAGTTCTTGGTTGGTGATAGTTCTTGTACACAGTTCTTGGTTAGTGATAGTTCTTGTACACAGTTCTTGGTTAGTGATAGTTCTTGTACACAGTTCTTGGTTAGTGATAGTTCTTGTACACAGTTCTTGGTTGATGATAGTTCTTGTACACAGTTCTTGGTTGATGATAGTTTTTTTTACACAGTTCTTGGTTAGTGATAGTTCTTGTACACAGTTCTTGGTTAGTGATAGTTCTTGTACACAGTTCTTGGTTGATGATAGTTCTTGTACACAGTTCTTGGTTGGTGATAGTTCTTGTACACAGTTCTTGGTTGGTGATAGTTCTTGTACACAGTTCTTGGTTGGTGATAGTTCTTTGTTAACAATCATTTAACATCTTTTGCTGACAAGCTGTATAGAAGGTGGAGAGTTGGACATATCTCCTTCTGTCATTCTCCAGCATTCTGATCTGTATAGTCAAGTTGATAGCATACAGTTGTAGTATATATGAATCTTGGTTCTGATGCTGAATATGGCTGATTTCTAGACTGTCTGAAGAGTCATGAATGCTCTTCATATCTTACTTGGTCTACTTTTAATGTCAGATCTAGCTCCTTCTTCCAGGCTGATAACACTTCTAAAATATGGGAAAGCAGTTGCATTTGGAAAGATTTTATCTTCTAGTTTGACTGTCGCTAGGGTGGTCATGCTAGTTTGACTGTCGCTAGGGTGGTCATGTTAGTTTGACTGTCGCTAGGGTGGTCATGTTAGTTTGACTGTCGCTAGGGTGGGGATGTTAGTTTGACTGTCGCTAGGGTAGTCATGCTAGTTTGACTGTCGCTAGGGTGGTCATGGTAGTTTGACTGTCGCTATGGTGATCATGTTAGTTTGACTGTCGCTAGGGTGGTCATGTTAGTTTGACTGTCGCTAGGGTGGTCATGTTAGTTTGACTGTCGCTAGGGTAGTCATGCTAGTTTGACTGTCGCTAGGGTGGTCATGCTAGTTTGACTGTCGCTAGGGTGATCATGTTAGTTTGACTGTCGCTAGGGTGGTCATGTTAGTTTGACTGGGGCTAGGGTGGTCATGCTAGTTTGACTGTCGCTAGGGTGGTCATGCTAGTTTGACTGGGGCTAGGGTGGTCATGTTAGTTTGACTGTCGCTAGGGTGGTCATGCTAGTTTGATTAGGGCTAGGTGGTCATGTAGTTTGACTGGGACTAGGGTGGTCATGTTAGTTTGACTGGGGCTAGGGTGGTCATGCTAGTTTGACTGTCGCTAGGGTGGTCATGCTAGTTTGACTGGGGCTAGGGTGGTCATGTTAGTTTGACTGTCGCTAGGGTGGTCATGCTAGTTTGATTAGGGCTAGGGTGGTCATGTTAGTTTGACTGGGACTAGGGTGGTCATGTTAGTTTGAGAGGGGTCATGAATTTCACTATCTTACTTGGTCTACTAATGTAGATCTAGACTCTGCTTCAGGCTGATAACACTGTTATATGACGTTGCATTGGAAGATTTATCTCTAGTTTGACTGTCGCTAGGTGGTCATGCTAGTTTGACTGGGCTAGGTGGTCATGTTAGTTTGACTGTCGCTAGGTGGTCATGTTAGTTTGACTGTCGCTAGGGTAGTCATGCTAGTTTGACTGTCGCTAGGGTGGTCATGGTAGTTTGACTGTCGCTAGAGGTGAGTCATGTTAGTTTGACTGTCGCTAGGTGGTCATGTTAGTTTGACTGTCGCTAGGGTGGTCATGCTAGTTTGACTGTCGCTAGGGTGGTCATGTTAGTTTGACTGTCGCTAGGGTGGTCATGCTAGTTTGACTGTCGCTAGGGTGGTCATGTTAGTTTGACTGTCGCTAGGGTGGTCATGTTAGTTTGACTGTCGCTAGGGTGGTCATGTTAGTTTGACTGTCGCTAGGGTGGTCATGTTAGTTTGACTGTGCTAGGTGGTCATGCTAGTTTGACTGTCGCTAGGGTGGTCATGTTAGTTTGACTGTCGCTAGGGTGGTCATGTTAGTTTGACTGTCGCTAGGGTGGTCATGTTAGTTTGACTGTCGCTAGGGTGGTCATGTTAGTTTGACTGTCGCTAGGGTGGTCATGTTAGTTTGACTGTCGCTAGGGTGGTCATGTAGTTTGACTGGGCTAGGGTGGTCATGTTAGTTTGACTGTGCTAGGTGGTCATGCTAGTTTGCATTTGACGCTAGGGGTGGTCTGCTAGTTTGACTGTGCTAGGTAGTCATGTTAGTTTGACTGTCGCAGTGTCAGAGTTGTCAGTGGTAGTTTGACTGTCGCTAGGAGTTTTTTGGTCATGTCAGTTTGACTGGGGCTAGGTGGTCATGTCAGTTTGACTGGGGCTAGGGTGGTCATGTCAGTGTGACTGGGGCTAGGGTGGTCATGTTCAATATTTCTGTTTTCTTATTGATTTGCACAGGCTGCATGATATTTTTTACATGTGCAGTTTTAGGGTCATCATGTGCCAAGCCTGTTTGAATAAGCGTTTATGAATCACTACAAATGTCTGTCCTTAGTACTGACTATAATTTCAATGTTGACACTCCCACTCCTCCAGGACATGAAGCCATGCTATCCAGTAGAATTTTCTCTATCATCTTGTCTCATCTCCCATTGATTTATAGTAGATGAGTTTTCAAATATAATTTTGTTGATGATTTTGCATGATAAATAAATGATAAATGATGACAATTTTGTAAAGAACAGCAACATACAAACTTGATGTTTCTTCTTCTTCTCTTGTGTTCGACCGCTATGAATTCAGACGTAGTCAGGGTGCCTGGTATAGCGCTTCTGACTGATTTTTGTGTGAAGGCTTGTTTTCCAAATATTTAGTGTTCCCCCGCCATTCAGGAGTGGCTTCTCCGACTTCAGAGGTGATGTTTCTTCTAAATGATGCCTGATATGCTAGGCTGATGTTCTGAATGCCCTACGAGAGAGAAGATGTGTAAACAATTCCAGAAGTGAGGGTAAATATGCAATCCTAACCAGACTGCAAAAATATGAAAATCCAACAGAGTGTAGTCAAACAAAAGCATACTAAAGTCAAAGAAGAATAGTAAACCAATTGTTAGAACTGTGTGCTTATTTCTATTTAGTTTATTCAATGTCAGTTCACAGGTTGAAAGGCTTGTGTATCATGTTTACCTGTTATCTCTGGTCGTTGTGTGGTTGGGTCAATCACAACTGAGAGACACCCGAGAGATATGTACAACTAATTGCTTTGTGGTTTGGTGTCTTATCAAAACTGAGAGACACCCTGAGAGATAAGAGACTAGACTAATTGCTTGTGTGGTTTGTGTCATTAGTCAGCACAAACTGAGACACCTAGAGAGATATAGAGACTATGATAATGTTGTGTTGGTGTCAATACACAAACTGAGAACGAAGAGTATGCAGTATCTTAGGACTCAATTGCTTTGTGTGGTTTGGTGTCATTAGTCAGCACAAACTGAGAGACACCCTGAGAGAGATATAGGAGTACTTATGGACTAATTGCTTTTGTGTGGTTTGGTGTCATTAGTCAGCACAAACTGGAGACACCTGGAGAGATATAGAGTACTTATGGACTAATTGCTTTGATGTGCAGTGATAATGATTTGTTGACTTAACCTGAACTAGACTATACTACAGTGACCCTGATAAGAGTGTTTCATAAGTTGTACCAAAGTTTACTGCAAGAATGCAATATCTAGGCCTTTCTGTAGAACATGTTCATTTTTAGTACACCCAGTTCATGTTTTCTTTATCTTTTCATTATTGGACTCGGTTAAGTTATATGATCGACATCATGGCACAGTGGGCATTCCCATGCATGCTCTGTCCTCCGCTGAAGCAGTCATCTTAAAGTCCATTTGTTCACAGTACACCTGAGAAATTGATTAGTATACTTTCTGTCTCTACCACAAAGACTGGCATGTCCAAACTTAACTCCTAATTCTCGAACTTGTTCCAGTGTCTGAGACTCACCCATATCACATAAATGAGAGCATGCCACATTGATGACATTGGCTCCGTCCATACTTGTGCCTGCTTAAGTCGGGGAATTGTTTACAAGAAAGTCAGCACGCTGTTACTCCTGCGCTCCAGCATGTTTGGGTGTACAAGCAAGTCATTATCTTGAGATGTGATCTCTGAATGCTGTCCACCCATTCCACGCACAGACTTGCAGATTCAATCATTTGAAGCATATTCATCAAGTCTAATATATTGGACTGAGTAGTGGCCTGTTGAGAGAATAAAACATTTAATGTGTGATGTTTTGAAAATGTGATTGACATGGCATGTTCTCCATAGCTCCTGCTGCTGTTATGAATTTCTTACCAATATTCATTAAGTCATGTTACCATTTATTTCTTCCTCTTCAAACGCTCCATATTGACCACTTGTTAAACAACTCTTTGTGATCTGAGTCTAAGAGCGATTGTACGTTGTGCCAGCTATGCACTTACAATTAGGCTAGCACATCTAATTTCTGCAATGCTTTTTATGTTACTACCTTTCTTAGACCCCCTACCTCAGTCGCCTCTTACTGGCCTTGTAGGTTTCAGCTTACTATTCTTGCTCTCCTTGCAGACCCTGGCAACACACATGCAATATGTTTGTTTATAAGTCTAAAGTTAATTACATACCCTTTACAGGACTTTACGAATCAACCCCAGCTTTTAACGCTATTTGTGATTTTTTTAGGCATTATTATGTTCAGTAGTTTGCCATTGCTTTCTGAATGGATGGTGCCATCGTCCTTTGTAAAAATCCATGCGAAACAATTTGCAACCAAACTGTCGGCAGCGTGATTCTTATAAGTATACACATCATTCATATTAATTATAAAACTGTTATATCAACAACAACGCACAGGCAATGTCACCATTTATGACATGGGGAATAAAAGTGACAGCTGTAACTTGTCACGGCCATCATCGTACCTTTAGATTCATAAACCTATAACCTTAACCATACAGTACCCTGAAATTATAGTAGGCCAAGTAATTAGAAAATCAAAACATGATACTCCCAGTAACATTCATTTTGTTAGAGGACAAATTTGAGATAAGGAGATAGCAAGCTAGTTATCATCATCATTGTCATCTTTGTCTCATGAAACAATAGGTTTCTTTGTCACTTAGTTTGCTCTGTGCCGAATCATGTCTATTGTGGCTATAATGGCCTATTCTGAAGATCAATTTGTATGGAGTAGCTGAGTTGCCCAAGCGTCAACTACCTCTTCTCGACTTTGCTGATGGAGTCCAGAGGAGTGCAAGCAACGATGTTTGGTATCAGTCTGGTTGCAGGAACTGCTGGTAGGGCATCACATGATGCCTGTCCGCCATAGGGGCTCCACTCTGGCAAACGATTCAATCTGCAACTGTGTTATGAAATTCATCAATGCTGTGTTATTAAATAGAAAATAAGATCTTGTGTTCCCAGCGAACAATTACCGATAGCAGATATTAAGTGCTGTTAACCACCAAGTGACCCCAAGCAACCAAAGAAATGCATCATGCGTTACATTCTGGTCGACAGGAAGGTCAAGGTCATGTATGAGACCTGTCCATGGCTTAGTGCGTCTGTGTAGATGAAACATATCAGTACATTTTGTGGCAAGAGTGTTGTCCAGGGATGTCTGGAGACGGACACAATTATGAGGACAGGTCTATCCTGTAGAAACCGCGTTTACAGTGAAAATGTAAACTTAGACACAGCAGGGCGGCTGGAACAATACTTGTAATGCGACTACAACACAAAACTCAAGTTCACGGTGTATCCTCCGTACCAAAGAGCTACATAGCTGTGGAGAGGCATAGTCGTTAACGGAGGCAGTTAGGCTGTCAATGGGGCGACATCTGTCTGATGGGCATCATGCCTCTGACCCCTTCCCCAGCGTGAGGGCACCACTGGAGTGACTGTATACTACTCTCACCATCTTATTAAAAAATCATGAGTAACCAAACAAAAATAATTGATCCTCGCCGGCGCTACGGAGTACGTGCATCTTTGCTGAGAACCGATACAGCAGAACCACCAAAGGAAAAACAGGAAAAGAGAACAACTTGGAAGACGGAGGAAGAGACCTTTTTCAATGCCTAATCTGACTCAGGACAATGGAGTAATTTTGAGGACAGATGAAGAGAGGGGTGAGGCGTTCCTGCATAACTTTATTCTCCAGACAGAAAAGAAAGACAGAGAGGAACGTAAAGAATGCAACAGATTGTACACCATTCACATGAGATGCAGACTGTCATAGACGACGATATAGAATACATTTCTGTCGATAATATCAAATCAATACTAAAGACATGCCCAGATACATCACCTGGTCCTGATGGTGTTCGGTACAATCACATAAAATGTCTGGAGGACAAAGATCTTGTTGAATTATGCAAGCTTTTCAATAAAAGTATCCATACTGGTACTATTCCTGGTGATTAGCTGCACAGCTATCTGAGACCCTTGACTAAGCCCGAAAAAGATCTCACAGGCACAAATGGATATAGAATTATTACCTTGCAAAACGCTGTCGGCAAACTGCTTGAAAAATTCATAGCCCATAGAGTTTCAAATATAATGGCGACAAATGGTCTTTCCTCCACTCTGGAAGCTATCGTCCAGGAAAAACACCTGGTGCAATGCAGCGGTTTTGCATATGATGCGATGAGGGGTTTCAGGTGGGGATGGAAATGGCAGCAGCCGCCATTGATTTTCAGGACGCATATAACGTCTCTTACACCTTACTTATGCAGATATTGATGGATATGCAGGTGGAGTCATAAGGTAGCACATAGGTTAGCGCATGCAGCAGCAGCCATTGATTTGCAGGACGCATATAACGTCTCTTACAACTTACTTATGCAGATATTAATGGATATGCAGGTGAAATCACGCTTGGTCAAGTGGATTGCTGCTGCACTTTTTGAGCGCACATTATCAATGCGTTGTGGTTCATGGGCATCACAACCACAATAGGTCCTAATGAGCCTTCCTCAGGGATCACCACTCTTGCCAGTCCTGTTCAATGTATACACCGTCGGGGTAACCAGCACACAAAGGGTAGGAATTGACAGAACAATGTCGTATGACAATGATATTCTGGTGTATCACATGGGCAAGGACAGAAATGAGATCGCATCTGCATTACAGTGTGAGCTGAATAGGATTGGTGACTGGTGCAACGAATTGGCGAATGTGAACCCAGCAAATGCCTCTCTGACATGGTTCTCTCTTAACACTCACATAGTAAAGACACCTACCCCAGTGGTCAGCATGTGTAACAAAGACATTGACAGAAGCGAAACACTCAATCATTTCTGACACAAATCATCCTCTGCACAAATCCATAAATGAAACAGGGGCAGGCGATTGAAGAGAGGCTGATCCTGGATGGCCGAGGCAGAGGATGTTATTAAACAGGTCTGTACTCTAGATGAGCTGAGGCATGGTGAAGAATGGATGCCTATATCAGAGGATATGACTGCTTACGCCAGGGTTGTCAGTACACTTGGATGCCGCTGTAGAAAATGGGCCCCAGGCGTCATCAATGCGGAAATTCTTGCACTCGTGGATCAGCACTCCCATCCAGGTGATATCATTATCTACACTGATGACTCTGTCAAACGTGGCACCAGATCATCGTGAGCTTACTCAGCACAGCGAAACGATCGCACACTTCATGAGGACTGGGGGCTTGAGACAACGACATCGAGCATGACTATGGAGATCACCGCTGCCTCCAGGGCTTTGTCGTGAGTGGCTGAGCAACAGGTTACCCATATGGTCATCATATCAGACTCGATGAAAATGCTTCAAATGATTGAATCTGGAAGTATGCGTGTGGAATGGGTGGACATCATTCAGAGATCACATCACAAGAAAATGACTTGGCTGGACATGCTGGAGTGCGGGGTAATGAGTGTGTTGACTCTCTTGCAAACAATGCCCCGACTCAAGCGGGCAGAAGCATGGACAGAGTTGATAACATCAATGCGGTATGCTCTCAATTATGTGACACAGGCAGTCTCAGACACTGGAATGAGTTCGAGAATTAGGCGTTAAGATATAGTAATCAACTTCTCATGAATACTGTGAACAAATGGACTTTGGGATGGCTGCTGCAACGGAGGACAGAGCACGAATAACAATGCCCAATGTGCCATGACGTCAATCGCATAACATAACTCCTGATTTTCTGTTTGGGTTTACTCCCATAGCTTTTGCCTTTCCCAAGGCTACCACAAGGCAGTGGTGCTATTTGCTCTTACCACAAGCTCCTCCGATACTTTTCACCCCTCCTAAGAGAGACTAGCTGATCCCAACACTGCTGGATGCAGAGACAAGCTCAGAACACACCTTGTAGACCAAGCTAGTACAAAACTAGAGATTCAACAAATTTAGGTTGATCAAAACAATAGCTGTTGTTGATAATGATAGCAATGTAAATGGTAGATCTTATGAATATTGAAAATTGTGGCATATCCTTTACAGAACTTTGTCATCAACCACAGTAAATGAGTCATCAATTTTCTAGGCATCACTCATACATTCAGTAGTTTGCCATTGCCTTTTGAATGGTGGGGCCTATTTTTACCGTTCATAGAAATCTATGAGAAAAAATGTGGTCTATGAATACATGAATTTCTCAATGGTACACAGAAAGCACAAGAAAGGTAAATTACGATGCGAAATGAGATGCTTGAGGAAAGCAGTAAATAAAACAAGAAGAGACCATATAAGAAATGAGGAGATTAGAGAACAATCGGAACAACACCTGCTATTAGATTTATTGAAAAACAGAGACTCAAATGGTTGGGCCACTTGGTCAGAATGAACCCGAATACACCAGTTGCAAGAGCGTACAACCTGAAAATGAAATCATCAAGAGTAAGGGGCAGACCAAGAAAAAGATGGGTTGATGGAGTTACAGAGATCTTAAAACTCCACAATACCACAACATATCAAGCGACCGAGCGTGCCGATCTCGGAAACCGATCATCAGTTAAACCTGCTACGCCTAGCGGCAAAATAAAGCAGAGAAGGACGAAAGAAAGAAAGACACAGAGAGATATACGTAACAATGACTTATTATTGCATTCTTTATCATATATATATATAAAATAACTTGAGTCAAATTCAGATAATGATGGAAAAATGAACTGCTTTTGGCAGATGATCAGTGCCTGATACACCAAAAAGAACAAGACCTACAACAACATATTGACATCTTGAAGCAAAATTGTATCAATCATGACATAAAAATCAATAACACTAAAAGCAAAATTGTATCAATCATGACATAAAAATCAATAACACTAAAAGCAAAATTGTATCAATCATGACATAAAAATCAATAACACTAAAAGCAAAATAATGAATATTGGAAGAAACTATAATAAACTTCTTCATTAAATGCTCCATATCGACCACTTGTTAAACCATTCTTTGTGATTTGTATGGGATCTATGCCTAAGAATGATTGTATGTTGTGCCAGTCATATGCCTACAAGTAGGTCAGCACATCTGATTTCTGCAACGCTTTTTATTGACTATGGTAGCTTTCCTAGGCCCCTGCATCAATGGCCTCTTACGAAATGCCTTGTAGTTTGCAGTGTTACTATTCTTTGCTTCCATTGCAAGCCCTGGGCAACACACAGACAGTAATAAACTTCAATAATTTATTGGCATAAAACTTGATGTATATTTTCCTTTTTTTTGGTGTGCTCATTCTTCAGAAATATTGTTTTTCTTTCAGGGTGGAGGCTGTGTGATGACAGTAGAGTCAGCCCTGTTGCCAATGAAAAATCTGTGGTCACTTCAGATGCATACCTGCTGTTTTATCGACGTCGTCATTACCAGGTAGTCATTGGATCTCCATGTGTCAAACAAGAGATAGAAGTCAAGAAACACAACGTGGTTACAGACCCAGCAATCATCTACTCTAGTTTAATGGATGAAAGAAATGGAAATATTCAATCTTCTCAGGTGACCGGTGTCAACAATCTGGAGGTGGTCAATAACAAGATATCTAGAGATATCAGAAGAGGAGGACAAGCAATGGACAATGAGAATACATATCAACAAAGCACATCTAGCGTGGACAATACAAATATGAATTTACAAAACATCTCTCGAATGGGCATTGATATAAATCAACAGAATACCTCTAGAGGAAAATGGTTTTCTCACAGAGGCCCACAACCATTCATTTCTCAGTTTCAGGATGAAGGACCTGATACAGCAGAAATGCTGGAACAGGAGACAGGAGATTCTGATGTGGTCGAGAAAGGAGACAAAGAGAAAGAATTCTATGATTATGACATACAGAAGGACAGAGATTTCGATGATGATGATGATGAAGTTGATGATAGGAATCTCATTATTGATATGAACCCTGACCTCAGTTACACTGACATGGAGGCAGTAGACTGAGACCAGTTATCAATATCAAATGTATCATATCTCTGTCAGTTACAATGACTTTTTTGTTATGTTTCACTTGTAGTAGCAGCTGCCTTGCTGCCCTGCCATTGTTTATAATATAATGTACCACTCTTTTTATATCATATTCATAAATATTGATGAAGTCATAGTCTTCAGTTTGCTTTAATATCGCTGCCTAGCCTGCAGTATTCACTTATTTATAAGTATTGCCTGACTATCATTTGACATAGCCACCACTTGTTAACCACTCTTCGTGATTTGTATATGATCTGAGCCTAAGAGTGATTAGGGTAGCATTCCTAGGCCCCTACCTCAGTCACCCCTTACTCTCTCTCTCTCTTTTTCTCTCTCTCTGTCTAGACCGATGGACCGAATTTTATCATGAATTGTACTGTTGTTTTTAGGGACTCCTTCTCTCCGTACAGCTTCCCGCTCTCGTACAGCTCTCCGCCTCCGTACAGCTTCTCCGCTCTCCGTACAGCCGCGAAACTCTGTGTTAACGGGCCAGGTTTCGCTTCTCAGGCCTGCTAACAACTAGCAGTCTTGCAGTATGTGTTCTGCCGTCATTTCCGCCTTTTCGCAGTGGCATAGGCTAGTTGTGCCAATTTTTAATTTGTTGAACATGTGGGCCCGAAGCCTGTTATAGCCAAAGCAACTTGTTCGTTACGGAATAGACCTTAGTATCTATCCCTGCTGCTGTGTTGTGGGTGGTCTTGCGACCATTTTTCTTTATACTGCCTACCGAGGGTTGTTCTGGCCTCCTCATAGCTGGTCTCGTGATCAGTCTGCAGTAGTTGTCCTCCTTTCGCTAGATTGTCAGCTTGTTCATTTCCGCTTATATTGCAATGTGATGGTATCCACCGAACGACGGTGCGTTTAAATGAGTTCACTAGTACACCGAGGATCGCTTTCAGCTCATTGAGCTCTGTTTTACCTGCACTTTTTAGTGCAGTGATGACCGAGAGAGCATCTGTGAATATCACGACTTTGTTGCGTGAGGCGCCTTTTCTCTCAAGGATCATTTCAGCCGCTCTTCTTATTGCCTTTGCCCGGTAGTTGTTCGAGTACGTACCTGTGGCAATCGCCTTCGTGACCGTCACTTTCTTTGAGAGTTTAAGCACTATTCCTCCTCCGCCATCACTGATTGCGTTTTTGTCGATCCATCTGTATACATGTGTGCCCTGGCACTCTCGGGGTACGCAGTCTCTATGTATAGTCACCTCTTACGACATGACATGCCTTGTAGGTCGAAGTGTTACTTTTCTTTGTTCCTCTTGAGGGCTCCGGCAACACACGACAATTAATTTGAAACATTGTGTAGATTCAACATCCATTGTTGTGTCTTCATCCAAGAGGTGGTTGCTGAGTAACTGAAGGACATCCACTTTGCTCATCTTCCAACACCCCGACACTCAGTACGTTCGATGTAACAAGTCTGTCAGATCTCTTTGCCACAAGTATCCATATAAGCCTCTGCAGCAAATGCAGCTGATGGCTGAATTTGGCAGTCATCTTTGCCAGATTTCTGCAGTGTTCCTGGACACAGTCATTTTGAAGAGGATTATAATAAAATAAACATTGTTTTGTCTTCTTCCAGAAAATCTCTGATGGGTCGGTTCATCGTGGTGGGAAGTCAGGCTGGGGTTTCTTGACTAATGCGCATGGTAGGGTTGTTGCAGAGCAAAGTGGAGTGGACAGGACAACTACTTCTAGTATGAGGGTTGAGGCCATTACTGCTGCCCTCCATTGGCTCTCTGGGACTTCATTTACTTGGGCCATTGTTGTATCTGACTCTCAGTCGATGCTTCACAAGATCCAGAAGGGCAGGTATCGGTATGAGTGGATGTCGTCTATAGAAGTTTCTAATGTCCAGAGGCTTACATAGATATACTGTCCTGGGCATGCGGGTGTTTACGGTAATGAGAGAGCGGACAGACTTGCATCAACCGCACCGATTGTTGAGGAGTTGAAGAGAGATAAGGGGGTGTTCTTCGGTCTCTTCGCGACTGTCTGTTGGATGAGAACACTAAAATAGATGTTGAATCGATCCAATGAGTTTGGAGTGACCCGTTGTACAAGTAGAACTGGATGCCTGAGGGTGCAGAGTGAGAAGTGTGTTTAATCAGTGAGCCACAGGAACCATCAGAATGCATCTTCAATATCTGTTGGGGGAGACTGAGCACTTATGGGTCTGCCTGGAGTGTAATGACATCAGTTTAGTAACCAATAACCATAAAATCAGAATATGTTCAAGTCATACTTCACATTCTGTTGAATGTAACACATTCAGTACTTTACCTCTATATATTGTATATATAATATGTATATATATATATATATATATATATATATATATATATATATATATATATATATATATATATATATATATATATATAATTTATAAAGTTACTTTTCTGAACATTTTTATTTTCCTACTGCCATTTGTGTCTGTTTTGGTTTGAGATTTGGTTTTGACATGGTGTCTCAGATATAATTATTCATCATCATTATTATTATTATTATTGATCTTCATAACATCCAAGGACACGGCACATACGACGGAGACAAACAAATACCCACTCAATTCAATCTTGTACCTTTTTATGGAATCCGGATCGTCATAGACATTTTGGTTTCTTGTCTCATTCTGTAGTTTTTAATTATTTTTTTATAGTTTGGTGTTCTTTTTTTTTAATAGTGATATATTATGTTGATTATGATTATATTTGATCAACGTCATGGCACTTTGGGCATTCCCATGCTTGCTCTGTTCTCTGCTGCTACAGCCATTCCACTCGCTAACTGTACCCATGAATGTTGATTATATCTTCTCTCTCTACCACGAAGACGACACTATCTGGCATGTCCAAACGTAACTCCTAATTCTCATACTGGTTCCAGTGTCATCACATAAATGAACATCCACCACATTGATGATATCGACTCTGTCTATGCTTCTGCCAGCTTGTGTTAGGACATTGTTTGCAAGAAAGTCAGCATGTTCGTAACCCTGCACTCCAGCATGTTCAGGTACATAAAGTCAAATCAGTGTCTTCAGATGTGACTTCCAAATGTTGTTCACCCATTTTGTGTGCAGACTTCCTAGATTCAATGCTTTCAAGCATATTCAATAAGTCTAATATAAGAATCATATAGGTGACCTGTTGCTCAGCCACCCATGAGAGAGTGGTGTCACATATTTTTACAGTGTGGGTTTGCCTGATGTTTTATCCTACCTCTCTCAGTTGCCTTTTATGACATTCAGTGACTGTATTCTTGACTACCCGAGAAACCATATGGGGATTCATTATTTCATTTTTAATTATGTGTCCTCAGGGTAGTCTCATCTATATTCAGATGTTGAGCCAATATCCACATCCATGGTTGGGTGCTACGGACCGCCAATATCTATGCTAGCACAAAATTTATATATATATATATATATGCGTAGATAGAGGGGTGCTATAAATGTTCTTTATCATAAATGCCAAAACATAAATATTTATTTGTTTATCAATATGGCAGTGTTTGGTTTGGATCGTCATTTTCTTTCTAATTTATATTGAATTAAGGGGGATTCTGGTCTGGAAACATTTTTCGTAGTAATGAAGAATTTGTATAACAATTTTGAGATATTATGACTTAAAAGAGTTAAAAAAAAGTTTAGTTTTCAAAAATATGTCAACGTGTTGCCATGAATATAAATGAATTCTGTTTCCACTCTTAAGGTGAGCAATTGTAATATCTAAAATATTACACATGCTTTTAGGATATATTAAATATAGAATTTTTAATGAAGTTTTGGGTAAACACATCCCCCAAATACACCTTTTTTTAACTGAATTTTGATGGCATTTTTACTCAAAAATTTATAAAAAATTTAATATATCCTAAAAAGCATGTGTAATATTTTAGAGTGAGCGTCTATAGCTCAAGCGGTAGTGAGCTCGATCACAGACCCAAGCGTACCTGGTTCAAACCCCATGGTGGGCAAGTTTGGAAGCAAATTCGTTTCCGTGGGATTTTTACAAAGGTAAAAATAGACCTCATCGTTCAGAAAGCAATGGCAAACTACTGAACGTATAAGTGGTGTCTAGAAAATCAACGACTCGTTTACTGTGGTTGATGGCTACATCCTTTAGGATATGCCACGATTTCCATTTTCAATATTTTAGATATTACAATTGCTCACCTTAGAGTGAAAACAGAATTCATTTATATTCTTTAGATTCAGAGCCTTAGGGATTTGCAATTTTGTGTTTGGTGGCCATTTTGTATTGTTTCCATGGCAACGCTTTGACATTTTATGTAGACTAACCTTTTTCTGCTCTTCTAAGTCATAATCTTTCAAAATGTTTATACAAATTTTACATTAATATGAAAACAACGAAAATAGCTTCTTGCCCATCATACTACTGAATCCCCCTTTAACTAGGACTTGGATAAGTAGTCACTGCTCTCAGATATACAGATTCAATTTCACAGATTTGTTGTAAGGATTGAACTAAATGGTATCGAGTTGCAATGCAGTGTTACACAAGCTAAGCTGATTATAATCAAGAACAGTTATGTATGAAAGTAGTGGATGCAATTAATACAAAATGTGACAATCTTTGTCCCAGGTCATTCTGGGGGGACGGGCAGTTAGAGAGCAGATGCACTGGCGGGCAATGCTGCTATCGAGAATTTGTCTTCTATGGACAAAAGCAAAATTATCAACACTCTAAGAGACAGCATACGCTCTGAAGATTTCAACGAAGTTAAAGGTATTCTCTATCTCGGTAAGTTATGCAACGTTAGTGTGCAAGATGAAACCATAGTAAACCCAGTCGATACATCAGTCAATACATGAACACAAGTTCCATACACAATGTCACAGATTGTAACAAATATTAGCAAAAATGTCACAGTTGCAACAAAATAATTCTAACCAGATGTTTGATTGTTTAGTTAATAGCATCCATGTTCATCATGTATTGTACAGAGAGAATGTTACTAACCAGATGTTTAGTTAGCTAGCATCATGTATTGTACAGAGAGGATGTTACTAATCAGATGTTTAGTTAACTAGATCATGATTGTAAGAGAGGATGTTACTAATCAGATGTTTAGTTAACTAGCATCATGTATTGTACAAGAGGATGTTACTAATCAGATGTTTAGTTAACTAGCATCATGTATTGTACAGAGAGGATGTTACTAATCAGATGTTTAGTTAACTAGCATCATGTATTGTACAGAGAGGATGTTACTAATCAGATGTTTAGTTAACTAGCATCATGTATTGTACAGAGAGGATGTTACTAACCAGATGTTTAGTTAACTAGCATCATGTATTGTACAGAGAGGATGTTACTAATCAGATGTTTAGTTAACTAGCATCATGTATTGTACAGAGAGGATGTTACTAATCAGATGTTTAGTTAACTAGCATCATGTATTGTACAGAGAGGATGTTACTAACCAGATGTTTAGTTAACTAGCATCATGTATTGTACAGAGAGGATGTTGCTAATCAGATGTTTAGTTAACTAGCATCATGTATTGTACAGTGCATGAGGATGTTAGCTAACAAGCATGCTTTGTTCAATGAGCATCAGTAAATGTGGAAGGATGTTAAGGCTAATGTGAGGACACATATTGAGATAGAAAACTGGAAGCATTGCCAGACAGGCACTGTTTTGCATTGTACAGACTTTGTATTTTGAAGAAGAAAATATTATTATTTAAATATTTATAATGATATTTATGAATTGAATCTTACCTTTTTTATTTGCATAAAATATATTTCTTTCTTCTAGATCTCATCATATGATGGCCAGCAATAATGTAGTCTTTAGTTTAGTCGTCGGATCATTATCACTGCACTTCGAACCAATTAGTCCATAAGTGCTCTGATCTTCTCCTCAGTATGTCTCTCAGTTTAGTTTAGTCGTCGGATCATTATCACTGCACTTCGAACCAATTAGACCATAAGTGCTCCGATCTTCTCCTCAGTATGTCTCTCAGTTTAGTTTAGTCGTCGGATCATCATCACTGCACTTAAAACCAATTAGACCATAAGTGCTCCGATCTCCTCAGTATGTCTCTCAGTTTAGTTTAGTCGTTGGATCACCATCTCTGCACTTCAAACCAATTAGACCATAAGTGCTCCGATCTCCTCCTCAGTATGTCTCTTAGTTTAGTTTAGTCGTCAGATCATCATCACTGCACTTCAAACCAATTAGACCATAAGTGCTCCGATCTCCTCCTCAGTATGTCTCTCAGTTTAGTTTAGTCGTTGGATCATCATCACTGCACTTCAAACCAATTAGACCATAAGTGCTCCGATCTCCTCCTCAGTATGTCTCTCAGTTTAGTTTAGTCGTCAGATCATCATCACTGCACTTCAAACCAATTAGACCATAAGTGGTCCGATCTCCTCCTCAGTATGTCTCTCAACTAACGACCCCAGTTCTTAGTTGGTTTACTATTCTTTGGTTACCAGCATGGTGTTCTTGTCTATCTACACCACACTTGACTTGAAATTCTAGCAGCCTGGTTAGTGTTGTAGATTCATCACTATTACTTGAATCATGTACACGTCCTACCTTCCTTAGGGAATTTATAATATCAGCTTTGTCCATTGCTCGCCCGCTTTGTACAGTAGCCATACCTGCAAGCCTATCCGCACGTTCATTCCCCCTTACATCTGCATGCCCTGTCACAAAAATAAAACTGATCTTTGTCAGCTTAGATTTCCCCAACAACTCCATTCATTGTCTCCGAGCCCATCCTGAGCATACTCATCTCATTGAGACACTGAGAAAACATGCATAGATAAAGTTTGTCACCCCAGTCAGATCATGGCTTTAGTTACTGCCATGATTTCCATAGTGAGACTGATCGTAGTCACGGCAAAACCACCGCTGTTTTCCTTCACAACATCCCATCTGACTTGAGCAGTGAAAGCCCATGAGCTCCGCACATGCGGAGAGGGACTGAGCCGTATGGGGTAAAACCCGGTGCAATGAAGTCAATCCTTCGGCTTTAAAACCCTTTTAAACTCTTCTTTTTTATAACTTTTATAATGTTTGAGTTTCTAGTTAGCAATGAACTTACTCAAACGATCAACTAATGTAGTCGCAATGAACTTCTTCAAACGATCAACTAATGTAGTCGCAATGAACTTATTCAAACGATCAACTAATGTAGTCGCAATGAACTTACTCAAACGATCAACTAATGTAGTCGCAATGAACTTACTCGAACGATCAACTAATGTAGTCACAATGAAAATTGTGGCATATCCTGTACAGGACGTCGACATCAACCACAGTAAACGAGTCGTTGATTTTCTAGGCACGATTTATACGTTCAGTAGTTTGCCATTGCTTTCTGAACGGTGAGGTCTATTTTTACTGTTCGTTACCACAGGAACAAATTTGCTTCCAAACTGCCTGCAGTGGAGCTTGAACCAGGTACACATGGGTTGTAATCAAGCTCATTACCACTTAAGCTACTGATGCCCACACAGTCTAACGTAGTCTATCTACATATCTATGGTAAACATGACTAAATATTCATGTACTACTAGACAGTGTACATAACTTCACAGCAGTTAGTTAGTTAGTCTTTCCTCTTGGGCCTGTGGGCGGCGCATAGGGCAGAGATCATAGCTCTCCATGTCTCGCGTTTCGTTGCTATTTGCTTTAAGTCTTTAATGTTTACTAGGCCCATCGTTGAGCCTTCTCTGGTGATGGTTCTACGCAGAGTCTCTCTTGGTCTTCCTCGTTTTCTTTTTCCCTCTGGTGTCCATATGAGGGATTGGTAAGGAGTCTTCTCTCATCCATTCTAAGTGTGTGGCCGATGTAGTTCCAGCGGCGCTTTCTTATAAAATTTGATACATTTTCTTGCTTGGTCTCTTGTCTTATTTGTGTATTGGGTCTGAAATCTGACCATTTGAGGTTCAGTATTCTTCTAAGACATTTATTCTCAAAGTTATCTAATTTTCTTTCTAGAGCTTTTGTTGCTTTCCAACTCTCGCATCCATAAGTTAATACTGGAATCACACAAGAGTTAAAGATCTTTAATTTTAAGTGCTTGCTGAGTGAATTGGACTTCCATATATTTGACAATTTGTTAAAAGCACTTGATGCCAATGCGATTCTGTGTGGAATTTCTGGCGCTGTATCCCCGTAGATGACATCATACTCCCTAGGTATGTAAAACTTTTGACTTTTTCAAGAGTGTAGTTTTTAGTTGAATATTTTCTGGACTGCTGGTAAGGTCAACAATTTTTTTTTTTGTGGTGTTTATTTGGAGACCAATTTGTCCTGAGATATTTTGGAGAAGGTTTGTTTTCATTTTAATATCTTGATGTGATGAACTCAAAGGGCTATATCGTCGGCAAAATCAAGGTCTTCTAAAATTTTATCAACCCACTTGATGCCCATATTTGCGTTATTGGTGCATTTTCGCATGACCCAGTCAATTGCTATTCCAAAGAGCATTGGCGATAAGACGCAGCCTTTCGTTGTTAAGAAACGTCTTACCTGAGCCAGTCCACCTACACTCACTGACCCCGAGTATATCCAGTTTGAAATTGCTCATACCTACACATTGGGCTGTTTTCCCAACTGAAACATGGTTCTTACATTCCAGTAACCAATTTTAGAGATGTCCTTAGAATTAAACAAATTTGAACAATCATTCGATTCATTTAGAGCCTAAACTCTGTTTCTCCAACAGTGGTGAATTTTTATGATGACGACTTGTCGGGCCGACGATCAACAGTTTGTTGGCCAAGCTAGAAGAAAACACGTCCCGCCATCTTGAACAACAAACCGAAATTATGTACTACTAGACAGTGTACATAACTTCACAGCAGTTAACTAGATTTCTGTACTAATAGACAGTGTACATAACTTCACAGCAGTTTAGATTTCTGTAGACGTCTATTGCAAGCGATGATAACAACAGCCTCAGATGTGTGCTGCTGCACCTCTCTGATGTATGCTGAGGTGACTGTAGAGTCTAATCTTCGAACACGATCCCCTACCACAAGTTGGGCATACATGATCACGGTTAGACATGTGGGTGTTGTGTGTTTGTCTTTCCTCTTGTCACTTTCACTGCACCTCAACAGTACGATTATTTTCAGCTTTGCAATTTCCTCTTGTGTTGTTACAGCGCACGGCGTCATATTTGCATTGAGATCACCGCTTTTAGTAATTTGCACTACTTTCAGCGCAGTCCCAGCGTAAAAATTTCACAAGTCAGCCATTGTGTTTTGATCGAATCGATGAAACAGCGTGTAAACAATTGCTTCATATGAAATATGTGTCATTCATATAGTAAAATCCATTGTTCTACGTGTAACTGTAACATATTCTACATATCTGGAAAATTATATGTTAAGTAGAAGCTATTTTGACGAAATTTTTTCGATGGTCACTACCATTATTTTGGAACCTTGAAAATTTGCTGGGTATACCATAAACATCGATTTACGTGCAAACGGAATTTAAACTTCACTTTACTCGTACATTTTCATTACTAGAAACATTTTTCTCTCTTCTAAGGGCAACTTTACGCTTGCAGGCGTCATAATCTACAGACTTACCATTTCTCTGTGCTACTGGCGGTTTGCTTCGCTCCATAGCAACCGTTGCAGTTTGATCTTCTAAGAATTTTTTTCCTCATATACTTATGTCAACATTCCAGCAATGCTAAGTAGAAATTTTAATTTTCTTTTATATTTAATATATTTATTCCTTTCAGTTGACTTTTGTATTGAGTATCAACGGTAATATTAAATATCCCACACTAGATCTAGCTGTCCAAAGTGAACCATTTGTCAGCGATAGACGGCAATAATGACTGGACCGATCTTTATCGTACACTATTCAGATTTACTTGAGAAGTCTCATATTATTGTATTGTGATTTCAGAATTAAAATAACTAGTGAATCATATCAGTATTCTGTTAATTGTCTTTCTTAATTATAGGCATTTCATGTTTAAAAGTTGTGCCATTTAAATTGCACTCATTGCTTAACTGCAATGAAGCTCTGTGACAAAATATAGTCTAGTAGCAATTTTAAATGTAACTATTGCAAGATCATCTACATTTTCTTTTTATGTAAACTTCTTCTGTGACTTTTAACTTGTTATCGGTTGAAGTAAATGTGGTAATTAGTGATGAAATACTGCATCATGTCTTCTACAAGAACATACATTTAACAAGCACATTTTATGTATATGAAAGCTTTGTGTATGACCTGATCTTTGAATAAAATTGATTAATCAATGGTACAGTAAACACAATGATATAGCAAATCAGATCTTTGTATAAATCCTAATTTATATATATATTTGAAGCATAGGTAAATGATTTATCAGTGTGTTTTCATTATTGTCAAAAACTGTCTTGATTGTTTTAAAAATGTATTGACTATTAGATCAACAATTTCATTGAATAATATCTCTAATTTCTTTGCAATGATGGTCAAGCTTTAACACTTTCTGAGTAAATTATTCACACAACCTCTATCTCCAGTTTTTTAAATAAAGTAATAAATATATTTAATGTTATTGCAAGGTTGAAGTCAGTTGCATGGGGAGATCATAATGAATATTATTTATTGAAACTGTTGATCTAGTCCTCATTATATGTTCCACAAACAAAACAATTTAGAAAAGAATAAAAGCATATTGGTAAATTATTCACTCTAGCATCAGAGGTTAATTTTTGTATTCATATATATTTCTTGATTTATCTGCAATATGTTGTGCTGTTCTGAGTGACTGTTTGGATAGTGTGAGTTTTATATATTTACTTATGTATGCACATCACACATACAAACATGCTGGATACTTATTTGGTAAATCATTTATATATGTATAGTAAATATAAATGATCACATTTAGTTCAACCACTAACAAATTAAAAGTCACAGAAGAAGTTGTAAAAAGAAACGTAGATGATCTTGCAATAGTTACATTTGAAATTGCTACTAGACAATATTTTGTCACAAAGCTTCATTGCAGCTGATTGCAGCTAAGCAATGAGTGCAATTTAAATGGCACAACTTTTAAACATGAAATGCCTATAATTAAGAAAGACAATTAACAGAATACTGATATGATTCACTAGTTATTTTAATTCTGAAATCACAATACAATAATATGAGACTTCTCAAGTAAATCTGAATAGGTACGATAAAGATCGGTCCAGTCATTATTGCCGTCTATCGCTGATGAATGGTTCACTTTGGACAGCTAGATCTAGTGTGGGATATTTAATATTACAGTTGATACTCAATACAAAAGTCAACTGAAAGGAATAAATAATGTTCGAATATAAAAGAAAATTAAAAATTTCTACTTAGCATTGCTGGATATTGTTGACATAAGTAATATGAGGAAAAAAATTCACGAGAAGATCACAAACTGCAACGGTTGCTATGGACGTCGAAAGCAAACCGCCAGTAGCACGAGAAATGGTAAGTCTGGTAGATTATGACGCCGATGAGCGTAAAGTTGCCCTTAGAAGAGAGAAAATGTTTCTAGTAATGAAAATACGATAAAGTTTAAATTCCGTTTGCACGTAAATACGATGTTTATGGGTAGTACCAAGCGAAATTTTCAAGGTTCCAAAATAATGGTAGTGACCATCGAAAAATTTCGTCTCAAAATAGCTTCTACTTAACATATAATTTTCCAGATCTGTAGAATATGTTACAGTTACACGTAGAACAATGGATTTTACTATATGAATGACACATATTTCATATGAAGCAATTGTTTACACGCTGTTTCATCGATTCGATCAAAAACACAATAGCTGACTTGTGTGAAATTTTTTCGTCATGACGCGCTGAAAAAGTAGTGCAAATTACTAAAAGAGCGGTGTTGGTTCCGTGAGCACATATTTAGCGATCTTGCGCTAGGGATTCCCAGCACGTGGTCTCTATATCGAAGCATTTCAAAGACACTTTAAGATTGTCTTTAAAGCGTCTTTTCTGTCCACCAACTAAACGTCAGCGCCATCATCGATGCACTATAAAATGTATTATGACAGTACAAGAAAATGTCAACTGCCTACTGGTCTGCAATGTTTTGATTTAATCTGACAGTACACAAAGAAACACATACTTGCTATAACTTGTCTGCAGTAGGGACTACTTTCTACATGCAGTAATACGTTTGTTTGTTGAATGGAATGTAATTTACTTGTGTCTGGTAAGTGAAGTTTGTTATGTGAGATCTTGTCAGATCCTCCTAGTCTCATTAAGTGAAGTTTGTTATGTGAGATCTTGTCAGATCCTCCTAGTCTTGTTAAGTGAAGTTTGTTTGGAGATCTTGTCAGATCCTCCTAGTCTTGTTAAGTGAAGTTTGTTATGTGAGATCTTGTCAGATCCTCCTAGTCTCATTAAGTGAAGTTTGTTATGTGAGATCTTGTCAGATCCTCCTAGTCTCATTAAGTGAAGTTTGTTATGGAGATCTTGCAGATCCTCCTAGTCTCATTAAGTGAAGTTTGTTATGTGAGATCTTGTCAGATCCTCCTAGTCTCATTAAGTGAAGTTTGTTATGTGAGATCTTGTCAGATCCTCCTAGTCTCATTAAGTGAAGTTTGTTATGTGAGATCTTGTAAGATCCTCCCAGTCTCATTAATATCAAATGGGTTAGTATTCTAATGTGTTCTTAGAAGTTGATTTATTTTTTTTATTGTGTTGTCCATCAAATATTGAGACTTGTCAATTTTTAGATAGTCATTGTGAAACTATTAAAACAATATGGATTTCACCCAAGATTGCAAACCTAATGAAGGAAACATATGAAGGAATGAAATGCAGTCGTATATGAGGGCCAATTGATGGAATCCTTTGAAATAATAACGGGGTGAGACAGTGATGCCTCTTATCACCATTCCTGTTCTTGCTGGCCATAGATTGGATCATGAAATCAACAACAGGTAACAGATTAGGAATACATGAACACTTATAAAACAACTAGAGGACCTGGATTTTGCAGACGATCTGGCATTGCTGTCCCACAATCACGCACAGATTAAAGATAAAATGAATATTCTAAATAATAAGTCTCAGAACTAGGTTGAAAATACACAGGGAAAAGATCAAGATGAGAATAAATGCAGTAAATGTAAACCAGATTATGCTGGAGGAAACAGCTTATAAGATATAGAATCATACACATACCTTGGTAGCAACATAGACACAGAAGGAGGAACAAACACTGATGTCGAGATAATACAAAAGCAAGGAAACTTTACTGCATTGAGTAAGATATGTAACTTGAGTAACTTTCCTGCATTGAGTCAAAGGAAGTCAAAACAAACACAAAGCTGAGAATCTTTCAATCAAATGCTGATTCAGTCAGTGCTGTTGAGGTGACTCAAGAGAGAAACATGTTTTTTGTACACAGCAAAACAGCTTGAGATATCATTCTGATACAAACTTAATAACACAACCTGATCCAAATAAACACATTCAAAACATATTTCCACTGGGTCAGAAGAAGTTTCACAATAATAATATACCAGGTCCAAAGCCTAAGGATTGACTTATTGCACGGATGTTAACCCATATTGCTCTGTCATGAACAACAACAAATATAATGAAGCAAAATATAATCAACAACAAATATAATGAACAGCAAATATAATGAACAACAGCAAAAAATATAATGAACAACAAAAAATATAATGAACAACAGCAAAAAATATAATGAACACTAAAATAAATATAGTGAACAGCAACAAAAATAAATGAACATCAAAAATTTAATGAACAGCATTAAAAACTATTAACAAATTAAAATATGAAAAGCCCGTAATAAGTCACACCTCATCGTTTGCGATAAAGTAGTATCTTTATCATTTAATCTGTTTCTTTCTACTGTCGAACTTTGTCCCCTAAACGACCGATTCCTGGAGTACGGGTCATAATGCCATTCTGTCTCTCCAGGTCAGTCACATTGAGTCTTTAAGATTGCCTTTGTCCATCTGCAAAGCACAGGTATGTGTGATGGCGCAGCCGCTAGTTGGACAACAAACAACCCCTTCAGACCAGGTCTAAGCCAAGCCAGTCTATTGTTTATCGATGAGCAATCATGGGTCCTGCTAGAAAGCTAAGACTCCCGACTACTCACCGCAACAGACGAAAACTTAACCAAGGCCTTGTGAAGGTTGTAGGAATGTTGAGTTTTGAACCTTGTCCACACAGATCACTTAGCGTTCCCAAGACTAAATAAACGAGTCATCAACATGATGCCCGTGGACTAATGTTGGGCCCAAGACACTGGAAAGTGCCCAGGACCCGCCGTTGTTACCTAATACGCATGGATGCAACTTGTGGTTTTCGAAGTAAGCGGTTCGTCAGCACAGAGCAATTACACGAACTATGTCGCTTGTCTTGTCTGAAACTGAAATTTGCTAGACGTTGCATTGGTTATATAGGCCGGCTTGACTCGCTTGATGATTGGTTGTACTTTTCAGGTTAACCAATGGCTACATAACACAAGTTATTCTATATTGAGTATCTGAGTAATGTGTTTATTTTTAGTAACAAACTAATTCTGATGACGTTATTTATTTAATCAAATAAAACGAGCACGATCGAGGCTACAAAGTTCAGATATTGTGAAATATTCAAACAAATAGTTCTCCCTGCTCGTAGACAGTGAGAAACATTAAACCCTACATCTACACTAAAACATCTACACTAAAAGTATTTTGAAATCTGTTATACAGAAGACTTTTCATTTTGCTGGTCTATTGGAATTATGAAAAAGTGACATTTATTTCCTCAAAATGAACAAATTGCATAATTATTATTGTAGGCTACAGTTTCATTACACTCATTAACTCACAGCTTGATAATACTAAGCGTCTAAATGACAAATTCTTCATTCCATGGACGCATGATTGTCACCCTAAAGATACATAAACTTCCTTGTCCTTATTACAGAATCATCGAAGTCCGATGTATTATACGGTTCTCAAACTTCCAAACGTCTAGAAACAAAATATAATCTATGGTCACTATTGCTATAAATCTAGCCAATACAAGATTACATGACATGTTTACTTTTACCTTGCAAGAGCTAACTATCACACTACGTGAAACTCATTAGGCCCTACCTTTCAACAGGAGTAACATGAGTCCATGGATGGGAACATGTTGAGTATGTCATTGTCAAGGCACGCAAGGTTTGGCGGCAATGAGAGTCATGGCGGCTGTTAACATCGAGCAACGACTGCTTGTCATCCTGTATCAGACACTGGTCCTTTCCACCATTGAATATGCAATGGCCACCCTCACTGTCAGCAAAACGCAAATCGAAAGACTGGAGAGAATACAGAACGAAGCTATGCGCATCATCCTCGGTTGCACAAGGGAACACCTGTGTGGCGATGAGGTTTCTCCTGGATTTTCCGACCATGGAGTATAGACTCAAGATAGCTAGAGCACGTCCGATCTCAAAAATGTCAAAGGATCACCATTGCATGAACAGCTCAGCACCAGTGGTGGAAATCGGCTAAGGCAAGTCATGGGTTGGCCGTGCCGCAGATACTGGTATGCGGGCTCAGTAATATTGACTATGGGGAAGAATGGATACCGATGTCTCCAATATACTGGAACTCTTGTTCAACCATCATTAAATTTGACAAAGGTTGCAGAGAAGGAAATCCCGGCGTTGAATGCAGACGTCAAAGCCATTATCGATGAAAACTGCAATGCGACGACGTTGTAATTTCACGGATGGATCGGTAGTTTGTCACGAAAAGTCTACATGGGCCTTCTCTGCAAGCTCATGTGGCAGAATGGTCAAGGAAGCCAGTGGTGCATTTAGTATGACAACAAGCAGCATGACAATGCAGTACTCTGGCTAGAGTCACAAAACTACACTCATGCGTGCATTCTGAGTGACTCATTGAGTATGATCCGAAAGGTGGAGGCCGGTTCGGTGCGAAGGCAATGGACTGAATCACTGCAGGCGTCAACAATTTGCAGAATTACACTTGTCTTTGTTCCGGTGCACATAGGTGTCGTTGGCAATGAGAGAGCAGACAAGCTGGCTGGCTCTGTCGCTATATCAGAGGGCCAGCCAATGGACAGAGCTGACATCGTGAACGCCTCATAGACCTTCATTAAATCAATCGTCAACTACTAGATTGCGAGAACTGGTTTGAAGATTGTGTGGCAAAAAAGAACGGTACAACAGGTATACGAGTCGGCTCATCAATCAAAATAGAACTGGTACGGTCAGTCGCTGGACGCTGTTGGAGATATTGCGAAGGAGATCGGAGCACCTATGGACATGTCCGAGTGCAATGAAGATATTCCAAACTGAATCTGAACATGAGTCCAGTTACAAATCTGAGTCGAGATTTTTTTCTTCAAAACATGATGTACCATCATCATCATCAAGGTGCGTCCTTTATATGACGTTGCTTTCTTTGCAGTTCATCTGAAATTCACTCTGTCTCTAACCAGTTCACCAACTTCGTTGATGGTCATATTCATGGTTTCTTTAATATCTTGTAGCCATATTCTTCTTGGTTTGCCTCTACTTCCTGTGACCTTTCCCTCTAATATTGTTCTGTCCAGGCCATCGTGATGCTAAATGTGACCAAAGTATCTCATTTTCTGACAGTAGTGGAGACGGGCACAATGGGTCACAGGCAGTCATTAGGATAACTATGTACAAATTATTCAATGACATCTACAACACCGGATATGATACCAAAGATTTACGACAATCCATTGTTTTAGCACTATCAAAGAAAGCAGGAACGATAGAATGCGAAGAACACCGCACAATCAGCCTCATGAGTTACGTAACAAAACTACTTTTCAGCATTATTATGAGAAGGGTACGAAACAAAAATAAGACCAGAAGTTAAGGAAGAACAATGTGGCTTTGTTGAACGCAGGGGAACAAACAACGCAATATATACAATAAAAACAATAATGGAAAGATCAATAGAAATGGTTGGACTTATACCTATGTTTCATAGACTACTCAAAAGCTTTCTTCGATAAAGTAAAACATGGAGAAATAATAAGCATGTTAGAAAGTATAAATATTGATGGGAAAGATCTGAGACTGATCAAGAATTTGTACTGGCAACAAAGCGCAGCCATAAGACTAGAGTAAGATTGAAATCTATCAGGCGATACAGTTAGGAGTACGACAAGGTGCTATCTCACCAGATCTATTCAACCTATATGTGAAAGCATCATGAGATCTATAGAAAAAAAGACAGGAATAACAGTCGACGGACAAAATATGAACAATCTAAGATACGCTGATGACACAATTATCATGGCTACAAATGAAAAAAACCTGATAGACATACTATAGTCCGTTCAACAACTCATGCCCACAGTCGAATGCGAATTGTAGCAAGACCATCAGTTCCACAGTAGCGAAACTTTGCACCCAACCTTAAAATTATACCGACGCAAATGTCTGATGGAAGAAATTGCTATAGGAAACCTGGATTTTGTAATATAACGGTTTCCTTTGATGTTGGCGGCATATTTGGCTAGTCTGATACAGCATTTTAGTTTTTACAGTAAACGCAAACATATGACATTTGATGACAAGTCTCATGCAAAGGCGTATCATCTCAGCTTATACGTGGGGGCCAATGTTGATAATTGCAATACAGTCATGAAATAAACAAGAAATGTAGACATAGTTGTATTATTGTTTTAAAATAACTTACATTACAGTTAAAGTTAGCTGCCATGTCATAATGTCATCCCCTTTCACGCCCAGGCTTGGACTGGCAATGGCAGGTCAAGTAGTAGCATGTCCTTTGCGGAACCTCGCATTTATCACATCCCGACTGAAAAGCTCTATGTCTTTTGCAAGTTCTCCTGCCTCTTCCAGCGTCATGTTCAATGTTCTTTGATGTCATGCTGCCATCTTCGTCTTGGTCGTCCCCTGACTCGTTTTCCAGGAACCATGCCTTCCATTACCTTTCTCTCAGACCACTGTGACGTTTAATGTGTTCAAATATTTCATCTTCTGGGAGATAATGTTATTTATGAGACAATGCTCCTTGATATTCAGGTCTTGTAGGATGTCTTTGTTTTTCTCTTCTCTGTGCAGGATGTTCCAAGAACTTTTATAGCACTTGTTATGGCGGAGCTACTGGAGAGATTCTTTTCAAATTGCTTCTTCTTCGTTACAATGTGTGTGTGTATATGTATTATAATATGTTCTTCGTTACAATATGTGGTAGGGAGGAATCACTATAATAAAATATATATAGTGCGATCGTGTTCCACGGATGATCGCAGTCGATTTGCTCTGGAGAATCGGTTGATTTCTTTGTATGGTACCTTGGACCACGTGGGCTCAACGTATTACATTCCTATGCTTCTTAGTACTTTCTCTTCCCATGCCTTGTAATCTATATGGTATATGTTGCATGTATTCAAGTTATATATTTACTAGATTTTCATTGTTTCTCTTCCGTTCTATTTCTAGTTTTTATATGCGTTTTTGTGCTACATTTATTTCGTTATTGTTTTATTCCCAGATGTTCGTTATTTTCCAATTTTCATTAGAAACTATTGTTTTTGGTCGTCCATTTGTTTTTTTTAAATGTGTCACTCATGTTGTTCGTTTGCTTGATAAAGGCCTTGTTGGTCGAAACGTTGCTGTATTTTGTCATTGTTTTTGTAGTTTGTAAAACTATAGTACTTTGTGATTACGTGTTTTGCCAATCAAATAGTTTTACTGCAGTCTCATCTGTTTTGTGAATATAATAAAATAGCTCTTTTCTCTGGTTCTTGTACAGATGACCCATATGTGTCTCTTTGCGGAAATGCGCGTATAACATTAATGATACTTTTCCCATTGTAACTTCAAACTCATTAGAAATGTTATATCAATGTCTGTTTTGAGAAGTGAACAATATGACCCAATAGCATCACACTGATTTCGGTATACGCCTTTAACTAAATGTCCGTGTCGCACTTATGACGTCATTTAATTACATGTTCAAACCTGAGTCTTTTGGTGCATGGAAAATGCAAGAATTGTTAAAAAAACCATGCCTTGTAATCTGGAACTATAAAGCTCTCCAGTTCTTTCTCGATAGGAGAACTAATCTACTTGTGTCAACTTCTGCTCTCCTTCGTCTTGCGGAACTAGTTATCACTCTTAACTCCTTTTATTTTAAAGACCAATTCTTTGAGCAGATCAGTGGCGTTGCCATGGGTACTAAAATGGGACCTAGTTATGCTTGTCTATTCATGGGTTATCTGAACACTAGTATGGACTACATATGATGGCCCCTTCCGTCTGTCTATCATAGATACATTGATGACTGTATTGGCATTACTGATATGCCTGAAGCCGATTTATCACGCTTCATTAATCTCATTAATGTTTTCAACCCTTCTATTCGTTTTACTTCTCACATCTCCACTACTTGTGTCTACTTTCTTGACATTACTATCTCCATACGCCTATCCACTATCACTACATCAGTATATTACAAGCCTACTGATGCACATAGTTTTCTCCTTTATACTTCTTCCCATCCCGGGCTTGTCGTGACTCTTTGCCATTCTCTCAGCTCTTGCACCTTTGTCGCCTTTGTAGCGAGGACGATGATTTTCTTGAGAGAGCTCGCGAGATGATTGATTTCTTTCGTAGGCGCCTATACCCGGAGAGGGTGCTTGTCTGGGCTATGCATCGAGTTCAGAAAATTACTCGCCAGCAGGCCCTTACCAGCCAGCATAGGACTACTAACTCTGAGAGAGTAAAACTTATCTTAACTTTCCACCCCATAGTTCACTGGTGAAAATGTTTTATTCCGTCATCTGTCTATCCTTAAGTCAGATCCTGAGACCCGTTCTGTCTTCCCCAACTATCCTTTGGTGGCTTACAGACGGGACAGAAGTCTTAAGGATATGTTGGTACAAGTCGCCTTAAGTCCAATATCCAGACTCATTTTGGCACTGTTCAGTGTGGCCGTCGGCATTGCAACATGTGTGCTTATCTGATACAGACGCGTACTGTATCTTTTCATTTAGCCACGTTTCTTATTGACGATGGTTTCACATGCGAGTCCCGTAATCTTATCTATGCCATTATCTGTAAGCGTTGTAACAAGGCTTATATCGACGAGACAGGCAAGAGGCTCACTGACCGATTTGCCCAACACTTGCGCGACATACGCCAATGTTCTGTGACCTCTGTAGCCACCCATTTCAATGATACTGGTCATTTAGGTGCTCACGATGTCCAGGTCACAGCCATCCGATCGTGTTCCTCGGATGATCGCAGTCGATTGCTCTGGAGAATCGGTTGATTTCTTTGTATGGTACCTTGCGACCACGTGGGCTCAACGTATTACATTCCTATGCTTCTTAGTACTTTCTTTCCCATGCCTTGTAATCTATATGGGTATATGTTGCATGTATTCAAATTATATATTTACTAGATTTTCATTGTTTCTCTTCCGTTCTATTTCTAGTTTTATGTGTGTTTTTGTGTTATATTTATTTCGTTATTCGTTTTTATTCCCAGATTTTCGTTTTATTTCCAGATTTTCATTAGAAACGTTTGTTTTGGTCGTCCATTTGTTTTTTAAAATTTGTCACTCCTGTTGTTCGTTGCTTGATAAAGGCCTTGTTGGTCGAAACGTTGCTGTATTTTGTAATTGTTTTTGTAATTTGTAAATCTACAGTACTTTGTGATTACGTGTTTTGCAATCAAATAGTTTTACTGCAGTCTCATCTATCTTGCCAATCAAATAGTTTTACTGCAGTCTCATCTATCTTGCCAATCAAATGTTTACTGCAGTCTCATCTATCTTGCCAATCAAATAGTTTTACTGCAGTCTCATCTATTTTGTGAATATAAAAAACCCCATGGAATTCCTCCTGAATGTTGCTATTTTTGTCATCAATGTATTAAATGTCTGTAAACATTAGTTTCTTCAACCATGCCAATGGACGCGTTAAATATATAGCACAAAGAAGGAAACTTCTAGATGGTATGATTGTTTGAATGGCAAAAATACTTGTAGCGTCGGGAACATGTGTAGTTACATGCAAGTTTTCAAGTTATTTCATCAAATGGTTACAAAGATACACATTTTTATCTGTGGGCATGACAAGTTGAACGGACTATAGTGAGAGAAAGTGAAAAGAAAGGATTAAGCATGAATATAATGAAAACAGAGGTTATGGTTGTCTCCAATAAATCGGAAACACCAACATGTAATATCAAAATGAATAATACAACACTGAAACAAGTCCATCGATTCAAGTATCTGGTAACATTCCTAACATCAGATGGAAGATGTACAACAGAGATTAGGAGTAGAATAGCTCAAACGAAAGCAGCTTTATGAAAATGAAGAACACACTATGCGTGAACTCACTACCAATGACATTGCGAAAACGAGTACTGCAGTGCTATATTGAACCAATACTTATGTATGGCAGCGAATCATGGACAATGAACAAACAATCAATACGATCATTGGAAGCCACAGAGATGTGGTTTTACAGAAGAATGCTGAAAATTTCATGTACAGCAAAGAAAACAAATGTGGAGGTTTTAAATCAGGCCTGCTCACAAAGAAACTTTATCAAAAGAATAAGAATCCGACAATCAAGGTTCTTCGGGCATATAATGCAAAGAGAAGGTTTAGAGCATTTGGTGACTACAGGTAAAATTCAGGGAAGGAGAGATCGTGGAAGACAGAGGAGAAGATGTTGGATGGCCTGACATCATGGTTCGACAAACTATCGACATCAGAACTGATTACATATACCAAGCAAAGAGAGTTGTGGAGAGACATGATCGCCTACGCCGGCAGGCACGGCACTTGATTGATGTACAGAAATCAGTGAAAAACAAAATATTCTAGAGTTACGTCTCTTCGCCATCATTGTCACTTTGATCGCTTGATGTTGAAACTAAGACTTTGACAGTTTAGATTTAGTTTCACGTGTCTGAACGAAATATTGACATCACCAGGAACAATTGTTAAGATTTACAACTGGCGTAAGCAAGCCATTACTTTTTATTGCTCTAACCTTATTTGTAGTGTTTGGAATGCACCTAATGAAGAACAGAAGTAACATTCACCATAGGAGAGAAATGAAAACGTTTTTTCTACGGTGAGTGGTCTTGGGGCAGAGTGGGTCATGATCTCTTGGTCAGGAATTACCATTTATGATGTTGGAGAACCCATGGGAAAATGCTTTTGTGCAAGCACTCACTCCTTCCAATATTCAGTGTTAGGTTTAAGGATTGTAGTATTTATCACTTCCAATATTCAGTGTTAGGTTTAAGGTTTGTGGTATTTATCACTTCCAATATTCAGTGTTGGGTTTAAGGCTTGTAGTATTTATCACTTCAACAGAATGATTTTTACTGAGGATGATTTCTTACCTTCAACTGTAACGAACCATACTTCAATTGCATCTACCAGCACAGTGCAATAACAAAATTAGTGAAACTGACTGTAGGCCTACAATACCTGTGATTGTAGGACAAGATGGTAGACCTACACGTCCCTCTGTTTGTACTCTGCCTACAGTGATACACAGTCCTATAGTAATACCAGTACAAATGTCCCCACATCCTCAAGCAGTTTCAAAACCATCCACACTAAGTCAGCGTAGAAAAAGGGCCAAAACAGCTATCTTTAACTGATACCCATGTAAAAGAAATGTTTGAAGCAGAACTGCTTTCCAAACTAGAGAAATCTAAAAAAAAAAAATTAAAAGTGTAGGCCTAACACAGATTTGAAAGAAGATTCTATTCCAACCTTGTAATACACAAGAAGATTCTAACAGTGAACAAAATAAGGATTTCAATTCAGAAAGTGAATCTGAGGTGTCAGATCTGCCTACTTTAGAAACTGATGACATTGATGTAGTAACTGATATAGATCACTTAAAACCAGGGGATTATGTCTTAATCAAATTTGCAACCAAAAAGAAATCATTATGTTGCAAAAATAGCTCTTGGTTGTCATGATTAGGTTTTACAAACCATCTTTGCTGGTGGATAATAATACTGTATCGTCCACGTACCTAATATATATCTATTAATATTGAAGCCCGTAGACAACAGAAAATGCACCTTTCTCAAGCAACTAAATTTATATGAATATTTTATGAACCAGTGGGTCCTATTTGTGGCCGTGAATTGGGTGGGTTTTATTCGTTGCACACCCAGAAATTAGTTGCATGTTACAGAACAATTTAAAGTTGTCAGGTAAACATAAATTAGTTACATGTTACAGAACAATTTAAAGTTGTCAGGTAAACAGAAATTAGTTGCATGTTACAGAACAATTTAAAGTTGTCAGGTAAACAGAAATTAGTTACATGTTACAGAACAATTTAAAGTTGTCAGGTAAACAGAATATTGGTATATTTAGGTTATACAGTAAAAAAAATAATTGCATTTGTTATTTATTTCACTCTGCTTAGAGACCTTACGACGCTGTTTACAATCCAAGATGGCTGCCGTTTCCATGGCAACCCGATAATTTATTAATGCGAAAGATATATAACTTTTCATTTTAGACCACTGTAGTAGTAACTGCTATGTAGATCACTCTAGTAGTAACTGCTATGTAGATCACTCTAGTATTAACTGCTATGTAGATCACTCTAGTAGTAACTGCTATGTAGATCACTCTAGTAGTAACTGCTATGTAGATCACTCTAGTAGTAACTGCTATGTAGATCACTCTAGTAGTAACTGCTATGTAGATCACTCTAGTAGTAACTGCTATGTAGATCACTCTAGTAGTAACTGCTATGTAGATCACTCTAGTAGTAACTGCTATGTAGATCACTCTAGTAGTAACTGCTATGTAGATCACTCTAGTAGTAACTGCTATGTAGATCACTCTAGTAGTAACTGCTATGTAGATCACTCTAGTAGTAACTGCTATGTAGATCACTCTAGTAGTAACTGCTATGTAGATCACTCTAGTAGTAACTGCTATGTAGATCACTCTAGTAGTAACTGCTATGTAGATCACTCTAGTAGTAACTGCTATGTAGATCACTCTAGTAGTAACTGCTATGTAGATCCCTCTAGTAGTAACTGCTATGTAGATCACTCTAGTAGTAACTGCTATGTAGATCACTCTAGTAGGTAACTGAACATGTAGATCACTCTAGTAGTAACTGCTATGTAGATCACTCTAGTAGTAACTGCTATGTAGATCACTCTAGTAGTAACTGCTATGTAGACCACTCTAGTAGTAACTGCTATGTAGATCACTCTAGTAGTAACTGCTATGTAGACCACTCTAGTAGTAACTGCTATGTAGACCAAACTAGTAGTAACTGCTATGTAGATCACTCTAGTAGTAACTGCTATGTAGATCACTCTAGTAGTAACTGCTATGTAGACCACTCTAGTAGTAACTACTATGTAGACCACTCTAGTAGTAACTGCTATGTAGATCACTCTAGTAGTAACTGCTATGTAGACCACTCTAGTAGTAACTGCTATGTAGATCACTCTAGTAGTAACTGCTATGTAGACCACTCTAGTAGTAACTGCTATGTAGATCACTCTAGTAGTAACTGCTATGTAGATCACTCTAGTAGTAACTGCTATGTAGATCACTCTAGTAGTAACTGCTATGTAGATCACTCTAGTAGTAACTGCTATGTAGATCACTCTAGTAGTAACTGCTATGTAGACCACTCTAGTAGTAACTGCTATGTAGATCACTCTAGTAGTAACTGCTATGTAGATCACTCTAGTAGTAACTGCTATGTAGATCACTCTAGTAGTAACTGCTATGTAGATCACTCTAGTAGTAACTGCTATGTAGATCACTCTAGTAGTAACTGCTATGTAGATCACTCTAGTAGTAACTGCTATGTAGACCACTCTAGTAGTAACTGCTATGTAGACCACTCTAGTAGTAACTGCTATGTAGATCACTCTAGTAGTAACTGCTATGTAGATCACTCTAGTAGTAACTGCTATGTAGATCACTCTAGTAGTAACTGCTATGTAGATCCCTCTAGTAGTAACTGCTATGTAGACCACTCTAGTAGTAACTGCTATGTAGACCACTCTAGTAGTAACTGCTATGTAGATCACTCTAGTAGTAACTGCTATGTAGATCACTCTAGTAGTAACTGCTATGTAGATCACTCTAGTAGTAACTGCTATGTAGATCACTCTAGTAGTAACTGATATGTAGATCACTCTAGTAGTAACTGCTATGTAGATCACCCTAGTAGTAACTGCTATGTAGATCACTCTAGTAGTAACTGCTATGTAGATCACTCTAGTAGTAACTGCTATGTAGACCACTCTAGTAGTAACTGCTATGTAGATCACTCTAGTAGTAACTGCTATGTAGACCACTCTAGTAGTAACTGCTATGTAGACCACTCTAGTAGTAACTGCTATGTAGACCACTCTAGTAGTAACTGCTATGTAGACTACTCTAGTAGTAACTGCTATGTAGATCACTCTAGTAGTAACTGCTATGTAGATCACTCTAGTAGTAACTGCTATGTAGATCACTCTAGTAGTAACTGCTATGTAGACCACTCTAGTAGTAACTGCTATGTAGACCACTCTAGTAGTAACTGCTATGTAGACCACTCTAGTAGTAACTGCTATGTAGACCACTCTAGTAGTAACTGCTATGTAATCACTCTAGTGTAATGCTATGTAGATCACTCTAGTATGTAATGTTGTATCACGTAATTTCATTGTAGAGATAAACAGTTGAAACCTCTACCATAAACCCTTTAGCTGACATGGAAATACATGCTTCAATAATCTTATATGTTTTGTTGTTCTATCAGTACCTTCTATATGTTTTGTTGTTCTATCAGTTCCCTTCTATATGTTTTGTTGTTCTATCAGTACCCTTCTATATGTTTTGTTGTTCTATCAGTTCCCTTCTATATGTTTTGTTGTTCTATCAGTACCCTTCTATATGTTTTGTTGTTCTATCAGTACCCTTCTATATGTTTTGTTGTTCTATCAGTACCCTTCTATATGTTTTGTTGTTCTATCAGTACCCTTCTATAAGTTTTGTTGTTCTATCAGTACCCTTCTATATGTTTTGTTGTTCTATCAGTACCCTTCTATATGTTTTGTTGTTCTATCAGTACCCTTCTATATGTTTTGTTGTTCTATCAGTACCCTTCTATATGTTTTGTTGTTCTATCAGTCCCTTCTATATGTTTTGTTGTTCTATCAGTACCCTTCTATATGTTTTGTTGTTCTATCAGTACCCTTCTATATGTTTTGTTGTTCTATCAGTACCATTCTATATGTTTTGTTGTTCTATCAGTACCCTTCTATATGTTTTGTTGTTCTATCAGTTCACTTCTATATGTTTTGTTGTTCTATCAGTACCCTTCTATATGTTTTGTTGTTCTATCAGTACCCTTCTATATGTTTTGTTGTTCTATCAGTACACTTCTATATGTTTTGTTGTTCTATCAGTACCCTTCTATATGTTTTGTTGTTCTATCAGACCTTCTATATGTTTTGTTGTTCTATCAGTACCCTTCTATATGTTTTGTTGTTATATCAGTACCCTTCTATATGTTTTGTTGTTCTATCAGTACCCTTCTATATGTTTTGTTGTTCTATCAGTACCCTTCTATATGTTTTGTTGTTCTATCAGTACCCTTCTATATGTTTTGTTGTTCTATCAGTACCCTTCTATATGTTTTGTTGTTCTATCAGTACCCTCTATATGTTTTGTTGTTCTATCAGTTCCTTCTATATGTTTTGTTGTTCTATCAGTACCCTTCTATATGTTTTGTTGTTCTATCAGTTCCCTTCTATATGTTTTGTTGTTCTATCAGTCCCCTTTTATATGTTTTGTTGTTCTATCAGTACCTTCTATATGTTTTGTTGTTCTATCAGTACCCTTCTATATGTTTTGTTGTTCTATCAGTACCCTTCTATAAGTTTTGTTGTTCTATCAGTACCCTTCTATATGTTTTGTTGTTCTATCAGTACCCTTCTATATGTTTTGTTGTTCTATCAGTACCCTTCTATATGTTTTGTTGTTCTATCAGTACCCTTCTATATGTTTTGTTGTTCTATCAGTACCCTTCATATGTTTTGTTGTTCTATCAGTACCCTTCTATATGTTTTGTTGTTCTATCAGTACCCTTCTATATGTTTTGTTGTTCTATCAGTACCCTTCTATATGTTTTGTTGTTCTATCAGTACCCTTCTATATGTTTTGTTGTTCTATCAGTTCCCTTCTATATGTTTTGTTGTTCTATCAGTACCCTTCTATATGTTTTGTTGTTCTATCAGTACCCTTCTATATGTTTTGTTGTTCTATCAGTACACTTCTATATGTTTTGTTGTTCTATCAGTACCCTTCTATATGTTTTGTTGTTCTATCAGTACCCTTCTATATGTTTTGTTGTTCTATCAGTACACTTCTATATGTTTTGTTGTTATATCAGTACCCTTCTATATGTTTTGTTGTTCTATCAGTACCCTTCTATATGTTTTGTTGTTCTATCAGTACCCTTCTATATGTTTTGTTGTTCTATCAGTACCCTTCTATATGTTTTGTTGTTCTATCAGTACCTCTTTTATATGTTTTGTTGTTCTATCAGTACACTTCTATATGTTTTGTTGTTCTATCAGTACCCTTCTATAAGTTTTGTTGTTCTATCAGTACACTTCTATATGTTTTGTTGTTCTATCAGTACCCTTCTATATGTTTTGTTGTTCTATCAGTTCCCTTCTATATGTTTTGTTGTTCTATCAGTACCCTTCTATATGTTTTGTTGTTCTATCAGTACCCTTCTATATGTTTTGTTGTTCTATCAGTCCCTTCTATATGTTTTGCTGTTCTATCAGTACCCTTCTATATGTTTTGTTGTTCTATCAGTACCCTTCTATATGTTTTGTTGTTCTATCAGTACCCTTCCATAAGTTTTGTTGTTCTATCAGTACCCTTCTATATGTTTTGTTGTTCTATCAGTACCCTTCTATATGTTTTGTTGTTCTATCAGTACCCTTCTATATGTTTTGTTGTTCTATCAGTACCCTTCTATATGTTTTGTTGTTATATCAATTCACTTCTATATGTTTTGTTGTTCTATCAGTACCCTTCTATATGTTTTGTTGTTCTATCAGTCCCTTCTATATGTTTTGTTGTTCTATCAGTACCCTTCTATATGTTTTGTTGTTCTATCAGTACCCTTCTATATGTTTTGTTGTTCTATCAGTACCCTTCTATATGTTTTGTTGTTATATCAATTCACTTCTATATGTTTTGTTGTTCTATCAGTACCCTTCTATATGTTTGTTGTTCACAGTACCCTTCTAATGTTTGTTGTTCTACAGTACCCTTCTATATGTTTTGTTGTTATATCAATTCACTTCTATATGTTTTGTTGTTCTATCAGTACCCTTCTATATGTTTTGTTGTTCTATCAGTACCCTTCTATATGTTTTGTTGTTCTATCAGTACCCTTCTATATGTTTTGTTGTTATATCAATTCACTTCTATATGTTTTGTTGTTCTATCAGTACCCTTCTATATGTTTTGTTGTTCTATCAGTACCCTTCTATATGTTTTGTTGTTCTATCAGTACCATTCTATATGTTTTGTTGTTATATCATTCACGTCTATATGTTTTGTTGTTCTATCAGTACCCTTCTATATGTTTTGTTGTTCTATCAGTACCCTTCTATATGTTTTGTTGTTATATCAGACCTTCATATGTTTTGTTGTTCTATCAGTACCTTCTATATGTTTTGTTGTTCTATCAGTACCCTTCATATGTTTTGTTGTTCTATCAGTACCCTTCTATATGTTTTGTTGTTATATCAATTCACTTCTATATGTTTTGTTGTTCTATCAGTACCCTTCTATATGTTTTGTTGTTCTATCAGTACCATTCTATATGTTTTGTTGTTATATCAATTCACTTCTATATGTTTTGTTGTTATATCAATTCACTTCTATATGTTTTGTTGTTATATCAGTACCCTTCTATATGTTTTGTTGTTCTATCAGTACCATTCTATATGTTTTGTTGTTCTATCAGTACCCTTCTATATGTTTTGTTGTTCTATCAGTACCATTCTATATGTTTTGTTGTTCTATCAGTACCCTTCTATATGTTTTGTTGTTCTATCAGTACCCTTCTATATGTTTTGTTGTTCTATCATTACCCTTCTATATGTTTTGTTGTTATATCAGTACCCTTCTATATGTTTTGTTGTTATATCATTACCCTTCTATATGTTTTGTTGTTATATCATTACCCTTCTATATGTTTTGTTGTTATATCAATTCACTTCTATAAGTTTTGTTGTTCTATCAGTACCCTTCTATATGTTTTGTTGTTCTATCAGTACCCTTCTATATGTTTTGTTGTTATATCAATTCACTTCTATATGTTTTGTTGTTCTATCAGTTCCCTTCTATATCTTTTGTTGTTCTATCAGTACCCTTCTATATGTTTTGTTGTTCTATCAGTACCCTTCTATATGTTTTGTTGTTATATCAGTACCCTTCTATATGTTTTGTTGTTCTATCAGTTCCCTTCTATATGTTTTGTTGTTATATCAATTCACTTCTATATGTTTTGTTGTTCTATCAGTACCCTTCTATAAGTTTTGTTGTTCTATCAGTACACTTCTATATGTTTTGTTGTTCTATCAGTACCCTTCTATATGTTTTGTTGTTCTATCAGTTCCCTTCTATATGTTTTGTTGTTCTATCAGTACCCTTCTATATGTTTTGTTGTTCTATCAGTTCCCTTCTATATGTTTTGTTGTTCTATCAGTACCCTTCTATATGTTTTGTTGTTCTATCAGTACCCTTCTATATGTTTTGTTGTTCTATCAGTACCCTTCCATAAGTTTTGTTGTTCTATCAGTTCCCTTCTATATGTTTTGTTGTTCTATCAGTACCCTTCTATATGTTTTGTTGTTCTATCAGTACCCTTCTATATGTTTTGTTGTTCTATCAGTACCCTTCTATATGTTTTGTTGTTATATCAATTCACTTCTATATGTTTTGTTGTTCTATCAGTACCCTTCTATATGTTTTGTTGTTCTATCAGTACCCTTCTATATGTTTTGTTGTTCTATCAGTACCCTTCTATATGTTTTGTTGTTCTATCAGTACCCTTCTATATGTTTTGTTGTTCTATCAGTACCCTTCTATATGTTTTGTTGTTATATCAATTCACTTCTATATGTTTTGTTGTTCTATCAGTACCCTTCTATATGTTTTGTTGTTCTATCAGTACCCTTCTATATGTTTTGTTGTTCTATCAGTACCCTTCTATATGTTTTGTTGTTATATCAATTCACTTCTATATGTTTTGTTGTTCTATCAGTACCCTTCTATATGTTTTGTTGTTCTATCAGTACCCTTCTATATGTTTTGTTGTTCTATCAGTACCCTTCTATATGTTTTGTTGTTATATCAATTCACTTCTATATGTTTTGTTGTTCTATCAGTACCCTTCTATATGTTTTGTTGTTCTATCAGTACCCTTCTATATGTTTTGTTGTTCTATCAGTACCCTTCTATATGTTTTGTTGTTATATCAGTACCCTTCTATATGTTTTGTTGTTCTATCAGTACACTTCTATATGTTTTGTTGTTCTATCAGTACACTTCTATATGTTTTGTTGTTATATCAGTACCCTTCTATATGTTTTGTTTTTCTATCAGTACACTTCTATATGTTTTGTTGTTCTATCAGTACCCTTCTATATGTTTTGTTGTTATATCAGTACCCTTCTATATGTTTTGTTGTTATATCAGTACCCTTCTATATGTTTTGTTGTTCTATCATGTCCCTTCTATATGTTTTGTTGTTCTATCAGTACCCTTCTATATGTTTTGTTGTTCTATCATTACCCTTCTATATGTTTTGTTGTTATATCAGTACCCTTCTATATGTTTTGTTGTTATATCAATTCACTTCTATATGTTTTGTTGTTATATCAATTCACTTCTATATGTTTTGTTGTTATATCAATTCACTTCTATATGTTTTGTTGTTCTATCAGTACCCTTCTATATGTTTTGTTGTTCTATCAGTACCCTTCTATATGTTTTGTTGTTATATCAGTACCCTTCTATATGTTTTGTTGTTCTATCAGTACCCTTCTATATGTTTTGTTGTTCTATCAGTACCCTTCTATATGTTTTGTTGTTATATCAATTCACTTCTATATGTTTTGTTGTTATATCAATTCACTTCTATATGTTTTGTTGTTATATCAATTCACTTCTATATGTTTTGTTGTTATATCAGTACCCTTCTATATGTTTTGTTGTTCTATCAGTACCCTTCTATAGTTTTGTTGTTATATCAGTACCTTCTATATGTTTTGTTGTTCTATCAGTACCCTTCTATATGTTTTGTTGTTCTATCAGTACCCTTCTATATGTTTTGTTGTTCTATCAGTACCCTTCTATATGTTTTGTTGTTCTATCAGTACCCTTCTATATGTTTTGTTGTTCTATCAGTACCATTCTATATGTTTTGTTGTTCTATCAGTACCCTTCTATATGTTTTGTTGTTCTATCAGTACCATTCTATATGTTTTGTTGTTCTATCAGTACCCTTCTATATGTTTTGTTGTTCTATCAGTATCTCTTCTATATGTTTTGTTGTTCTATCAGTACCCTTCTATATGTTTTGTTGTTCTATCAGTACCCTTCTATATGTTTTGTTGTTATATCAATTCACTTCTATATGTTTTGTTGTTATATCAATTCACTTCTATATGTTTTGTTGTTATATCAATTCACTTCTATATGTTTTGTTGTTATATCAATTCACTTCTATATGTTTTGTTGTTATATCAATTCACTTCTATATGTTTTGTTGTTATATCAGTACCCTTCTATATGTTTTGTTGTTATATCAGTATCTTCTATATGTTTTGTTGCTATATCAATTCCCTTCTGTATGTTTTGTTGCTATATCAATTCCCTTCTGTATGTTTTGTTGTTTGTTTAATTTATGCAGATCTATGCTCATTCTTCTTTTTTGATGACTTTTATAATGTTTGAGTTTCTAGTTAGCAATGATCTTATTCAAACGATCAACTAATGTAGTCACAATGAACTTATTCAAACGATCAACTAATGTAGTCACAATGAACTTATTCAAACGATCAACTAATGTAGTCACAATGAACTTACTCGAACGATCAACTAATGTAGTCGCAATGAAAATTGTGGCATATCCTGTACAGGACGTCAACATCAACCACAGTAAACGAGTCGTTGATTTTCTAAGTACCACTTATACGTTCAGTAGTTTGCCATTGCTTTCTGAAGGGTGAGGTCTATTTTACCGTTCATTACTAGGAACACATTTGCTTCCAAACTGCCCGTCGTGGAGTTAGAACCAGGTACAGTTGAGTTAGAACCAGGTACAGTTGAGTTAGAACCAGGTACAGTTGAGTTAGAACCAGGTACAGTTGAGTTAGAGCCAGGTACAGTTGAGTTAGAACCAGGTACAGTTGGGTTAGAGCCAGGTACAGTTGAGTTAGAACCAGGTACAGTTGAGTTAGAGCCAGGTACAGTTGAGTTAGAACCAGGTACAGTTGAGTTAGAACCAGGTACAGTTGAGTTAGAGTTAGGTACAGTTGAGTTAGAACCAGGTACAGTTGAGTTAGAACCAGGTACAGTTGAGTTAGAACCAGGTACAGTTGAGTTAGAGCCAGGTACAGTTGAGTTAGAACCAGGTACAGTTGGGTTAGAGCCAGGTACAGTTGAGTTAGAACCAGGTACAGTTGAGTTAGAGCCAGGTACAGTTGAGTTAGAACCAGGTACAGTTGAGTTAGAACCAGGTACAGTTGAGTTAGAGTTAGGTACAGTTGAGTTAGAACCAGGTACAGTTGAGTTAGAACCAGGTACAGTTGAGTTAGAACCAGGTACAGTTGAGTTAGAGCCAGGTACAGTTGAGTTAGAACCAGGTACAGTTGAGTTAGAACCAGGTACAGTTGAGTTAGAACCAGGTACAGTTGAGTTAGAGCCAGGTGCAGTTGAGTTAGAGTCAGGTACAGTTGAGTTAGAGTCAGGTACAGTTGAGTTAGAGTTAGGTACAGTTGAGTTAGAGTCAGGTACAGTTGAGTTAGAGCCAGGTACAGTTGAGTTAGAGTCAGGTACAGTTGAGTTAGAGCCAGGTGCAGTTGAGTTAGAACCAGGTACAGTTGAGTTAGAGCCAGGTGCAGTTGAGTTAGAACCAGGTACAGTTGAGTTAGAACCAGGTACAGTTGAGTTAGAGCCAGGTACAGTTGAGTTAGAATCAGGTACAGTTGAGTTAGAACCAGGTACAGTTGAGTTAGAACCAGGTACAGTTGAGTTAGAGCCAGGTGCAGTTGAGTTAGAGTCAGGTACAGTTGAGTTAGAGTCAGGTACAGTTGAGTTAGAGTTAGGTACAGTTGAGTTAGAGTCAGGTACAGTTGAGTTAGAGCCAGGTACAGTTGAGTTAGAGTCAGGTACAGTTGAGTTAGAGCCAGGTGCAGTTGAGTTAGAACCAGGTACAGTTGAGTTAGAACCAGGTACAGTTGAGTTAGAGCCAGGTGCAGTTGAGTTAGAGTCAGGTACAGTTGAGTTAGAGTCAGGTACAGTTGAGTTAGAGTTAGGTACAGTTGAGTTAGAGTCAGGTACAGTTGAGTTAGAGCCAGGTACAGTTGAGTTAGAGTCAGGTACAGTTGAGTTTGAGCCAGGTGCAGTTGAGTTAGAGTCAGGTACAGTTGAGTTAGAGTCAGGTACAGTTGAGTTAGAGTTAGGTACAGTTGAGTTAGAGTTAGGTACAGTTGAGATAGAACCAGGTACAGTTGAGTTAGAACCAGGTACAGTTGAGTTAGAACCAGGTACAGTTGGGTTAGAACCAGGTACAGTTGAGTTAGAACCAGGTACAGTTGGGTTAGAACCAGGTACAGTTGAGTTAGAGTCAGGTACAGTTGAGTTAGAGTTAGGTACAGTTGAGTTAGAACCAGGTACAGTTGAGTTAGAGTTAGGTACAGTTGAGTTAGAACCAGGTACAGTTGAGTTAGAGTTAAGTACAGTTGAGTTAGAACCAGGTACAGTTGAGTTAGAGTTAGGTACAGTTGAGTTAGAACCAGGTACAGTTGAGTTAGAGTTAAGTACAGTTGAGATAGAACCAGGTACAGTTGAGTTAGAACCAGGTACAGTTGAGTTAGAGTCAGGTACAGTTGAGTTAGAACCAGGTACAGTTGGGTTAGAGTCAGGTACAGTTGGGTTAGAGTCAGGTACAGTTGAGTTAGAGGGTCGCCTGGCCGAATCTTCTATTTGGGGATCCATGTTCAATTCACGGTAAGGTCAATGATTTTTTCTGTTGTGGACATAAATGAAAAATCCTAACCTGAACAGTTTTGCAGTGACTGCACTAGTCATGGAGCCATTAAATTTCTCAGTCTCTCATCCCACCTGTCCTACACCGCTCTAAAAACGATACTTCAAGGGGCAGTAACTACAGGTTTTTTTTGGTTGGTCTTTTCTAAAGCTATCCCATATGGGAGTTTTGCACCACTAAACTAATGACTTTTCACTGACTAAAAGTTCTAGATAATTCTTCCAGACACATGACTTGTAAACTTAACAACTGTTATAGTTGATAGAAGATTCGAAATAATCACCACGTAATAGAATGGTAGTCCCCCGGGGACAGTTAAACGCAGCGAAGAACATGATAAAGAACAATGTATTAATATTGTTGACAATAATTTTGAATTTGAATTTAAAACGTTTTTAAGGAGAATTGGTCTTGAAACATCTAGAACACAAATCAACACAACAAAAGCTGATGTAATATTGTTTTTCTTTCGAACACAGACGATTTAGAGCATAACGTAACCGTCAGATTGCCACTTATATCGTAGACAATTCTTTGGTCTCGAACTAATTCTTAACCAAGTGGAAGATAGTACATTTCGTCGATTCTTCATTGATGCATCATGAGAGACAGGAAAGACGTTTGTAATTAAGTTACTCCTTACAAATATTCGTTATCAATCGCATATTACAATTGCATGTCTTCTTCTGGGATAGCAGCCTTGCTTCAATGAGGACAAAAACTGCCCACTCTACTCTTAAATTGCCACTCGATTTAGCAAAACCGAAGAGACAATTTGCAACATCAGTAAAATAACAGGCAAAGTGTGAATTTTACAACAATGCAAATTGATCGGCCAAGTTCTTTAGCATTTCATTGGTGATCCCGTCCTTTCCGGACGACTTTCTGAGCTTCAGCTCCGTTTCGGTTAGGTGACTATCCGCTTTTCTTGGCTCGCTTTGGAGGGCTCACGCTTTTCTCTTAGTGTCATCAACTATTTCTTTTGCTAAGCTTACTCTTCTGACTTCGGCATATTTATGCATTAGAATGTTTGCCGCTGCTCTTCCGGAGGACATCCTTTTGTCTTGCTCGAGGACTATTGAGGGTCGGCTGGTATTTTCATCACTCAGCGCTTTGGCCAACTTCCACATTTTATGGCCGTCTCTATCAAGATTCAGGGATTTGGTCGTATTTACCAAACTCTGGCGTGATGTTCGTTTTACCTCCCTTTTGTACTTCGCTGCCGCCGCCTTGTAAGCAGTATTGGTTGCCACTGACTGTGCCTGTTCTGCCACTCTCCTTGCCATCTCGAGGTCTTTTTCAAGATTCTGAACCTCTGCTGTCCAGTATGGCTTGTAATCCTTTCGTGCGCCCTTAGGATGGCTCCCGCGCCTCATTTAGGATTGCTTGTGACACTTCCCTTGCCACGGATCGCATGTTTTTCTTTTCTTGCATGTAGATGCGTTCAACATTGGCATCAGTCATCGTGTGCCACCTTCTCGAGTAGAAGGTTGGGGGGTCGTCTGGGGCATTGATGAGGAACAGGTTGTTCTCTATCTCCCAGTCTTCCACTTCTACGCCTCTGCTGTTTGTTTTGGAGTAGCCCCATCGTTCTGAGCGACTGTTAAAGTCACCGACCACGATGCATGATGTGTCCATGATATTCATTGCATCGAGTGACAGCGGGATTTCATTTGGACAATATAGCTTGTACAGGAGGATTTGCTTTCCCTCACGCATGTGATTTGTACGCCTACGATCTCTACTGCTCCGGCGCTTCCAGTGGTTCCTTCCGTTTGCTTTGCTGGAATGCCGTTTCTGACTAGGGTGAGGACTCCACCTTTGTGTCCTTCACGGTCTATTCTGAAGGTTTGGTAACCTTTAATCTTGAATCTATGTTGGGCATTTATGTGTGTTCCCTGTATGCACGCAACATCAATATCGTCTTCTGCAAGTCTTATTGCAAGTGCTTGCTTCTTGTGATGAATGCCTTCGGTATTCCATTGAGTAATATTTAATTTTCTATGGTCAGTACTTGACCGTATCAAACCAGTAAATTTGACCCGGGGACCTCGCTCGCTGCTTTGCCGAGTTGGAGGGCGGGGACCGTCGGTAGCATAAAACGGGCCCCTTCGAGGCATGGGGCCCGGCACACGTCCTGCCCGGCGGATCTTCTCAGGCGTAGCACCATATCGAGATTCAGTATTAAAAGACATATTCATGATACAAATTGGGCCATGCAGCCTTAGCATGGGTAGCTACGTTACACTTTCAGTGCCGTTTTGAGCACTGGTGCTTATCTTTCGGGCGTGTATCCGATTTCAACCAACGTTTACTGGGTTTGCTCTCCGTTAACCTTTGACTGTCCCCAGCCAAAACCCACAAGGCAGTGAATTGCCATTTTCTTTCAGGGCAGCGACCCTTAGACGGCCTGCCCTCCCGGGCTTATGAGCGCCATCTTCCCACAACCGGTCATTTTAATGAACACCTTGGTTTTTGGTCCGTTCAGGTTTTTTTACGGTTTGCTCCGCTAGCCTTTGGTTGCCCCCAACCATAAACTACAAGGCAGCAGCGGTTCCTGCGAGGAAGACAGAGTTTTGTTTCATGAAACGCTTTCTTTCTTTTGAACATTGGGCATATTTTTGCTGGCTTCGGCCAGGAAATGTGTGCGTTGTTTAGGGATTTCCGGCCCCTGTATTGCAGTGTTTGCATTTTTACCACTTTTTGTTTTCTCGTACCCTGCTGTTTTGTGCTCGTTACATGGGTATGTTTTTGCGGTCTTCGGTCAGGAAATGTGTGCAGTGTTCAGGGATTTCCGACCCGTGCATTGCAGTGTTTGCATTTTTGTCACTTTTGTTCTCGGCTCTCGAGCTCTCATACTCTGCTTTTTCATACTCGTTTCAGCTTGGGCTTATTTTTCGGTCTTCGGCCAGGAAATGTGTGCAGTGTTCAGGAATTTCCAACCCATGCATTTCTTTTCTAAGTTTACACTACCACCACTGATATTTTCGCGAACGCTCGCACGCTGCTGTTCCGTGCTTTTGAACTTGGAGGTGTTTTTGCGGGCTTCGGACACGAGATGCGTGAATTGCTCAGAGATTTTCGGCCCCTGTAGTGTTTTTCTTGTTCGCACTTCTACCTGACTTGTAGGTCTCCCCGATCCCTGCCCCATTTTTTCCAGACCGGAACCTAAGTCTGTTGCTAGGGCAGGGTCTTGGTTAGCGCGCCCCCTCGCTGAACCTGGCTCATGTTACCACCATGATCTCATGAGCCTTAAGGAACCTCGACTGATGGATCGTGTCATCTATTGAACCTCGACTGATTTAATGAACCATTCGCGGTTTCACCGTGAGACAGTGTGAACTTAAACATGCATGGCTTAATCTTTGAGACAAGCATATGACTACTGGCAGGATCAATAACATAGCTGTCATGGACGTGACTGGACCGACAATGCTCGGGGTAGGAGACAGCACTCTGTGCAGAGCGGATCCCGACGTCCCCGGCGAAAATGCGAAATTGAAGCGAAACGACCGAGCGCTCGCTTCCCACCGTTTTGCCGGCAAGACTGTGCCTCGCCAAGCAAAGAACGACACCATATTTCTATCTGCGGACCCATAAGCTCGTTGCGAGAGCCGGGCCTTTTAACGAAACCATCGTCGAGCGTTTAAAATTGTAGACTGACTGTATCACATCGCGACCGAGAAACTTCGATATACGGACACACACACACCACCAATAAGACCACGCGCGAGAGCGAGCGAGTCTTAATAGCAGACGCTACCTTGTCCCTTATTCGCTGGGAGCCTCGTTTGCGTGAAGAACCGAAGAGACACTCGCAGCCGTTAGAGACTATGCACGCAATTGGTTATCGACATTGGGAACCGCGTTCGCTTACTGGCTCGCCCGTCCGGTTATTTTCAAAACAAGGAGGCACAGTTTACAGACGCACAACCCAGAGATACATCTCGATCTGTGTTTACTGTAATTTAGATTACTAGATAAATCTATTTAAACTTCTAGTGGCAGCACATGAACACAACACATCAATCACAACTTCAACAAGAGAAATATTAGATGCTCGATAATGTCTCTATTGTATTTACGATTACTAATTACAGATGAAACTAATAATGTCGACGAAGTCTCAGATGACGATCAAATAATAATATATGAGTAACGAGTGGTCATATGTATATATAAGATACAAAACGAATGGTCATATGTATATATAAGATACAAAACGAATGGTCATATGTATATATAAGATACAAAACGAATGGTCATATGTATATATAAGATACAAAACGAATGATGATGAAAGATGATAAAAGTGGATGCCCAAAGTGGTACACTTTATCAGAAGAATGTATTGTCTGTTCTATATAAATGTATGTCAATGATAGGTGTACTATATAAATGTATGTCAATGATAGGTGTACTATATAAATGTATGTCAATGATAGGTGTTCTATATAAATGTATGTCAATGATAGGTGTACTATGTATCTAAAAATGACGATTAAGGTTTGCTATGTAATAATGTCAATTGTGAAACTAAGTATACAGACGCCATGTACGTTGTATAAGTACGTCAGAAATGTGAATACGTTTCATACAACACATAATAAGCTGAACTAGTGACATATGAACTAATGACATATGAACTAGTGACATATACACTTGGTGACATATGAACTAGTGACATATGAGCTAGTGACATATGAACTAGTGACATATGAAGTAGTGACATATGAACTAGTGACATATGAACTAGTGACACATGAACTAGTGACATATGAACTAGTGATGTGAACTAGTGACACTTGAACTAGTGACACGTGAACTAGCGACATATAAACTAGTGACATATGAACTAGTGACACGTGAACTAGCGACATATGAACTAGTGACATATCAACTAGTGACATATCAACTAGTGACATATCAACTAGTGACACATGAACTAGCGACATATGAACTAGTGACATATCAACTAGTGACATATCAACTAGTGACATATCAACTAGTGACAGATGTGAGACGGAATCTAGTAAATCTCTACATTTGTAGAACACTTGATAAGCGGAACATATATCGATATAATAATAATTGTAAAATCAGAGGCGACGAAAAACTGTTTACGAAGCGCACACAAAAGCCAGTTCCATAAATCTCTTCATATCCTGACGCTGTTCTACAAAACAGTATTAGAGACAGTTCCATAAATCTCTTCATATCCTGACGCTGTCAGACAAAACAGTATTAGAGACAGTTCCATAAATCTCTTCATATCCTGACGCTGTCAGACAAAACAGTATTAGAGACAGTTCCATAAATCTCTTCATATCCTGACGCTGTCAGACAAAACAGTATTAGAGACAGTTCCATAAATCTCTTCATATCCTGACGCTGTCAGACAAAACAGTATTAGAGACAGTTCCATAAATCTCTTCATATCCTGACGCTGTCAGACAAAACAGTATTAGAGAAAACAAGAAGAATTAAACTTCCAGAAAATTATTTTTCTCGTAAATAACAAAATGAGTCAGCTCAAACACAAAACTAGTATTAAAATAAAATATGATTTGGGAAAATAATGAAACAAAACAGGATATAATAAAGTCTGAAAAAAATGCATTGTCATTGTGTTTCTGCGAAATAAGATTCAACTGACTGAACTAAAATAATATAGGACATGGTTCCCTGTTGACTACAATTTGATAAAGAATCTAAGGAATAGAACAGAACCTTGAAAGATAAGAAACAGTGACTTTACATTATAATACGCAATCGTCATTCTTAGAGTGTATAAAAACTCCTCTCACTGTTTCAGTTTAACAAATTCTACAGAATCGAGATTCACTTCAGTTTTGTGGTAATTGATCTTTCTTCTAAACTAATAGTATTTAATTGTGTAACTTACATTAGTTATCTCAGTTATATCAAGACTATCATCATAACACTTCGGACACGTCCATAGGTGCTCTGATCTTCGCCTCAACAAATCCAGCAGCATCCAGCGGCCCAACACGCCAGTTCGATGTTGATTAAGCAATCTCTTTGCATATCTGATATGTCGTTTTTTGAGGCTGCACCAATATTGACAAGAGTAACTTCTATATTACAACGTGGTTGTATCTGACTTTCAGTCTAGGTTTCAGATCCAAAAATGCAGGTTTCGGTTTGAGTGGATGTCGTTTATCGAAGTTTCTAACCTCCAGAGACATACATGGATCTACTGTGCTGGCATGCGGGTGTTTGTGGCAATTAGAAAGAACTGACTGGCTTGCGTTAACAGCATCGATTAGTAGGGAGTTGAAGATGGATAAAGGGAATGTTCTTCGGTCTCTTGACGAATGTCTGTTGGATGAAGATACTAAAATAGATGTTGAATCTATCAAGCGATGTAATCAGTTTGGAGTTACTCGATATATAAGTAGCCCTTGATGTCCGAGGGGCAGAATGAGGAGCGTGTTTAATCAGTGAGTCACGGGAACCATTGGTATGCATAGTCTTCGATATCTCTTGGTAGAGACTGAGCATCTATGGGTCTGCCCGGAGTGCAACGATTTCAGTTTAGTAATCAATAACCAATAGCGTAGAATAATGTTATCAACTAGACTTATATTTATCAAATGATAACAACTATATTACTATCACAATTAATTGAATACTGCTCATTTTGTATGTGTGATACCAGGAAATGACTGCTTTTTTCTCACAACAATGCATGTTACGTGACATCAGCACCACGCAGACAGTTTTTCTCACAACAATGCATGTTACGTGACATCAGCACCACGCAGACAGTTTTTCTCACAACAATGCATGTTACGTGACATCAGCACCACGCAGACAGTTTTTCTCACAACAATGCATGTTACGTGACATCAGCACCGCGCAGACAGTTTTTCTCACAACAATGCATGTTACATGACATCAGCACCGCGCAGACAGTTTTTCTCACAACAATGCATGTTACATGACATCAGCACCGCGCAGACAGTTTTTACTTGTCATTGTTTATCTGGTATACATTGTCATTTGGTCGATACGAAAACCGTTAACGTTCCCGGAAAATCACACTTGGGAATTCAAAAACCAGGATCACATGTCTACGAAACAATTGACGTAACTACTGCGCCTTCGTCCTTTGATATTAGTGCAGATACCAGATATATTTTAATTTTTTTTTTCTACACATTCCATTCGATTTTTTTTTATTCAGCGGTGTTCAACCTGTAACGAACGTGCCATCAGAGTTGTACGATGGAGTACAAAGTGATGTCAGTTATTTAGATTTGCCAATTTGTTTTGTTTGAGTAACACAATTGTAAGTTGAAATGGTCATTACGAAGGAGGCAGTGTGTTGTTAGTATTCCCAAAACCATGGTGGTCTGAAGACAGGAAAACAAATATCAGATGTCGTCAGGGCTCTCTCAGTGGTGGCTGAACAACAGGACGTCTATGCGGTTATCGTGTCAGATTTAAAACAAACAATTGTGTGTGAAAGTATGCACTCTGGATATAGGTGGACAGTGTCATACTGAAATAGTGAAACCACCGGAGAGCGGGTGACTAATGGCTAAATGCTGTGGTGTTTCCTTACGGAAATGTTCTGTGTTTGATTCATAGGTAAGGTCACCCGATAACTTGCACACGTGTTGCGTCAGCAAATGGTTTTAATTCTTCTGTTCTACTAATTGATTGATTGATTGATTGGACGAGCATCATTGCACTTCGGTGAGTAACTATATGTGATCCCATCTCTTTCTTACACATGAGGAATTAAGTGGTAGAGCACAAATTCCGTAGCATCGGCGAGGGTCCTAGATGTAATTTTGAAGATTATGAAAATATTTTGTCGGAATTTTATTTTAAATCTTTCTAATGAACTTTGTCCTGACTCTTCTCGATTTTGAACTGCCAATTATTTTTTTATGTGTTCAAATTGAACATGCTACCTACGTTTTATCGTCTGTCTCCTAAAGGACTAGGAACTCGATATCACCTACACTGAGATTAGGGATCTCTGGGAAATTATCCGATGGCTCCACGAGGGAGCGAACTGTGTACTTTAGGAACGAAAGGCGAGCACCTATCGAGAAGCTGACAAATTGCAGCACATACTTAGTTCACACGAGAAGTTGACAAATTTCAGAACACACTTAGTCCACACGAGAAGCTGACAAATTGCAGAACACACTTAGTCCACACGAGAAGCTGACAAATTGCAGAACACACTTAGTCCACACGAGAAGCTGACAAATTGCAGAACACACTTAATCCACACGAGAAGCTCACAAATTGCAGAACACACTTAGTCCACACGAGAAGCTGACAAATTGCAGAACACACTTAGTCCACACGAGAAGCTGACAAATTGCAGAACACACTTAGTCCACACGAGAAGCTGACAAATTGCAGAACACACTTAATCCACACGAGAAGCTCACAAATTGCAGAACACACTTAGTCCACATGAGAAGCTACAAATTGCAGAACACACTTAGTCCACACAAGAAGCTGACAAATTGCAGAACACACTTAGTCCACACGAGAAGCTGACAAATTACAGAACACACTTAGTTCACACGAGAAGCTGACAAATTGCAGAACACACTTAGTCCACACGAGAAGCTGACAAATTGCAGAACACACTTAGTCCACACGAGAAGCTGACAAATTGCAGAACACACTTAGTCCACACGAGAAGCTGACAAATTGCAGAACACACTTAGTCCACACGAGAAGCTGACAAATTGCAGAACACACTTAATCCACACGAGAAGCTGACAAATTGCAGAACACACTTAGTCCACACGAGAAGCTGACAAATTGCAGAACACACTTAGTCCACACGAGAAGCAGACAAATTACAGAACACACTTAATTCACTGAGAAGCTGACAAATTACAAACACACTTAGTTCACACGAGAAGCTGACAAATTGCAGAACACTCTTAGTCCACACGAGAAACTGACAAATTGCAGAACACACTTAGTCCACACGAGAAACTGACAAATTGCAGAACACACTTAGTTCACACGAGAAGCTGACAAATTGCAGAACACACTTAGTCCACACGAGAAGCAGACAAATTGCAGAACACACTTAGTCCACACGAGAAGCAGACACATTGCAGAACACACTTGGTTCACACGAGAAGCTGACAAATTGCAGAACACACTTAGTCCACACGAGAAGCTGACAAATTACAGAACACACTTAGTCCACACGAGAAGCTGACAAATTGCAGAACACACTTAATTCACACGAGAAGCTGACAAATTACAGAACACACTTAGTTCACACGAGAAGCTGACAAATTGCAGAACACACTTAGTCCACACGAGAAGCAGACAAATTACAGAACACACTTAGTCCACACGAGAAGCAGACAAATTACAGAACACACTTAATTCACACGAGAAGCAGACAAATTACAGAACACACTTAATTCACACGAGAAGCTGACAAATTACAAAACACACTTAGTTCACACGAGAAGCAGACAAATTACAGAACACACTTAGTCCACACGAGAAGCAGACAAATTACAGAACACACTTAATTCACACGAGAAGCTGACAAATTACAAAACACACTTAGTTCACACGAGAAGCTGACAAATTGCAGCACATACTTAGTCCACGAAAGGTAACTTTGGTTTTCCCGTGGCCTCCCATAACATAAGGCCTTAGGTAAAATTCTAGGAAATGAGACCACAATCGTCGCGTCACCTCGCACTCCAGTATTGTTGTATAAAGACTAATTAATTTTAAAAACAGCACAACATACCTAATCATGGTTATTTATGTTACAAGTTCAGTTTAAAGGAATATCAATATTATTGACACGTGTCATGAATAAATAACCATGGACTCATTGAATTGAGTAAAATTGCCAAAAAGCTTAGTGTTCTATCAAACATATATAAAAACCAGCCCCCATTAAACAGAAATGTAGTCGGCCTAGTGTTGCCAAGGGCCACGGGTTTGCTCATCAAATATAATAACATGTGTTGTTCTAATGAGATATTAGTGTGTTCTAAATTAATAGATATTAATGAAATCTAAATGCTATTGTGAATGTTTTTTTTTTAACTAGGTTAAACTTACAGCACTAAAACATAACCATGGCAGCAGCTAAAGTTTGGTCTGGCAGACGTGAGCATGAAGGTCTGCCAAAACTAGACGATTTTGTCTTGAAAGAAGAGGTTCTTCCGCCACTTAAAGATGGTGGTAAGTTATTGTTGCTTAGATAAGATAGTATCAATTGTGAAGAGCGTCTGGCTAAATGGATTAGAGCGCTACCGTATTCAGACTGTTCAATTCACGGTAAGGCCAAGGATATTTTTTTCTGCTGTGCGCATTAAATTGAAATCCTAACATGAACAGCTTCGCGGCGACTGCATTAGCCATGCGGCTATTAAATTCCTCAGCGGCTAGTCGTCTGTTATGCTGTGCTTCTGGATCGGAAAAAAACCCCAAGTAGAACTAGTGACGTGTTCACTAAAGGTTCAACGTGGTTGAACTATCTCAACGTTATCATTACTCTTGGAAGAGAATGTAGAGATTGGTGCGACATGAAGGCTGATCTCGCAGTTAAGCAGCTGATAGAAGATAATGCAAGGGATGATGATGTTGTTGTATATACCGATGTGTCGGTTCAACGTGGTGAGAAATCCGGCTGGGGTTTCTTGGCTAATGCGCATGGTAGGGTTGTTGCTGAGCGAAGTGGGACATACAGGACAACTACTTCTAGTATGAGGATGGAGGTTGAGGCCGTTACTGCTGCTCTCCATTGGATTTCTGGGACTTCATTTACTGGGGCAGTTGTTGTATCTGACTCTCAGTCGCTGTTTCACAAGATCCAGAAGGGCAGGTTTCGGTATGAGTGGATGTCGTCTATAGAAGTTTCTAACCTCCAGCGGCTACGTAGATATGCTGTCCTGGGCATGCGGGTGTTTACGGTAATGAGAGAGCGGACAGGCTTGCGTCAACAGCATCGATTGTTGAGAGTTGAAGATGGATAAGGGGGATATTCTTCGGTCTCTTTGGGACTCTCTGTTGGATGAGGACACTAAAATCAATGTTGAATCGATCAAAGCGATTTAAGCAGTTTGGAGTTACCCGTTGTTCAAGTCGAACTGGATGCCTGAGAGACAGAGTTAGAGGTGTGTTTAATCAGCGAGCCACAGGAACCATCAGTATGCATACTCTTCGATATCTGTTGGGGAGACTGAGCACCTATGGGTCTGCCCGGAGAGCAATGACGTCAGTTTAGTAACCAATAACCAAAAACCAATCACTAAAGGTGAAATAAATTTAAAATATGTGAAAAATGTTTTATTGTTTCGGTTTAACAGAAAATGATGCAATTTTTCAACTTTTTAATCTTGTTCTTCTTCTTCTTTTGTCGTCACACTGCTACCGGGTTGTTGCCCATTGTCGTGGTTTTCTGTTTTTGTCTTGCGCTGTTCTGGTGGCTTGTGTGATTGTTATCTTTGCTCTTTCACAGGATTCTGCTACGCCTTCTAACCATCTTTTCCGTGGTCTTCCTCTTGCCTTCTTTCCCGATGTTCTGTTGTAGAAGACTCTGTATACTGTGGAGTTTGGATGCATTCTTATTAAGTGGCCAAACCACTTCATTCTTTGTTTATCTATGTAATTCAAGCACGGTTTTGTGCCAACTTTCTTCTTATGCTGATGTTGGTGATTCTGTCTTTTCTTGTGTTGTTGGTAACTTTTCTCAGGCAACGCATTTCACATGTAGTTATTTTTGTGACTGCGCTCTGCTCAATGTCCATGTTTGGCTCTGGTAACACAAAGTAGGTATAAAAATGCTTTTGATCATCTGTTGCTTAGCTGCCTGTGAAATTTGTGGGTGCCTTAACAATGGGGCTAGCTGGTAGGTTACAGCATTTGCTTTTGTACTCTAGCCTCTATTTTCTATCCAGTTTTCCGTCGTCTGTGAATAGTTCATAGTTCATAAGTACGGTTCCAACTTCACTGCAACGGGTCACCCCATAATTGCTCCGTTCCTGTGCCAATGAATATCCCACGAAATGCTAACACCTGTGAAAAGTTTCCTGTGTGAACTAATTCCAGAATGAAACAGTTGTACCGCCACAAAAAAGCAACCTGCACCGCATACTATGCATATGGCCATCGCGAATGTAGCAACATAAAACTGTTCATCACTTGAATAGCAATTCTTGTCGAAGGAACATCAATCACTGCAAAATCCAGCTTTCTGCACTCGCAATACAACTGCATACGGCAGATTGAGCTTGTTCGTCATAACCGCTGTCCGCCATTTTCTGAATACACACAACAAACGCACGGTTGACACAGCAAAAGCATTCCATGTAACAGTCACAGCTCACAGCGTTGCTCAAGCACTAACTCAGTAGCTCGGCAAACGAAACCGGAAATACCCGACCAAACATGGCGGGAATGCGCTAGCAAAGTCGTGTTCAGAATCAAACCGTTTTGACTCTGAATGGTCCTTCCGCATTCCGCCATTGTTGGCCAGATTTTCTATGAATATGCTTCCTAAGTATTTGAATTCTTTCACTTTGTTTATTTTAGTGCCATTGACATGGATGTCTAGATTATTATGTTTTCTTCCCATATTCATTATTTCTGTTTTAGTGTTGTTGATTTTCATGTCATGTTTTACACAATTTTTGTTCAAGGTGTCAATATGATGTTGTAGATCTTGTTCATTTTGATGTATCAGGCACTGATCATCTGCAAACAACAGTTCATTTATTTCATCATTATCTGAATTTGACTCTTGAGTTATTTTATCCATATATGCAATAAAGAGTAGTGCTGAGAGGACACAACCTTGTCTAACACCTGATGTAATGGAGAACCAGTCGGCCATTCCTTCTGTTGTTCTTACTGTACTCTGGCTATCTTGATATAAGGCCATGATATTACCTAATAGTTGTCCCTGGACGCCATATTCTTCAAGGATCTTCCATAGTTTGCACCTGTTTACTCTATCAAATGCCTTTTCTTGGTCTATAAATATAAGCTGTTTACTTTGATTGTATTCAATTGTTTGTTCGCAGATCTGTCCTAGTGTAAATATTGCGTCTGTGCAGCTCTTACCCTCCTAAACCCAAACTGGCTATTGCTTAACTGGGGCTCTAATATATGTCTTGCTCTTCGCTCCAATATTTTTGCAAACATTTTTCCTATATGGCTCAAAAGAGAGATACCCCTGTATGTTTCACACTCTCTTTTGTCTCCTTTGTTCTTCCATATTGGGACAATAATACAGGGTGTTCAAGATAATAGCAGCCTGTGAATGGAGTCAATCTGGCATATATGTATGAAAATGAGAAGGTTCAGTTATGACGTAGTATAGGTCAAGGTTATGTGACGGTATGTAATTGACGATGGGTTCACATGCGAGTCCCGTAATCTTATCTATGCCATTATCTGTAAGCGGTGTAACAAGGCTTATATCGGCGAGACAGGCAAGAGGCTCAGTGACCGATTCGCCCAACACTTACGCGACATACGCCAATGCTCTGTGACCCCTGTAGCCACCATTTCAATGATACTGGCCATTTAGGTGCTCACGATGTCCAGGTCACAGCCATCCGATCATGTTCCTCGGATGATCGCAGTCGATTTGCTCTGGAGAATCGGTTGATTTCTTTGTATGGTACCTTGCGACCACGCGGGCTCAACGTATTACATTCTTATGCTTCTTAGTACTTTCTCTTCCCATGCTTTGTAATCTATATGGGTATATGTTGCATGTATTCATGTTATATTCCATTCTTATGCTTCTTAGTACTTTCTCTTCCCATGCTTTGTAATCTATATGGGTATATGTTGCATGTATTCATGTTATATTCCATTCTTATGCTTCTTAGTACTTTCTCTTCCCATGCTTTGTAATCTATATGGGTATATGTTGCATGTATTCAAGTTATATATTTACTAGATGTTTCATTGTTTCTTTTCCTTTCTATTTCTAGTTTTTATGTGTGTTTTTTGTGTTACATTTATTCCGTTATTCGTTTTATTCCAGATTTTCCTTAGATACGTTTGTATTTGGTCGTCCATTTGTGTTTAATTTTAATTTGTCACTCCTGTTTGTTCGTTTGCTTGATAAAGGCCTTGTTGGTCGAAACGTTGCTGTATTTTGTCATTGTTTTTGTAATTTGTAAAACTACAGTACTTTGTAATTACGTGTTTTGCCAATCAAATAGTTTTACTGCAGTTCCATATATATATATCTGAATATATAGTGCGGGAAGGGGCGATGAACAAATGTGACGTAAAACGAGCTAGTCAGAACCGGTTTAAATAGTACATAAACATAACGCGATAGATTATCTGGCAACTTTCGATTTGTCAATGGGGCTGCTTTAATCTTGAACACCTGTAGCTCTCTGCCAGTCATCCGGAAAATCTTGTTGTTAACTGAAAAAATCGACAACTTTCTCACTCGCACTTTAGTTAGGTAGAAGAATCCAGTTTAGTTGGTACAGTCCGGTACAATATTATTTGGATTTTGCAAATAAAGGAAAGTCACGCATACAATCGCTGAAGCGAAGCTGCTGCTCCATACATGAGACTTTTCCTAGTGATTGATGTTGATAGTGACAATGAAGTCGGATAGATATGATGATAATTTTTTTATAGGAAGTGTTAGGTGTAGTGTTAGTTAGTCGTTAGCGTTAACAACGACAAACACTCCAGACTAGTAAGAGCAACTTGTAGAAAAGTTGGTGACATTGATATTCATTCAATATTGACAAGATAGTCATGCCATTCCACATGATTTCACTTGTCTCTAATTTTCGGTCTCTTGGCGACCTACTCTACTGTTGGATGAGGCCACTGAAATTGATGTTGATGTAGTCTAGTACAGCGATTTATCGAGTTTGAAATAACACGTTGTAGTACAGGTACCGTAGAACTGAAGGACAGGGAGATGAAGTGTGTTTAACCAACGAGCCACAGAATCTATCAGTAGGCATACAATTTAACGTCTGGGGTTTTTTTTTGGGGGACTGATGGTCTGCCTGAATTGCTTTGACGCCGGACGTTCAGTAAGCAATCACAATTCTATAACTTCTGTAAAGTCAACACACATTTGGTCTTTAAAAGTTCTTCAGATCTTCTAGTTTCTTTTGTAGCAGCTAGAACTAAACTTGCTTTAGTGTTGTTATCATATGCAGCTGGTAATGATAAGTAATGTTTCTAGAAGTTATTTTTCCTTCAGTGGATATTAACAATAATATTAATAGCTAGTTTAAGTTTACGTGAATGGTAGTTAGCTCTGCTGATATTAAAATTTATAACTAGTCAAATTTATTTGAGTGGTAGTTAGTCGAGTTTATACTTGGGGGTAGTTAGTCGAGTTTATACTTGGGGGTAGTTAGTTTAGCTGATATCTTTATTGTTTGTTCTCATATTCCCGCTGGTTATAGCAGAATGCAGTCCGGAGAACGGAATACATTATATTGCAGTTTTCAGTGTGAGTTGGTGTATCTATACCTTTCGGCCCGACACATCCGACTTCAGCATAGCCTTTGTTTATTACTGAATTAGCTTCTCCCTCTTCGATTTCCACAAACTTAACCAGACTTCTTGGTAGTCTTCTGTTTCCGGGGACCCCACGGGAAGGTGGAGTGGAGTCTTGGTCAGCTTTGTTCTTGAGCTGACGCTAGCTGTCAGAGGTCACTGTCTTCTACAATCCCATGCAGCTTGTGTGTAGTCCTCCCGCCTGTTTAGCTAATATTAATAGTTAGAACTAGTTTGTTTTATAATTATCATACTAGTTTAAGTTTGGGGAGGGGGAATCTCTGTGGCCAAGCAGTTAATCGTTTGATGTGTTTTGAAAGTCATGGGTTCACCAAAATGTCATTTTTTTCAAAGTGCATTTTTTTCTCAGAGATCCTTCAGTATTGTTGCCAGAGCTACAGAGTTCATGCTTTGTGCAAGTCTTTGCAGATGGCGTGCCATTTCTGTAGAAAGTGACCTAGCCATATGGGGAAACCCAGTTTAACAAAGTCAATCCTTCACCTTTATCCCCTTATTTAGACTAGTTAAGCTCGTATGATTGGTTGTTAGTTTGTTTAGCTGATATTAGCAGTTCTTCTTCTTTTATCGTCATACCATTACCAGTTGTTGCCCAGTGTTGTCATTTTCTGTTTTTGTCTTTCGTTGCTCTAGTGGCTTGGATGATGAATATTTTTACTCTTGACAGGATTCTGCTATGCCATCTAGCCATTTTTGTGTGGTTTTCCTCTTGCCTACTGTCCTGATGTTCTGTTGTAGAAGACTATATACTGTGTAGTTTGGTTGCCTCCTTATTTAGTGACCAAACCACTTCATTCTTTTTTTCTCAATGTATTTCAAACAAGGTTCTGTCCCAACTTTCTTTCTTATGCTAATGTTGGTGACTGTCTGTTCTGGTGTTCTTCTTCTTTTGTCGTCACACTGCTACCGGGTTGTTGCCCAGTGTCGTGGTTTTCTGTTTTTGTCTTGCGCTGTTCTGGTGGCTTGTGTGATTGTTATCTTTGCTCTTTCACAGGATTCTGCTAGGCCATCTAACCATCTTTTCCGTGGTCTTCCTCTTGCCTTCTTTCCCGATGTTCTGTTGTAGAAGACTCTGTATACTGTGGAGTTTGGATGCATTCTTATTAAGTGGCCAAACCACTTCATTCTTTGTTTATCTATGTAATTCAAGCACGGTTTTGTGCCAACTTTCTTTCTTATGCTGATGTTGGTGATTCTGTCTTTTCTTGTGTTGTTGGTAACTTTTGCAGGCAACGCATTTCACATGTAGTTATTTTTTGTGACTGCGCTCTGCTCAATGTCCATGTTTGGCTCTGGTAACACAAAGTAGGTATAAAAATGCTTTTGATCATATGTTGCTTAGCTGCCTGTGAAATTTTGGGTGCCTTAACAATGGGGCTAGCTGGTAGGTTACAGCATTTGCCTGTTGTACTCTAGCCTCTATCTCTCTATCCAGTTTTCCGTCTTCTGTGAATATGCTTCCTAAGTATTTCTTCTTCTTCTTTGCGTTCGTTCTTTACGACCAATTTTAATCACTCTTTGTGATATGTTTGATCTTTGCCAAGAACGTGTATACGTTGCACATTGGTTTGGTAGGCCCTAAACGCATAGACTTCTACAAATTTAGGACACGTGCATCCGATTTCATCCAAACCTCCTTAGTCGCCTCTTACGACATGCGTGGCAGGTAACAATGGTTCTATTCTTTACATCCCAAATTTGGGCCCCGGCAACCACTCGGGCGGTTCCTAAGTATTTGAATTCTTTCACTTGGTTTATTTTAATGCCATTGACATGGATGTCTAGATTATTATGTTTTCTTCCCATATTCATTATTTCTGTGTTAGTGTTGTTGATTTTCATGTCATGTTTTACACAATTTTTGTTCAAGGTGTCAATATGATGTTGTAGATCTTGTTCATTTTGATGTATCAGGCACTGATCATCTGCAAACAACAGTTCATTTATTTCATCATTATCTGAATTTGACTCTTGAGTTATTTTATCCATATATGCAATAAAGAGTAGTGGTGAGAGGACACAACCTTGTCTAACACCTGATGTAATGGAGAACCAGTCGTCATACCTTCTGTTGTTCTTACAATCTATACGATCTGGTGTTAGCGGACATAATTAGTTATATTTATGAGTAGTTGTTTTTACAATAGTAAAAGTCTGTATAAAAATGTAAGGTCTGCTGTTACTGATAATTTAAATATTTTGTTTCCGTCTTTTTTTCAGAGATTCTCATTGAAGCCTTGTACCTAAGCCTTGACCCATACTATAGGTATGCATTTTATTACCTGTTATCTTGTTACTTTATGTTATTTGATCGACATCATGGCACATTTGGCATTCCCATGCGTGCTCCATCCCCCACTGCAGTTGCCATTCCAAATTCCACTTGCTCACCGTACTCATGAGAAGTTTATTAGTATACCTTCTCTCTCTACCTCGAAGACTGCACTGTCTGACATGTCCAAAAACTGAACACTGAATTCTCGCAATCAGTCCAGTGTCACGTAAATGAGCGAGCACCGAATTGATGATACTTCTGTCGATACTTCTGCCAAATTGTGTGGGGGCATTGTTTACAAGATCTATTATCCTATCACTTCTTGGTAAGCAAAGAACAGATTTCAAATCAAAATAAAACCAGATGCAGTTTTCTTTCTATTATTATTTATTTCTTAAGAAAACCAGAGGGGAATATAACATAAAGGGCCCTTTCTTGGAACATGCAATGCAATCAAAGGATCAAGTACCATGCCGGTTGGCGTAGGTGATCGTGTCTCTCCACGTCTGTCTCTCTCTGGTACAATCCATCAATTCTTGTCACCAAGCTAAGCCATTGCAGAACCACGATTTTAAGCCGTCCGGAATTTTGTACCTTTCTCTCTCTCTTCCCCTGTATTTTGCCTGTTGCAACCAAATGTTCTAAACAGCCTCTTATAAGCAAAGAATAGTTAGGTCTAAAATACATGAAGAAGAGATTTGGAGTTAATATATGTATATAAAACGGCTAATCACACCGGTACTCTGTAGATTAATAAAATATCTGTTTCCTCTAACAATGTACTCGTGTCTGGCAGTTCCCATTCTTATCCCCACTGTTTTCACTCTGGATAGCGTTACAGATTGATAAATGTTTTCTATCTTGCTGGCCGAATGTGTTAGAGTGCAGCTCCCATGTGGGAGACCTGTGTTCAATTCACGGCAAGGTCAAGGATTTTTGCTATTGTTGGTGTAAATGAAAATCCTAACAGAACATTTTGCTGTGAATGCACTAGCGATGCGATCATTAAATTCCTCAGGCTCTCGTCCCATTTGTCCTAAAAAACTGGTAAAATACTGTTGGTATTACCGACAGTAACGACAGTTGATTTGTTTTTTTAATAGTGTAAGCCATTCGTATTTTCTACAAATATTTTATTGCTGAAAGATTTGATATCTAACTATAATATTTATTCTTTAATCTTATAGATTGTTCCCAGTCAAAGATGGCCTTCCTGGAGAACAGGTCGCAAGGTAAATTGTTTTCTATTAAGTCATTTCTGGCTAGTTTTTCTTGTCAACAATTAGCTTCTAAGGGAGATTACCCGAAGAAGACAATAGTAAAAGAGTGTAGCTGTAAACAGGTTTGTATTTAAACCAATCGCATGATTGTTGCCGGAGCCCGCAAAGGATAGTAACACTATGACATACAAGGCATATCATAAGAGGTGACTGAGGTAGGGGTCTAGGGAAGCTATCCTAGTAAATAAAAGTCATCGCTTTTAATAATAGGAGAGGTCAGTGGCGCCTACACGACAACCACAAGTAGCTTGACAATGGAGGTGCGGGCGGTGACGTGGTTGGCATCTCATGTCTTCTCTCCTGTTTTTATACTCAGTGACTCCATGAGTATGTTGACATCACTTTATCGTGTGCCGACAGTTAATGTAAAGTATGGAACTAACACCGTATAACCCAATATACCTTGAGGGAGGATAAAAGGTTAATGAAAGAAACAGACAAAGCAATAAGTGACTGACTACTAGGATTGAAACAGAGTTTAAGTATTAGGGGAAGACATAAAACTGCATACCGTAAAAGATCATAACCACCTAATCAGACAAAAATGTCAGACAATGATCTTCAGAGCCTGAACTGGATCAAAAAGAAGAAATCGCATGTCTAACTATCTATATCCTCTTCCTGTCCTGTTTGAAATATATAACTGCCACATGAGGTTTCCATTGTTTTCATTCTGCCACCTTTCTACCAATTGTTTTCCACATCGGGGAAACTCACTTTACATGGGAGATGTGTAGTGCTAGTAACTCACTTTACATGGGAGATTTGTAAAATCAACAGTGCTTCTAGTAACTCCCTTTACATGGAAGATCTGTAGTGCTAGTGATGCTTGTGGTAAATTGAAATTCCCATAAATGTTTTCTTTTACAGAATTATTGAAAGTAAAGCCCCAGGATTTCCAAAGGGTGCATTGGTTTGTGCTCATGTTGGTTGGAGGTCAAAGTCAGTTATTGATGTCAACAAACCATTAGGTTTTGTTGGTATCAAGGTTGAGTTGATTGATGAAGTACTAGGTTTATCTCCATCTTTGTGGATTGGTGCCATTGGCATGCCGGGGTAAGTTGGTACAAGTCTCGGAACATGTTTTAGTTAGATGTAGGAACCATAATTATGTCAGTGTCCATGTTTATCTATAACAAAATGTAGTTAGTGTCGTAAGTTGAAAGTGAAAAGGGTATAAAGGCAAAGGATTTACTTCATTGCATTGGGTTCCCCATTTAGCTTCGCCCCTCTTATATGCAACAAGTCACTGTCAAGTAAGGTCAGAATGTTATATGCAACAAGTCACTGTCAAGTAAGGTCAGAATGTTATATGCAACAAGTCACTGTCAAGTAAGGTCAGAATGTTATATGCAACAAGTCACTGTCAAGTAAGGTCAGAATGTTATATGCAACAAGTCACTGTCAAGTAAGGTCAGAATGTTATATGCAACAAGTCACTGTCAAGTAAGGTCAGAATGTTATATGCAACAAGTCACTGTCAAGTAAGGTCAGAATGTTATATGCAACAAGTCACTGTCAAGTAAGGTCAGAATGTTATATGCAACAAGTCACTGTCAAGTGAGGTCAGAATGTTATATGCAACAAGTCACTGTCAAGTAAGGTCAGAATGTTATATGCAACAAGTCACTGTCAAGTAAGGTCAGAATGTTATATGCAACAAGTCACTGTCAAGTAAGGTCAGAATGAGAGTTATTCAGTGCTACATAGAGACAATACGGACGTACGGATGCGAGTCATGGACAGTAAACAATAGATTTAAAAAATCTCTGGAGATCACAGAAATGTGGTGTTACAGAAGAATGATGAAAATCCCATTGACTGCTAAAATGATGAATGAGGAGATTTTGAATGAAGCCAAGACACAGAGAAAACTTATTATCAATATAAGAAAGAGGCAATCATCATTTTTCGAACATGTGATGAGAAGGACAGGTTTAGGATACATTGTGACAACCTTTAAAATCAAGGGGAAATGAGACAGAGAGAGGGAAAATTTTCAACAGCCTGACTGCTCAGCCTGAGCATCAATATCTGAGATGATATCAAACACCAGGTATAGAGATTTGTGGAGATCCATGATCGCCTACACCTGCCGGATGATGATGATATGTATTAGGGTAATAGCCGTCCATCGCAAGCGATGATGACAACAATCTCAGACGTGTGCTGTTGCACCTCTCTGGTGTGTGCGGAGGTGACTGTAGAGTCCAATCCTAGAACAGAATCCCCGACCACAGGTGGGGCATACATGATCAAGGTTAGACATGTGCGTGTTGTGTGCTCTGTCTTTTCGCGCTGCTCGTTTTCTCTGTGACTCAACAATACGATGATTCTCAGCTATTCGGGTTCCTCTTTGTTGTTACAGCGCCACATTTGGCGATCTTGCGCAAGGGATTCCCAGCACGTATTGTCTATATCAAACATTTCAGAGACACTTTAAGAGTGTCTTTAAAGCGTTTTTCTGTCCACCAGCTAAACGTCTGCCCCTTCAAGCTCGCCATACATCAACTGTTTTGGGATGCGTTTATCAGGCATCCGAGCAACGTGACCGACCCATCTCACTTGGGCCTTCTGCAACAGGGTGTTGACGCTTGGGATCTTTGCTCTTGTGAGGACTTCGCTGTCTGGAATTTTGTCCTGCTAGTTTATTTTTAGTATTCTGCGTAGACAGCTTGTGTGGAAATGGTTTAATTTTCTTGCGTGTCTGCTATACACTGTCCATGTCTCGCTTGCGTACAGCAGCGTGGTTAGCACTATGGCCTGGTAAACTTTCAGCTTTGTGACTATGCTTATCCCTTCCGTTCCCACACAGTGACACGTAACCTTCCGAACGCAGCACTGGATTTGGATATCCTATTGTTGACCTCAGAATCTATATTTGCCGATCTGGATAGGAGGCTGCCAAGATAAGCAAAGTTGTCCGTTGACTGGAGACGCTGGTGTTTAATGTTGATGACTGGATCGTAATACTGTTCTCTAGGGGCGGGCTGGAACATGACCTCTGTTTTTTGGTGTTAATGGTGAGGCCAAACCTATCACAGGCCATTGAGAACTTGTCCATGTAAGTCTGCATTTCTTCCGCAGAGTTGGTAGCGAGGGCGCAGTCATCAGCAAACAAAAGGTTTGAGATAGTTGATTCTTTTACCTTGGTGAAGGATTTTAACCTCCGAAGATTGAATAGATTACCGTCTGTCCTGTATCTAATCTTTACCCCATGTTCGTCGCCTTCCCAAAAGACATCGTGAGCATGGCAGCAAACATCATGCTGAAGAGTGTTGGGGCCAGTACACAGCCCTGTTTGACGCCGTTGGTGACATTCCGACAGCTCCCCTTCATCAAGTACACGTGCCATCATGCCCTCGTGAAACTGTTGGACGATCTTGATGAATTTCACTGGGCATCCAAATTTGTCCATGATTTTCCATAGACCCTCTCTGTTGACCGTGTCGAAAGCCTTTGTCAGATCGACAAAGACCATGTAAAGGTTACGGTGCTGCTCTTGGCATTTTTCCTGTAATTGTCGAGCAGCAAATATCATATCTGCTGTTCCACGACCTGATCTGAAGCCACATTGGGTCTCAGGGAGTAAGTCCTGTTCCAGGTGATCGATTAATCGATTGAGTAGGACTCTGGCCAGTATTTTGCCAGCAATTGACAGGGAGGAGATCCCCTGTGATTATCGTAGGCCTGGCGGTTTCCTTTCCGCTTGTACAGGTGCACAATAGTGACATCCTTTAGTTCCTGTGGCACACGTTCGTTGCACCAAATGGATGTAAATAACTCTGTCAATTTTAACATCAGCATGGGCCCTCCTTCTTTGTAGACTTCGGTTGGTATTGAGTCCGCACCCGGTGCCTTCCCCCTGGACATCTGGCTTGTTGCCTTCTTGACCTCTTCTAGGGTAGGTGGAATATCAAGCTTGGCATTGATTGGGACCTGGGGCATGCGCTCTATGGCTTCATAACATATAGTGGATGGATGGTTAAGGACAGAACGGAAGTGTTCTGCCCAGCGGTTTAGTATCTGAGGCTTGTCAATTATTAGCCTTGCTCCATCTGCATCGAGTATAGGGGTGGGGTGAGACTGTTGAGGGCCGTAAACAGTTTTTAGGACATCGTAGAAGCGTTTGGAATCATGTCTGTCTGCATATATCTGGATTTCATCAGATTTTTGCTTAGCCAGGTGTATTAGGGTAATTGACGGTTTGTTATAGGGCGATTGATTGATATTGTTACTACCATACTATGATACATTGCAGATAGTGATGGTCATACATCAAACGTATACATATAACACATATCGTATTTTTTGGTAGTTACTGGTTTAATAATCATAGGTTACATGACATATTATATCATAGGTTACATGACATATTATATCATAGGTTACATGACATATTATATCATAGGTTACATGACATATTATATCATAGGTTACTTGACATATTATATCATAGGTTACATGACATATTATATCATAGGTTACATGACATATTATATGAATACCTCAGTTATTGATCTGTTCCGTGGCTATCCTATGTCTAACCATCCTAGCTATTCCTTCTATTGATACACATATCTGTCTAACTACCATGGTTCCTACAGGTCTCTTACTTGTCACTCCTTATCACCTAGCGGTCGTAGTTAACTTACGTCAAACTAATTATGTTCTAGTTTTTTGCAATACTCCTATCATAATGTGCAGTCTTTGGTATGCAACTGTCTTCTGTACTATTCTCATCATCTTTCTTCTGTGTTGTCGTCAACTGTATACCATCCCAGTATAGAAGGATAGCCATATCTTTCCACAAATGTTAGCTATATCCTTCTACAGATATATAGCAGTTAGGATACTCTAATATCAACCTCCATATATAGAGAGTAAAATAGAATATATACTCATAGGTAAAGCCTCCCTATATAGCATGTACAATACTCCAGTATCTGATCCATAGCTACTGCTTTGTCATATGACTTCAAGTTGACTAATATATTTTGCTTACTTTACCTACCTTCAGAGTGACAGCTTACATTAGTTTCCTGGAGAGATGTAACCCTAAGAAAGGTGAAGTGATTGTGGTTAGTGCTGCCTCAGGTGCCGTTGGAAGTATTGTGGGTCAGCTAGCCAAAACACAGGTAAATATTCTCTCATTTGTAGAATTAATAAACAAAATTAAGATAAAGTATATAGACAATATTTCAAGGGAAAATTCAGAAAGAAGGATTAAAAATAAAGAAATGCATTTAAAACTTATTTCTCACTAATGTTACTTGTTGCAGTTTTATCATCCCTGTGTTTTGCAACCTCTTTCTTCATAATCATCAAGTAGCTTGTCCCTTCCAGAACTTGCCTCCCATGACAGCGGTCCTGAAAAACTCTCTGTTCTGTGCAAGTTGACCGTCATCAGCAGCTGTCATTCTCAGATCGTCAATGACATCTTGCGTCCATCATTTTCTTTTCTAGGTCTTCTTTTTTTCTTTCTTCTTCCAGGCAACCATTCCTCTCTCTAACATTTTATTTTCTAGTACGGCACTGCATGTCCGTCTTGGATGTATCTCAGAATATATTTACTTTTTCCTTGCTTTTTAATGTTCTTTACATAGCAACTCAACTTCCTACTTTAATTCAAGGCTTGTTCAGCAAGCATTTGTTCGTTTTCCCTGTCCATGATATTTCAATACTCTCTGTCCATGACTATTCTAGGTACTTCTTTTTTGTCCATGATATTTCTAACACTCTTCTGTCCATGATATTCTAAGTACTCTTCTGTCCATGATATTCTAAGTACTCTTCTGTCCATGATATCTTCTTTCGTGTCTCACTTGATTGGGATTTAGATACACTAGTGTGTGGCATCTTTTTCTCAAGTCTGCATACTGATTTCCAGGATATTCTAAGTATTTCTGTTCCTGTTTCTAGACTCTCTTCCTGCAGTAAGTTTTGCACTCTCGTGATAGTGTCTAGTACTTCTTACTGTCGTGCTAAATCTAAGACCGCATATATCTGTACCGTAGAATCCATTATCCATTCCGATTTGAGTGGTCTTGACCATGTTATCGCCTTCGACCCTGTGATCGTTTTCTGCACATGTTTCAGGTGATCTAGCTCTTCTGCACATGCATGATTCAACAAACTCCTCCTTAGTCTCTTTACTACATGTGGGTAAAGGGGTTCTATTCTTACGTCCACCAATGTTGAGCTGCAACACTTTCAGGGTCGTTGTCATGATATTCTAAGTACTCTTTTCATGATATTCTAATCATCTTCTGTCCATGAGTATTCTAAGTACTGCATCTGTCCAGGGAATTCTAATATTTCTGTCATGTATTTAGTTTCTGTCCATGATATTTAATATCTTCTGTCCATGATATTCTAGTACTCTCTCCATGATATTCTAAGTTCTTCTGTCCATGATATTCTAGTACTCTTCTGTCCAGATATTCACATCTCTGTCATGATATTCTAGTACTCTTCTGTCCATATATTTGGTATCTCTGTCCATGATATTCTAGCATGGCTACTTTCTGTCCATGATATTCTAAGTACCTCTTCGTCCAGATATTCTAAGCCTTTCTTCCTGATAAATAAGTACTATTTTCTGATTAAGTTAATTGTCTAATTATCATCACCTGTTTTTGAATTTATTTTTCAGGTTTTTGTTGTCATTGTTGCAGCTCTAAGAAAATGCAAGTTTATCGAGAGATTGGTTGACATGCTATCAACTATAAGAAGGAAAATATTTATCAGCTCTGACAAATTCAATGGAACTTGACTATATTTATGACAATGTGAGTTTTGTTATATGGAAGTGAATAATGCATTGACAGGAAATTTGTACATATCCTCATCATTTATCCTCTGGCTGTCCAGGGATTTCACATTCTTCTGAAAACCACATCGCTGTAGTTTTCAATCTTATTGTTATCACAAGGGTTAATCATGACTTTTATTTTTTTGACATGGGGCTATTATCCCTCTGGAAAATACTAGCTTTATTAATCTTTACAACCATAACATTCTTCATTGGTTGTAGGCCTTCTTCAACTGTGGCTAAAGGCTAAGAGAGCATAGGGATAAATGATATAATAGATTAAGTTAACTGTCTAATATGAATTCAGTTGCTGTTTAATTACATCTTTTCTGGTCTTTGTTTTCCAAATTGTTCTTCAATCTCCAAAAGAAAAGTTCATTAGAAAAAATTAAATAAAATTCCAAAATATCATTAAATTTCAATTACATGTGAACCTCAGCATGGCTGGGTAGAGTTTGTGCACTGCATGTGAGTCTTCCTGTTAACAAAGAGATCGAGTAGACATGGCTACTCTTGAAGTGCAATGATGATGGTCCTATCAATCAATCAATCTTCAACCTCTGAAGCAGATATGTTTAACTCCTCGGGGACCAAATGCCACACTACATGGCTTTGGGTTTGGTGCCTGTTTACCAGGAGCCACACTAAATGGCGTTTTTTATTTTAGAAACAAATGGCTTGTAAAAATGTGGCTTTTGTCCTGGCACTGGAAGAGTTAATTCTTCATAGCTATTCTAGATCTTTTAACACTACATAATTTCTTGTTGTTATACAACTTTTCTGATGTTGCATGTGCAGTAAAAGTAATGTAAAATTTGGGTTCTCTTTAGAACACAAAACTGGGACCTAGAAATGTGAAGTGACTGGCACTTCATACCCTAAGATTGGAAAAAGCACAGGAAATTTAATATTTTATATAACTGTTTCCATAACATAAAATTAATCTTGGATGTTAAAATTTAAAATTCCAAAATATTTATCTGCTAATTGTACCATCATCAGGTTGGGGGAGAGATTCGTGACACAGTTTACAGCAAACTCAGAGAAAAGGGACGTGTTCTTGTCTGTGGCCAGATTTCTGCATACAACGAGCCTCAAGATAAAGGTGACTACCATAAAAATCATTTTTGTATATTTTACTTAGAATTTTAACTTAGTAGAGATAGGCTAATTATAAATTGCATGTTTTTTCTCCAAAAATATTTTCACTGAAGAAAATAGATTATCGCTAAACAGTTCAATTTGTTGAGATCAGAGAATCAATAAAACTCCAGAATGCAGAAATAAAACAAACCATTGAGGCCAAATACTTAGGAGCAATATTCACTGCAGCCGAAAGTATTGATAGCGAATTCAGCAATCAATGCACAAAAGCTAACCAGGTACTGGGGTAGTTAACACCACTGTTGTCAAATAAAGACATACCGCTAGAAACTAAAGCAAATCTTACAAGAACGATTTTCTGGCCAACACTATGTTACCAGTGTCAAACATAGCCAATAACAGCAGCTAATGAGAGGAAAATCATAACGCCGAAGATGAGGTGTCTTAGAAGAGCTGCAGGTGTGACAATGAGAGACAAAATTAGAAATGAAGAAATCAGAAAAAGAATGCATGTGAAATCAGTCATGCAATTCATAAAAGAACAACAGATTAAATGGTTTGGACACCTGACAAGAATGCCCTGGTATCGCCTACCACAGAAAAAGTATAACGAGTATAAAGCAAGAGGAAGACCATGCAAAAGATGGAGCGACAGCATCAAGAACAGCCTTTAGAAAATGAATATCAGCTTACAAAGTGCCTTAAAACAAGCACACAAAGATCACTACTTTCTCCCCTTCCAACACTTCTATAAAGAGGTAAATGGTGGAGAGATAAAGAAGAAATAGAGAGTCCCAAATACTGAGATCACCCAATGCACAAGCATCAATAATATCAGCCAGCGAGGGATTAAATGTTTTTATACATTGATTGTATATTATTCTGTCAATAATTTAAATGTTTTTTTCTCATTTAGTGGCCAACTGGTACATGCCGATTGTCAGAAAGGAGTTAGAAATTAAAGGTTTCAATATCTTTAGAAATGAGAATGTAAAAGAGTTTCCCAGAGTCAGGAAAGCACTAGTACCACTGTTTAAACAGGTAAATGTTGTTTTGTTGTAGGTTATTTGTTTCTTGGTGGACGGATATAATCTTCTTCTTCTTGTAACTTCTCTTGGAGCAAATTGTATCTGCAAATTTTGTAGAAGACTGTATACAGTGGAGTATGGTTGCATTCTTATTAAGGGGCCAAACCACTTCATTCTTTATTTCTCAATGTAATTCAAGCAAGGCTCTATTGGCCCAACTTTTCTTATGCTGATATTGGTGACTTGTGTTGTTGGTAACTTTTCGTAGGTATAGCATTTCACTTGTAGTTATTTTTTGTGACTGTGCTTTGCTCATTGTCCATGTTTGCCTCTGGTAACACAAAGTAGGCATGAAAATGCTGTTGATCATCTGTTGTTTAGCTGTCAGTGAGATGTTTGGGTACTTTAACACTTTAACAATAGAGCTTTCCTTAAGTATGTGGACACTAAATTAGGCCTGTTTATTCTTGCTGCTATTATTCTTCTCATATTATTTTCTGCTATTATATTTCTTTATTTTATTTTTGTAACTCAAATTGTGATCAATTTCTTTCATGACTTTTTGGCTGACATTGTCTGTAGATGTCTCAGTTATTTTCAATCAAGCCTGCCAATATAGGTGATCATACCTCTCTACAACTCTTCTCTCCCTGGGTGCTGTTAATCAGTTATGATGTTGATCTCCTTTTGAATCATGATGTCCAACCATCCAACATCTTCCATGATCTCTCCTTCCCAGTATTTTATTCATTGTTACCAAACATTCCAAACCATTGCATTATGTGCCCAAATAACATTGATTGGCAGATTATTATTCTGTTATTTCAAGTATTATTCTATCTATCTATTCTCTGTCCTGGTTTTGTCTATTGGAGTTAGGTCGATAAAGAGGCACCTGGAGGGAGCCTTCCCATGCACTTTGTACAAGGTGGATATTAGTTCTCGATATTCTGCCAATCCATCATTATATAGTCATCCTCTGGGTCTGTTGTCGTTGTATCTGAGCGTTAGTGCTCTTTGAGAGAGAGTGTTGAGAAATTTTGGACATATAGAGAGACATGAAGGACTGGGGAGGACTATCGTGGAAGGAGGAATACTGGCAGAGAGAGGGGAAGGAAGACCATGGAGAAGATGGATTTGGGATGTGACTGATGGTTTGAACATGACTGCTGCAGAGGCAGGACATCTGGTCTGTGAGAGAGAAAAATTCCGAAGGATTGTTGGGGTGGCAAAGTTCTGCTTAGGACAAGCTATTTGATGATGACCACAGTATTAATCAAGTATTGAGTAAAATTGTTTAAGTATTATTAAAATGTGGATTTCATAGATCTACTTTGTATTTCAGAACAAACTAAAAGCCAAAGAACATATAACTAATGGCTTTGAGAACATGCCCAAGGCTTTTATTGAACTCTTTACTGGATCCAACTTTGGCAAGGCTGTTGTGAAAGCTTGATGGAAACATATCAACCTTACCTGTTGTTTAAGATATACCAGCACTTTACAGAGTTTTAAACAATAACAATGTCATTTGTTCATTTCTATATCAGCATTTAACTCGTTCACCCTACTGAGCCGATATACTGGCTCAATGTATTTTTTTAAGGTGTCTCTAAGCTGATATACTAGCTAATTCAGTATACATTGTAATATGGGTGTGTCTGGGAGTAACAAAAATTACAGAGTGACAGGGTTAAATATGATCAAAATAATCATATAGTCATATAACTTATTCCTCTCCACTCCTCTTGGATCATAGAGTCTCAACAGCTGTTCGCCACTTTTCTCAGTCTCTGGCTGTTTTCTTTATGGTCTCACAGGATAGTCAAGCACTCTTCACTTTGTCAAGAAGACTTTGTCTCCAGGTCTGTTTACAAGTCTTAGGAGTTCTTCATATTTGGTTAAGATTATCAATATGTTTTTACATATGAGGTATATATATATATCATGAGATAAGAGTTAATATCTGAATGTCTTCTATAAGACAAAACAGTTCAATGCTTACTTTCTCTGTGCATGAGGAGAAAATTATATAGCTTCTTCTTCTTTGAATGCTCCATAACAACCACATGTTAACTATTCTTTGTGATTTGTATGTGATCTCAGCCTAAGAGCGATTTTATGCTTTGCCAGTTCTGTGCCTACAAGTAGACCAGCACATCCAATCTCTACAACACTTTTTATTTACTAGGGTAGCTTCCTAGGCCCCTACCTCAGTCGCCTCTTACAACATGCCTTGTAGGTTGCAGTGTTACTATTCTTTGCTCCATTTGCGAGCTCTGGCAACATAACAACCGGAGGTTCTAGCATATACATATACAGAATGGAAATATAAGATGTAGAGAACAATGTGCTTATTGTCAGATGTACTGACATAGAGAGCAAAAACATATGGTCAATATTTGTTTCTATCTCAACTTGTTACTTTTGAGCTGTCTAGGTGAAATATAGGGAGAAGGATAAGCTCCTTTTATACACTTCATATTTAAAGATATTCAGTAACTCTTCTATGTCATCAGTCAAGTCCTTGAATGGCAGCCCTCTCTCCATTTCTGTTTACTGTGTTGACTTACATGGACAAGTTCTCAATGGCCTGTGATAGGTTTGGCCTCACCATTAACACCAAAAAACAGAGGTCATGTTCCAGCCTGCCCCTAGAGAACAGTATTACGATCCAGTCATCAACATTAAACACCAGCGTCTCCAGTCAACGGACAACTTTGCTTATCTTGGCAGCCTCCTATCCAGATCGGCAAACATAGATTCTGAGGTCCACAATAGGATATCCAAATCCAGTGCTGCGTCCGGAAGGTTACGTGTCACTGTGTGGGAACGGAAGGGATAAGCATAGTCACAAAGCTGAAAGTTTAAAATTTAGCAATGGCGAATGGGATGGCATTCCGTGTTAGAACTATTGATTCTGAACACACTTGCAAGGCATTTCGCATGTTTGTCTGTATTTCGTCTGCCGAGCACTGGTAGTGCTTGAGCAGCACTGTAGCTATGACTGTTCATGAATGCTGCTGTCAACCGTGCGTTTGTTGTTGATTCGAAAATGCGGACAGGTTATGACAACACGTCAATCTGCCATATGTATGTAGATACGATAAAAGTGATTACGTGATTGATGTTCCTCGACAAGAATTGCAATTCAAGGATGAACAGTTTTGGTTGCTCATTAGCAAGGCATATGCATTATGGCAGGTTGCTTTGTGGTATTTGGCGTTCATTCTGAATTAGTTTAACAGAAACATTTCACAGTTGTTAGCATTTCGTGTGATTTTCATTGGCACAGGAACGGGTCATATGGGGTGACCGTTGCAGTGAAGTGAAATGCCTATGAACTATGAACTATGAAAGCTGAAAGTTTAAGGCCATAGGAACCACGGCTTACGCAAGCGAGACATGGACAGTGTATAGCAGAACGCAAGAAAATTAAACCATTTCCACAAAGCGTCAGCAGAATACTAAAATAAACTAGCAGGACAATTCCAGAAGAAGTCTCAAGAGCAAAGATCCCAACGTCAACACCCTGTGCAGAAGGCCAACTGAGATGGGTCGGTCACGTTGCTCGAATGCCTGATAACGCATCCAAAACAGTTATGTGGCAGCTGAAGGCAGACGTTTAGCTGGTGGACAGAAAACGCTAAAGACACCTAAGTGTCTCTGAAATGCTTTGATATAGACAATACGTGCTGAATCTTGCGAGATCGCCCAATGTGGCGCTGTAAAACAAGAGGAACCGAATAGCTGAGAATCATCGTATTGTTGAGTCACAGAGAAAACGAGCAGCGGAAAAAGACAGAGCACACAACACGCACATGTCTAACCTTGATCATGTATGCCCCACCTGTGGTCGGGGATTCTGTTCTAGGATTGACTCTACAGTCACCTCCGCACACACCAGAGAGGTGCAACAGTACACGTCTGAGATTGTTGTCATCATCGCTTGCGATGGACGGCTATTATTACTGTGTTTATCATTGCCTGTTGTGGTGTACTATTTGAAGGCTTTCTTTCCTTCCTTCCTTCCTTTCGTTTGCTTGAAAGATTGTCTATATATTCAACGTTGTCTCTTGTATAAACTTCACCGTCTTTTTTAGCTCACAGAGAGGTCCATGTAGTTTTCTGTCAAGTGTTGTTTAGTTAGGCCAGTGAGTTTGCCTCAGCATATCATATTTGGGGAAGTCTTGAAGTATGTGCTCTGCAGTCTGATGTACGTGTCCACATGTACACATGGCTGAATTGCCAATCTTGAATTTTGTATACGGAGTCGAATGTGTCCGGTTCTAAGGTGCAGAACAACAACTTGTTCCAATCTGCTCATATTATAGTAATCGTCTTGTAAGAGTTTCTTTCTTTTCCCTAATCCTGTTTTGCCTCACAGCATTAGAATAAGAAGAGATTTATAGAACAGGCTTTTGTATGTGTTTCATAAATAGTTTTTTCCCCGCCCTGTTATTTCTGAGTCTACCTTTTGCGTGGATGACCTTATGTAGCCAGTAACTGTGTTTATTTCAAATTATCTCTATGTCTTTAAATTTTTGTGCAAATTGACAATGTAATTTTAAAACAATATGACTCTAATCTTTATGTAGTTTTTGGCATTACTAAATCTAAGTATGACCTTGTCAAGATCTAACAAACGCTAGTCAGATGCGCTACAGTTATTTTTAAGTAGTTAGCTCAAAAAGATTTAATAGTTTCGAATAATAGAACTCAAAAATGATAGTATATAATTTAATGAGAGCAGCAATAGGGTAGTAAACTCGGTTCTTAAGCTAGTGGTCCGGGTTCAATTCCACGGTGGACATGTTATGACCGGTATGGAGGCAAAGTATGGCAACTTGTTCACTTCGAGACAGCCTGTGGTATCCATCGCTGTTGTTAACCTCGGGATGGGCCTTTGTCCATTTGTTTCTGTAGTGCGAACCGATGGTTGTTCTGGCTTCCTCATAACTGATCTCGAGATCAGTCTGAGGTAGTCGTCCGCCTTCTTTGGCGAGTTTGTCGGCTGCTTCGTTTCCCTTTACGTTACAATGTGATGGTATCCACTGAATGACGGTGCGTTTGAGTGATCGCGTTAGTTCATCGAGGGACGTTTTGAGCTCATTCAGCTCAGTTTTGCCGACGCTTTTTAGTGCCGTGATAACCGATAGAGCATATTACATGTTCCTTATATTAAAAAAATAACAGTTTTATAGCAAAACAAATGCTGTCTGTTTTAAAAATGTATGATGAAAAAATGGCTTGTAAAAATGTGGTTTGTGCCCTGGTCCACTCACAGCATTCGGAGATCACATCTCAAGAAAATGACTTGGCTGTACACATCTGGACATGCTGGAGTGCAGGGTAACGAGTGGGCTGACTTTCTTACGCCCTGATTCAAACAGGCAGAAGTATGGACACAACGTCATCAATGTGGTACGCTCTCAGTTATGTGATGTGGGCGAGTCTCAGACACTGGAACGAGTGTGAGAATTCGGAATTAGGTTTGGACATGCCAGACGGTTCCGTCTTTGAGGTAAAGAGCGAGAGTATGCTAATCAATTTCTCATGGGTATGGTGAGCAAATGTACGTAGGGGTAGCTGCTGCAGCGGAGGACGGAGCACGAATGAGAATGCCTAATGTTCCATGACATCGTTCGCATAACATAACAAGAGTTAGTGGATGATTTGATTGTGAGAATCACTCAGGTGAAAGTGAAAAAAGGATCGCTTATTGTTTTACACAATATAACTTACGCAATAAGTGTATCTTTTTGATCAACACTGTCCAGCCTAGCTCCGGCATTAAAAATAAAATTTCTTGATGCGACCCCTGAAGGCTTCAAATACTCGAATCTGCAAAAGATGCAAATAAAAATGGACTACTTCACAGTTTTAATTTTCAAAAATAATAATTGATGGTGACACTAAGAAAAAATGGTAGACAAAAATGTTCATTTATGAAAATATTGGGTTTTTTTTAACTTGCAGTAATTTTTCTTTTGTTTTCATATGCTTGATTGTTGCTGAGTTGATTTATTTTTATTGTCATATGCACTTCATTATTTATTCTGCCATAATACAATCAAGGATTATCAGGACATCATTGGTACTAACATTCTTGGAGCCGATTGCGGTTGTTTCAGACTATTCTAGATTCCCAGGTACAATCAGTACCCAAGAAAGTAGTGCCGTCTTCTCTTCCAGCCTTTATTTGGTCTGCTAAGGAAAAGAAATCACATATTAAAGCAAGTTCTTTGGGTGTTGTCTGGGTCAGGGTTAAGGGTGGGGATAGCATGGGTCGACAGGTCATTTTTGAATCTAACCGTTCCTTATTGCGAAAGGTATTGTGTGTTGCAATACTGTGACTGGTTTATATAGAGGGGCATGTGCTATTCATGTTATGAATATTACCAATGAGGATATTTTACTGTCAAACGGAACGGTGGTGGGAGATCTTTGTGAGGTTGATTCTACAGGTGATATGGACTATAATGTTGTTTCTGCGACTTCCGTGGAGTGTGCAGTGTCTGGTGGTGAAAAGTTTGGGTTCGTTGGTTCCGCAAATATACACATTGGTTCTCGCCGATTTGACCTTGATCAGATGCATGGGTCTGCTGATCAAAAGGCTGCACTGTTGTCTCTTTTGTGTGAATATGATGATGTGTTCTCTTATAATGACTCTGATGTTGGCTATGCTGATAAGGTTCAGCACCAGATCCGTTTGCAGGATAAGTTGCCGTATAGGCGAATACCTCCAGCACACAGAGGTGCAGAACCATATTGCGGATCTCCTGCAGAAACAGGTTATTCGTAAGAGTGTCAGTCCCTGGGCTGCACCAGTTGTACTACTTAAAAAGAAGAATGGATCCTTGCGCCTCTGTGTGGACTATCGCGAGTTGAACAAGAAGACTATTAAGGATGCGTACCCCTTGCTGCGCATCGATGACTATTTGGATTCTCTAAATGGTGCCAAATTGTTTTCCCCTCTTGATTTGACCAGTGGATATTACCAGGTGGCCATGAAACCGGAAGATATCGATAAAACTGCCTTTTGTACGCCCTTTGGGTTGTATGAATATACAAGGATGCCAATGGGTTTAACTAATTCCGCTGGGACTTTTCAGCGTTTAATGCAAAATTCCATGAATGATTTTATGTTTAAATCTCTTTTGGTGTACTTGGATGACATGTTAATTTTTTCAGGCAATTTTGATGATCATTTAGTTCGTTTAGGGAACGTTTTAGAGAGAATAAGAGCGATAGGATTAAAAGTTAATCCTGACAAATGTGTTTTCTGTCGAAACAAAGTGGACTTCTTGGGCCACACTATTTCTGATGTTGGTATCGAGACTCAACGGTCAAAAATTTCATCTATCCAGCAACTTAGTCTACCCACTAGCATTAAGCATGTGAGGGCCTTTTTGGGCATGGCTAGTTATTATCGGAAATTTATCCCAAACTTTTCTAATATAGCAAAACCTTTACTGGACATAGTTAATGGAGGCGATCAGGCTGACAAGTCCAGGAACGTCAAACAGCGGAAGTCTAAAGGAATATTTTATATGGAGTAGTGAGTGTGACAGTTCCTTCAGGGAACTCCAGAATAAATTGATCTCTGCTCCTATTTTAGGTTTTCCTGACTTTGGGAAACCATTCATATTAGATATTGACGTCTCCTATACTGGATTGAGCGCAGTATTAAGCCAAATGCAAGATGGCGCTAGTAAAGTAATCGCTTACGCTAGTCGAACTCTTCGTAGAGAAGAAAAGAATATAAAAAGTAGTTTGAAATTAGAATTAGAGTTGGGTCTGAAATGGGCTGTGACTGAGAAATTTCGGTCATATCTGTTAGGTAACAAAGTTACTGTTTACACTGATAATAAAGTTACTGTTTATACTGATAATAAAGTTACTGTTTATACTGATAATAAAGTTACTGTTTACACTGATAATAAAGTTACTGTTTATACTGATAATAAAGTTACTGTTTATACTGATAATAAAGTTACTATTTACACTGATAATAAAGTTACTGTTTATACTGATAATAAAGTTACTGTTTATACTGATAATAAAGTTACTGTTTACACTGATAATAAAGTTACTGTTTATACTGATAATAAAGTTACTGTTTATACTGATAATAAAGGTACTGTTTATACTGATAATAAAGTTACTGTTTACACTGATAACAAAGTTACTGTTTACACTGATAATAAAGTTACTGTTTATACTGATAATAAAGTTACTGTTTATACTGATAATAAAGGTACTGTTTATACTGATAATAAAGTTACTGTTTACACTGATAATAAAGTTACTGTTTACACTGATAATAAAGTTACTGTTTATACTGATAATAAAGTTACTGTTTATACTGATAATAAAGGTACTGTTTATACTGATAATAAAGTTACTGTTTACACTGATAATAAAGGGTTGATATTTTCAAATAAAGCACAATTGGGTGCTATTGAGCAAAGATGGCTCTCTCAGATGGCGATCTATGATTACGAGATGAAACATCTCAGGGGTACTTTGAACAGGAACGCGGACTTCTTGTCTAGATATTCTCCCCTTGAACCTCCCTGCGTACCGAATTGCGATGCAGAGTCGGAGGATAGTGACGTAGGAATAAATCTTGCTTTTTGACATCGCCTCTCAAGGATGTGGTTTAGCTGTGCAGTCGATGGGAATGACACAAAAGGAGCAGTTTAGAACCTATGGGTTACCAGAGTTACATGCTTTGCAGGAAGGGGACTCTGTACTTCGGTAGTAATGGGGGCTCTGATTGAGGCTGACCGGTGGACACAACAATATGGCCTTATGAAGCCAAACGGTTGTGGTTGGCCAAGAGTAGGTTTTGCATTAAAAAGGACATACTTTGCATTAGATCTGATGCTGAAGAGGACAATGAGGATTTGAAAATTATTGTACCTCACTCCCTACGCCCGATAGTATTAGCGTCTATTCATGAGATCGGTCATCAAGGAAGTAATAAAACTTTAGCTTTGTTAAAATCCCGATTTTTCTGGTGTGGTATGACAGGAGATGTAAGAGATTTGGTGGGATCTTGTGCCATTTGTAATATGACTAAACCTCTGAAAAAGATCACAACTATTTACGGGCATATAATAGCCAACTATCCTTTGGAGATGGTGGCCATGGATTTTATAGAGTTCCCCAGAGATTCATGTGGCTTTAAACATGAACCGATTTTTCTGGTGTGGTATGACAGGAGATGTAAGAGATTTGGTGGGATCTTGTGCCATTTGTAATATGACTAAACCTCTGAAAAAGATCACAACTATTTACGGGCATATAATAGCCAACTATCCTTTGGAGATGGTGGCCATGGATTTTATAGAGTTCCCCAGAGATTCATGTGGCTTTAAACATGAACCGATGTTTTTACTAAATATGTGGTGGCCATTCCTACCAGGGATCAGACCGCACATACAGTAGCAGATGTAATTAAGTCTAGATGGATACCTGACTTTGGAATACCCAGCAAATTACACTCTGATCAGGGAAAGGGGTTTGAGTCTGCCGTTATAATTGCACTTTGTCAAAAGTATGGAATTAAAAAGTCCAGGACCTCAGCATACAATCCTAGAGGTAATGGAATATGCGCGAGATTTAACAGGACATTGTTGGCTATGCTCCGTTCATTGGAGGACTCTGAAAAGTTGGAATGGTCTCATCATGTGCCACATGTAGTGTTGGGTTATAATATTACTCCCCATACATCCACAGGGTGGTCTCCATATTATTTACTTATGGTAGACACCCCAAGTTACCCATTAATTTTGTCATAGAGGATTTATTTAATCCCGATGTCCAGGGGAAAGATGACTTAGTACTTCACAAAAAAAATTAGCAGAGGCTCATAGAGATGCCAGTGACAGAATAGCCCGTTTCCATAAAAAAGTCGACGTCGACCAAGGGACAATTGATATCGTTCCAATGAATAGTTTGGTACGTATGAAAATAGGCCATAGTAAAGAAATTGGGAAACCTGTATTCTAAACAAATATACCGAGTGGTATATTACACCTGATAATAAATCAGGTTATTACGTCATAGTTCCAATTGGTGATGATAGCCAATCTCGGCTGATAATTTATGGCCGCCACATCAAAAGATGTGAGATTTTCGAGTAGTCTATAAGTTTAAAATATGTTTAATAAACTGTACGTTTATTTTTTTTACTCATATCCTGGCGTGGCTGGATAATTGCCTTCGATGAGAAAATTTGTTAATCCACGTGAGGTTTATTAGATGTCCAGTGTTAATTACTAGACATATATGGAATGTACCGTTCCTTGCATAACTAGGTTCCATTTTAGTACTCATGGCAACGCCACTGATCTGCTCAAAGAATTGGTCATTAAACTGAAAGGAGTTAAGAGTGAGAACTAGTTCCGCAAGACGAAGGAGAGCAAAAGTTGACACAAGTAGATTAGTTCTCCTATCGAGAAAGAACTGGAGAGCTTTATAGTTCCAGATTACAAGGCATGGTTTTTTTTGAACAATTCTTGCATTTTCCATGCACCAAAAAGACTCGGGTTTGAACATGGTAATTAAATGACGTCATAAGTGCGACACGGACATTTAGTTAAAGGCGTATACCGAAATCAGTGTGATGCTATTGGGTCATATTGTTCACTTCTCAAAACAGATATTGATATAACATTGCTAATGAGTTTGAAGTTACAATGGAAAAAGTATCATTAATGTTATACGCGCATTTCCGCAAAGAGACACATATGGGTCATCTGTACTACAGTATACAAGAACCAGAGAAAAGAGCTATTTTATTATATTCACAAAACAGATGAGACTGCAGTAAAACTATTTGATTGGCAAATAGTTACCTGTTGTTTATTTCATGATCCAATCTATGGCCAGCAAGAATAGGAATGGTGATAAGAGGCATCACTGTCTCACCCCGTTATTATTTCAAAGGATTCCATCAATTGACCCTCATATACGACTTCATTTCATTCCTTCATATGTTTCCTTCATTAGGTTTGCAATCTTGGGTGGAAATCCATATTGTTTTAATAGTTTCCACAATGACTATCTAAAAATTGACAAGTCTCTAATATTTGATGGACAACACAATAAAAAAAAAAGTAAATCAACTTCTAAGAACACATTAGCAAGTGCTAAACCCATTTGATATTAATGAGACTAGGAGGATCTGACAAGATCTCACATAACAAACTTCACTTAATGAGACTAGGAGGATCTGACAAGATCTCACATAACAAACTTCACTTAATGAGACTAGGAGGATCTGACAAGATCTCACATAACAAACTTCACTTAATGAGACTAGGAGGATCTGAGAAGATCTCACATAACAAACTTCACTTAATGAGACTAGGAGGATCTGAGAAGATCTCACATAACAAACTTCACTTAATGAGACTAGGAGGATCTGACAAGATCTCACATAACAAACTTCACTTACCAGACACATGTAAATTACATTCCCTTCAACAAACAAACGTATTACTGCATGTAGAAAGTAGTCCCTACTGCAGACAAGTTATAGCAAGTATGTGTTTCTTTGTGTACTGTCAAGTTAAATCAAAACATTGCAGACCAGTAGGCAGTTGACATTTTCTTGTACTGTCATAATACATTTTATAGTGCATCGATGATGGCGCTGACGTTTAGTTGGTGGACAGAAAAGACGCTTTAAAGACAATCTTAAAGTGTTTTTGAAATGCTTTGATATAGAGACCACGTGCTGGGAATACCTAGCGCAAGATCGCTAAATGTGTCGCTGTAACAACACAAGAGGAAATTGCAAAGCTGAGAATAATCGTACTGTTGAGGCGCAGTGAAAGTGAGCTGCGTGAACAGACAAAACACACAACACCCACATGTCTAACCGTGATCATGTATGCCCAACTTGTGGTAGGGGATCGTGTTCGAAGATTAGACTCTACAGTCACCTCAGCACACATCTGAGGCTGTTGTTATCATCGCTTGCGATAGCCGTGTATTAGTACAGAAATCTAGTTAACTGCTGTGAAGTTATGTTTTATATAACTTAACCCCGCGCCTATGTGATAGAGATAAAAAGGAAAAAAATAACCAAGATGTTATATCAAAAACACGCACGCTGTCTGAATTTTTAATACCGTGTGTGATGGTGCTGAATCCAAAGAAATCGAAGCAGAAAACACAGAAGTCGCGTCTCACAGTGTAGTAGATGAGGGCAGTGCTATAGAAGAATCATCATTACAAATATTACTATTAAGATCAGTAACTCTTCACGATTTAGCTACACTTTCCACAAGACAAACTGAAGTCGAATGTACAGCAAGTCCTTCCAATTTAGCCATATCATCTTCAAGCCAAAGAGAGGCAGAAAGCACAGCATATGCTTACCAATGTAGCAACATCTTCTACAAGCCAAAAACACAACGAAAAGTAAAATGTACTCTAACGATATTGGTGAATGGCCAAGCAACTTCAACCGAGATTATTGATTGCAAAGGAAGTAGCGAAGTACAACATATAAACAGCGATTTCTTGTCTTTAAAAAACATACGATAAAGAAAACAATCCACGATTTTGTCGAAAGTCGTTTTTCACATATACACATAAACCAACAAACAAAACTCTTGTGAGAGATTGGTTGTGTTATTCAGAAACTAGAGGACTTTTCTTTTTTTGTTTGCAAAGTTACTGATCTAGGCTGTTCGTCACGGTTTACGAAAAAGGATTTGACGACTGGAAAAACGCAAATAATTTGTTGAAAAGACATGAAGAAAGCACCTTCCATAGACAAGTGATAATTTTGCTATTAGTTTGCAAAAAGAAGGATGCACGTGTCGATTCTCAACTTGTAAACCAAATTGAGACCGAACAAACATATTGACGGACACTTTTAGAATGAATTATTTCAGTTATCCAATTTTTTGGCAGAACGAGAGAAATTAAGAAATGCAAGTACTATTCTGTATCACTGGACTCTACTCCAGACATTTCGCATGTGGACCAACTCACTCTAATAGTGCGCCATGTCTTACCATCTGGACCAGTGGAAAGGTTTGTGAAGTTCTTGGATATGGAAGGTCATACTATGGAACAACTCGCCAAAAGTTTACTTGATTTTTAAAAGGAAAATGGCATTGATATCAAAGACTGTCGTGGTCAAAGCTATGGCAATGCCAGCAACATGAGTGGGAAATACCACGGCATGCAAGCACGCATTAAGGAGATAAATAAGTACGCAGAATACATTCCTTGCTTTGCACATTCACTGAATTTGGTTGCTAAGTCTGCTACAGAATGTTGTATAGAAACATCTATTTTTTCGATTTTGTTGATAGCCTCTATACATTCTTTTCCGCTTCCACCTATCGATTGGCATTCTTACAAAAGCACTGGTAGATACAGGTTCAAAACTCCAGACTTCGAAGAGACTGTCGGACACCAGGTGGTCTGCCCGAGCTGATGTGACAAATGCCCTTTTATGTCATCAAACAAGTTTTGGATGACATCTCAAATAACATGGATCAAAAGGTAGAGTGTCGTAATCAGGTATATGGACTAGTTTTGGAGATAAGTTGGAAACAGGAATAATGACCATTTTATGGAATGGAATTCTAGAACGCTAGCAAGCGTCTAGCACTTCATTACAATCACCTGATCAAGACCTTAACACGGGATATGCACTTTATGAATCGTTACACGGGTACGCTCAAGCAATGCGGCCCACATTTTCAGATATTGAGGCTAAAGCCAAAATCCTGACTGACTGTCAAGAATATCAGCAACAAACTTCAAGACGACGCAAGCGAAGTACTAAGTACAACGATTTCAGCGGCTCTACCACGCTCGACGAAGTTGTAGAAAATCAAACACCCAAACACAAATTTGAAAGTCAGGTGTTTATTATCATAATTGATAATGTACTCTCTGCCTTACCTAAACGCATAGGAGCGTACCATAGAGTGACTGGTGTATTTGGAATACTTTGGCAGTTAAAATCTCTTACAGTAGAAGAGATCTTGAAAAGAACTCCAAATATTGTCAGCTCTTAACAAGAGAATTTGGAAGAAAGCATAATTGAAAATTCATTAGAGTCGTGTTTCCCAAATGTAGAAATAGTCTTACGAATTTACTTGTCTTTAATGATTACCAACTGCAAGCGGAGAACGTTCTTTTTCAACATTAAAGCGTATAAAAAGTGAGTTAAGGAACATGAAAGGAAAAGACCTGCCGCTTTAACCAATATAGTGAGATGGTTGGGCTGAAAATAAATCAGAATAAAACTGAAGTAATGACTCTGAACATAGCAACCCTAGCACCAGTCAAGCTAGAAGGTAAAATTTGTTGTTATATCAATTCCCTTCTATATGTTTTGTTGTTATATCAGTACCCTTCTATATGTTTTGTAGTTTGTTTAATTTATGCAGATCTATGCTCATTCTTCTTTTTTGATGACTTTTATAATGTTTGAGTTTCTAGTTAGCAATGAACTTACTCAAACGATCAACTAATGTAGTCACAATGAACTTACTCAAACGATCAACTAATGTAGTCGCAATGAACTTTGTGGCATATCCTTTACAGGACGTCGACATCAGGCATGGTAAACGAGTCGTTGATTTTCTAAGCACCACTTATACGTTCAGTAGTTTGCCATTGCTTTCTAAAGGGTGAGGTCTATTTTTACCGTTCATTACTACGGGAACAAATTTGCTTCCAAACTGCTCGCCGTGGAGTTAGAGCCAGGTACAGTTGGGTTAGAGGGTCGTCTGGTCGTATAGTCTATGTGGGGATTCATGTTCAATTCACGGTAAGGTCAAGGGTTTTTCTGTTGTGGACATAAATAAAAATCCTAACCTGAACAGCGTTGCAGTGACTGCACTAGTCATGAGGCCATTAAATTCCTCAGTCTCTCATCCCACCTGTCCTACACCGCCCTAACAACGATACTACAGGCAGTAACCACAGGGTTTTTTTGGGGGGGTCTTTTCTAACGACACTTGGGTTGTAATCAAGCTCATTACCACTTAAGCTACTGATGCCCACAGTCTAACGTAGTCTATCTACATGTTTAATGGACATGTATCTATGGTAAACATGACTAAATATTCATGTACTACTAGACAGTGTACATAACTTCACAGCAGTTCAGTTAACTAGATTTCTGTACTACTAGACAGTGTACATAACTTCACAGCAGTTCAGTTAACTAGATTTCTGTACTACTAGACAGTGTACATAACTTCACAGCAGTTCAGTTAACTAGATTTCTGTACTACTAGACAGTGTACATAACTTCACAGCAGTTAAGTTAACTAGATTTCTGTACTACTAGACAGTGTACATAACTTCACAGCAGTTCAGTTAACTAGATTTCTGTACTACTAGACAGTGTACATAACTTCACAGCAGTTAAGTTAACTAGATTTCTGTACTACTAGACAGTGTACATAACTTTGCAGCAGTTAACTAGATTTCTGTACTACTAGACAGTGTACATAACTTCACAGCAGTTAAGTTAACTAGATTTATGTACTACTAGACAGTGTACATAACTTTGCAGCAGTTAACTAGATTTCTGTACTAATAGACGTCTATCGCAAGCGATGATAACAACAGCCTCAGATGTGTGCTGCTGCACTTCTCTAATGTGTGCTGAGGTGACTGTAGAGTCTAATCTTCGAACACGATCCCCTACCACAAGTTGGGCATACATGATCACGGTTAGATATGTGGGTGTTGTGTGTTTTGTCTGTTCCCGCAGCTCACTTTCACTGCGCCTCAACAGTACGATTATTCTCAGCTCCTCTGTGAGTTTCTCTTGTGTTGTTACAGTTCCACATTTAGCGATCTTGCGCTAGGTATTCCCAGCACGTGGTCTCTATATCAAAGCATTTCAAAAACACTTTAAGATTGTCTTTAAAGCGTCTTTTCTGTCCACCAACTAAACGTCAGCGCCATCATCGATGCACTATAAAATGTATATTATGACAGTACAAGAAAATGTCAACTGCCTACTGGTCTGCAATGTTTTGACTTAACTTGACAGTACACAAAGAAACACATACTTGCTATAACTTTTCTGCAGTAGGGACTACTTTCTACATGCAGTGATACTTTTGGGGGTCTCTGTGGCTGAGCGGTTAAGCCCTTTGCTTTGCGAGTCGAAGGTCGTGGGTTCGAATCCGGACCGCGGCCTTCTGTTCACGAGCGCAGTTTTTTCCAGAGACCCCTAGGATTGTTGCCGGAGCTACGGAGTTCGTGCTTTGTGCAATACTCTCGCAGGTGGCGTGCCATTTCTGTGGAGAGGGACCGAGCCATATGGGTAAAACCCGGTGCAATGAAGTCAATCCTTCGGCTTTAAAACCCTTTAAACCTATTAGTGATACATTTGTTTGTTGAAGGGAATGTTATTTACTTCTGTCTGGTAAGTGAAGTTTGTTATGTGACATCTTGTCAGATCCTCCTAGTCTCATTAAGTGAAGTTTGTTATGTGAGATCTTGTCAGATCCTCCTAGTCTCATTAAGTGAAGTTTGTTATGTGAGATCTTGTCAGATCCTCCTAGTCTCATTAAGTGAAGTTTGTTATATGAGATCTTGTCAGATCCTCCTAGTCTCATTAAGTGTAGTTTGTTATATGAGATCTTGTCAGATCCTCCTAGTCTCATTAATATCAAATGGGTTTAGCACTTGCTAATGTGTTCTTAGAATTTTTTTTTTTTTATTGTGTTGTCCATCAAATATTAGAGACTTGTCAATTTTTAGATTTATCAATTTCAGAACAGCCGTCAGAACTGACGTAAACAGGATCTCTAAGATACAGAACTAGAATCTTAGAATTATAATAGGCAGTATATAAACTACACCAATGGAAGCAACCATATGTATGCAATCTGGGAAAGAGAGTAAAATCCTACACATTATGCAAAATACCAATGCCTGAATAAGCACCAATTGATCCAATGACTTAAGTAGACCTACAGAAATGTGACCCAAGAGAGACAAATGTTTTCTGTACATCGCAAAACAGCTTGAGACTTATCTTTCTGACACAAACTTCCAAACACAACATAAACCCACCAAACACAACATAGACCAACCAAACACAACATAAACCCACTAAACACAACAGAAACCCACTAAACACAAACATAAACCCACCAAGCACATTCAAAACGTATTCTCTTCCGGGTCTGAAAAATCTTTAAAATCAATAATAGAATCCCAGGTTTACAGCCGAAGCATTGACTTCATTGCACCGGGTTTTACCCAATATGACTCTGTCCTTCTCCGCAGAGATGGGACGCCACCTGCCGTGAGTATTGCTTTCATTTCAAAAACTAGTCCAAGTATAAGTGCTAAAGAGAAAACCATCTACATAAAACATGTGCAATAGATATATAGACATAGATAAACACAGATGGGTCTGCAAAAGAGCCTGCCTCAGACAGAGTAGCTGGAATCTATATTGTGACACAAGGTGAAGAAGAAATAGGAGAATACCATACCCACAAACAAACACTTCACAAATTTATCAAACAGAAATGGAAGCAACATATAGATGCAACTAAAACACACATTTATCGCAGCAACACACACAGAACAGTGTTAGATGTTCTGAAAGATTTCTAGAAATAGTCTCATGAACAAAACACACATTTATCGCAGCAACACACACAGAACAATGTTAGATGTTCTGAAAGATTTCCAGAAATAATCTCATGAATAAACTCGCTTTTTCTTGATTACAACTACTCATCATCATCATGATTGGGGGCGGTCTCTGTGTTGAAGTCAGGTGCTCACCTCGCGTTCCAAAGTTACTCGGTTTGCTGCATCGTGGAGCACTCAGATTATTTCTCCTTAAGACCCCTGATCTCAGTATAGGTGAGATCAAGTTCCTAGTCCTATCGGAGACGGGCGATAAAACGAAGCTCCCGTATTCAATTTCAGCACGTAAAAGAACCCTTAGTAGTTCACAATCTCAAAGAGCAGGCTGTAAAGCCGCTGCCCAGACATACTTGATTAGAAAAGAGCAGGCTGTAAAGCCGCTGCCCAGACATACGTAATTAGAAAATCGAAAAGAGCAGGCTGTAAAGCCGCTGCCTAGACATACTTGATTGAAAATCGAAAGAGCAGGCTGTAAAGCCGCTGCCTAGACATACTTAATTAGAAAAGATTAAAAATAAAATTCCTACAAATTATTTTCACCATCTTCAAAATTACATTGGAGAGCATCTCGGTGCTACGGAGTTTGTGCACTGCCGCTGAGATCTTTCTGTGTAAGAAAGATATTCGAACATGCATGGCTACTCACCAAAGTGCTTCTTCGAATGCTCCATATCAACCACTTGTCAACCACTCTGTGTGATTTGTATGTGATCTGAGCCTAAGAGCGATTGTATGTTGTGCCAGTTATGCGCCAACGTGTAGACCAGCTCATCCGATTTCTGCGCTGTTTTTTATTTACTAGGGTAGCATCCCTAGGGTTTACATCAGTCGCCTCTTACGACATGCATTGTAGGTTGCAGTGGTACTAATCTGTGCTTACTTGCCGGCCCCAGCACCACACGGGCGCACCGAAGTGCAATGATGATTGTGCAATCAATCAATCAATCACCAAAGCAATAATTCTGCTATGGATTCCCACTGACTGTAACAGAAGAATAAATAGAAATGTTGATCTCTTGCTCAAAGATGATGCATCACTTAAACAGATCAACAAATAACATATCATCAAAGAAATGTGAAACTAGGATCAAACAACAAAAGTTTAGACATGTCATCAAAGAAATGTCAAACTAGGATCAAACAACAAAAGTTTAGACATGTCATCAAAGAAATGTCAAACTAGGATCAAACAATAAAAGTTTAGACATATCATCAAAGAAATGTGAAACTAGGATCAAACAATAAAAGTTTAGACATGTCATCAAAGAAATGTGAAACTAGGATCAAACAATAAAAGTTTAGACATATCATCAAAGAAATGTGAAACTAGGATCAAACAATAAAAGTTTAGACATGTCATCAAAGAAATGTCAAACTAGGATCAAACAACACAAGTTTAGACATGTCATCAAAGAAATGTCAAACTAGGATCAAACAACAAAAGTTTAGACATGTCATCAAAGAAATGTGAAACTAAGATCAAACAACAAAAGTTTAGACATATCATCAAAGAAATGTCAAACTAGGATCAAACAACAAAAGTTTAGACATGTCATCAAAGAAATGTGAAACTAGGATCAAACAACAAAAGTTTAGACATATCATCAAAGAAATGTGAAACTAGGATCAAACAACAAAAGTTTAGACATATCATCAAAGAAATGTCAAACTAGGATCAAACAACAAAAGTTTAGACATGTCATCAAAGAAATGTCAAACTAGGATCAAACAATAAAAGTTTAGACATATCATCAAAGAAATGTGAAACTAGGATCAAACAATAAAAGTTTAGACATGTCATCAAAGAAATGTCAAACTAGGATCAAACAATAAAAGTTTAGACATATCATCAAAGAAATGTGAAACTAGGATCAAACAATAAAAGTTTAGACATGTCATCAAAGAAATGTCAAACTAGGATCAAACAACACAAGTTTAGACATGTCATCAAAGAAATGTCAAACTAGGATCAAACAACAAAAGTTTAGACATGTCATCAAAGAAATGTGAAACTAAGATCAAACAACAAAAGTTTAGACATATCATCAAAGAAATGTCAAACTAGGATCAAACAACAAAAGTTAAGACATATCATCAAAGAAATGTCAAACTAGGATCAAACAACAAAAGTTTAGACATGTCATCAAAGAAATGTGAAACTAGGATCAAACAACAAAAGTTTAGACATATCATCAAAGAAATGTCAAACTAGGATCAAACAACAAAAGTTTAGACATATCATCAAAGAAATGTGAAACTAGGATCAAACAACAAAAGTTTAGACATATCATCAAAGAAATGTCAAACTAGGATCAAACAACAAAAGTTTAGACATGTCATCAAAGAAATGTCAAACTAGGATCAAACAACAAAAGTTTAGACATGTCATCAAAGAAATGTGAAACTAAGATCAAACAACAAAAGTTTAGACATATCATCAAAGAAATGTCAAACTAGGATCAAACAACAACAGTTTAGACATGTCATCAAAGAAATGTGAAACTAGGATCAAACAACAAAAGTTTAGACATATCATCAAAGAAATGTGAAACTAGGATCAAACAACAAAAGTTTAGACATGTCATCAAAGAAATGTCAAACTAGGATCAAACAACAAAAGTTTAGACATGTCATCAAAGAAATGTCAAACTAGGATCAAACAATAAAAGTTTAGACATATCATCAAAGAAATGTCAAACTAGGATCAAACAATAAAAGTTTAGACATGTCATCAAAGAAATGTCAAACTAGGATCAAACAATAAAAGTTTAGACATATCATCAAAGAAATGTGAAACTAGGATCAAACAATAAAAGTTTAGACATGTCATCAAAGAAATGTCAAACTAGGATCAAACAACACAAGTTTAGACATGTCATCAAAGAAATGTCAAACTAGGATCAAACAACAAAAGTTTAGACATGTCATCAAAGAAATGTAAACTAAGATCAAACAACAAAAGTTTAGACATATCATCAAAGAAATGTCAAACTAGGATCAAACAACAACAGTTTAGACATGTCATCAAAGAAATGTGAAACTAGGATCAAACAACAAAAGTTTAGACATATCATCAAAGAAATGTGAAACTAGGATCAAACAACAAAAGTTTAGACATGTCATCAAAGAAATGTCAAACTAGGATCAAACAACAAAAGTTTAGACATGTCATCAAAGAAATGTCAAACTAGGATCAAACAATAAAAGTTTAGACATATCATCAAAGAAATGTCAAACTAGGATCAAACAATAAAAGTTTAGACATGTCATCAAAGAAATGTGAAACTAGGATCAAACAATAAAAGTTTAGACATATCATCAAAGAAATGTGAAACTAGGATCAAACAATAAAAGTTTAGACATGTCATCAAAGAAATGTCAAACTAGGATCAAACAACACAAGTTTAGACATGTCATCAAAGAAATGTCAAACTAGGATCAAACAACAAAAGTTTAGACATGTCATCAAAGAAATGTGAAACTAAGATCAAACAACAAAAGTTTAGACATATCATCAAAGAAATGTCAAACTAGGATCAAACAACAAAAGTTAAGACATATCATCAAAGAAATGTCAAACTAGGATCAAACAACAAAAGTTTAGACATGTCATCAAAGAAATGTGAAACTAGGATCAAACAACAAAAGTTTAGACATATCATCAAAGAAATGTCAAACTAGGATCAAACAACAAAAGTTTAGACATATCATCAAAGAAATGTGAAACTAGGATCAAACAACAAAAGTTTAGACATATCATCAAAGAAATGTCAAACTAGGATCAAACAACAAAAGTTTAGACATGTCATCAAAGAAATGTCAAACTAGGATCAAACAACAAAAGTTTAGACATGTCATCAAAGAAATGTGAAACTAAGATCAAACAACAAAAGTTTAGACATATCATCAAAGAAATGTCAAACTAGGATCAAACAACAACAGTTTAGACATGTCATCAAAGAAATGTGAAACTAGGATCAAACAACAAAAGTTTAGACATATCATCAAAGAAATGTGAAACTAGGATCAAAAACAAAGTTTAGACATGTCATCAAAGAAATGTCAAACTAGGATCAAACAACAAAAGTTTAGACATGTCATCAAAGAAATGTCAAACTAGGATCAAACAATAAAAGTTTAGACATATCATCAAAGAAATTTGAAACTAGGATCAAACAATAAAAGTTTAGACATGTCATCAAAGAAATGTGAAACTAGGATCAAACAATAAAAGTTTAGACATATCATCAAAGAAATGTGAAACTAGGATCAAACAATAAAAGTTTAGACATGTCATCAAAGAAATGTCAAACTAGGATCAAACAACAAAAGTTTAGACATGTCATCAAAGAAATGTCAAACTAGGATCAAACAACAAAAGTTTAGACATGTCATCAAAGAAATGTGAAACTAAGATCAAACAACAAAAGTTTAGACATATCATCAAAGAAATGTCAAACTAGGATCAAACAACAAAAGTTAAGACATATCATCAAAGAAATGTCAAACTAGGATCAAACAACAAAAGTTTAGACATGTCATCAAAGAAATGTGAAACTAGGATCAAACAACAAAAGTTTAGACATATCATCAAAGAAATGTCAAACTAGGATCAAACAACAAAAGTTTAGACATATCATCAAAGAAATGTCAAACTAGGATCAAAATAAAGTTTAGACAGTATTAAAGAAATGTCAAACTAGGATCAAACAACAAAGTTTAGACATGTCATCAAAGAAATGTCAAACTAGGATCAAACGAACAATGAACAATCATAATGAACAACAAAATATAATGAAGTAGGTGAACAACAATAAAATATAATGAAACAAGTGAACATCAACAAAATACCACAATGAACATGAACAAAATATAATGAAAAAGTGAACATCAACAAAATATAATGAAACAAGTGAACATCAACAAAATATAATGAAACAATTGAACATCAACAAAATATAATGAAACAAGTGAACATCAACAAAATATAATGAAACAAGTGAACATCAACAAAATAACATAATGAACAAATGTACCATACAAAAATATGAACAGCGTGTAATATGTAAGACGGCATTGTTTGCAGCATAATTAGTATCTCTGTCGTTTCATCTGTTCTAGTGTCGAACTTTGGTCCCCCAACACGACCGATTCCTAGAGTACGGGTCATAATGCCATTCGTCTCTCCAGGTCAGTCACATTGGGGGGTCTTTAGGGATTGCCTTTGTCCATCTGCAAAGCACACGGTATGTGTGATGGCGCAGCCGCTAGTTGGACAACAAACAACCCCTTCAGACCAGGTCTAAGCCAAGCCAGTCTATTGTTTATCGATGAGCAATCATGGGTCCTGCTAGAAAGCTAAGACTCCCGACTACTCAACGCAACAGACGAAACTTAACCAAGGCCTTGTGAAGGTTGTAGGAATGTTGAGTTTTGAACCTTGTCCACACAGATCACTTAGAGTTCCCAAGACTAAATGAACGAGTCATCAACATGATGCCCGTGGACTAATGTTGGGCCCAAGACACTGGAAAGTGCCCAGGACCCGCCGTTGTTACCTAATACGCATGGATACACCTTGTGGTTTTCGAAGTAAGCGGTTCGTCAGCACAGAGCAATTACACGAACTATGTCGCTTGTCTTGTCTGAAACTGAAATTTGCTAGACGTTGCATGGGTTATATAGGCCGGCTTTGACCTGCTTGATGATTGGTTGTACTTTCAGGTTAACCAATGGCTACATAACACAAGTTATTCTATATTGAGTATCTGAGTAATGTGTTTATTTTTAGTAACAAACTAATTCTGATGACGTTGTTTATTTAATCAAATAAAAACGAGCACGAGTGGAGGCTACAAAGTTCAGATATTGTGAAATATTCAAACAAATAGTTCTCCCTGCTCGTAGACAGTGAGAAACATGTCTACATCATCATCATCATCAGGTGCCGGCTGGCGTAGGCGATCATGGATCTCCATAAATCTCTGTCTTTGGTGTTTGCTATAAAGTTCAACTCAGATGTTGGTTGACGTTCTACCATGCTATGAAGTTAGTCTTTCCACAATTTTCTTTCTCTGTCTTCCTCTGTCTCGTCTACCCTTGATTTTACCGGTTGTCACAATGCATTCTAAGCATCCTTCCTCATTGCACGCCCGAAAAATGATGACTGTTTTTTTCTTATATTGATTATAAGCTTTCTCTGTGTCTTGATCTCATTCAACACCTCAACATTGGTCATTTTAGCAGTCCATGGGATCCTCATTATTCTTCTGTAAAACCACATCTCTGTGGCCCTCACAGATTGTTCGATCTGTGTGTTTATTGTCCATGACTCGCATCCATATATCAGTATTGGTTCTATGTAACACTGAATAACTCGCATTCTGATCGGGATTGACAAGGATTTGTTGCAGATAATACTTCTCATTTTCAGGAACGATGTTTTCGCTTGTCCTATTTTACTCTTTATTTCTGATCGGCATCTGCCATCTGATGTTACCAGGACTCCGAGATATTTAATTGCTGCGCTTGTCTTAACTCAATCCCATTTACTGTGATGTTGCATTTTGTCAAAATCTGCTTTTTTATATGATCATAACTTGTCTTCTTAATATTCAAACTGAGTCCTTTGTTATTACTTTCACAACCTTATCAGCTAGTTTCTGTAGCTCAATTTCATTTCTTGCTATTAAGACAGTATCATCAGCGTATCTCAGGTTATTTGTGGTATGTTCTCCTACAGCTATTCCAGCAATATCCTTTATAGACATAAAAATGTTTTCACAATACAGTGAGAACAGGGCTGGTGATAATACACATCCCTGTCTAACACCCTTTTTTGATCTTCTGGAAAGTTCCCATCTGTTTGTTTATTCTTATAACTGCTGTTTGCTGCCAATATACGTCTACACTATAACTAAACAAAAACAAAAACAATTTTCTATTTGAAATAAGTTATGTCCGGGTTTTGCTGGAGCACCCTCGAGAAGCAAAAAATAGTACCACTGTGACCGACGTGACATAAGAGGCGACTGAAATAGTACCACTGCGACCTACAAGACGTGACATAAGAGGCGACTGAAATAGTGCTACCCTAGTAAATAAAAAACGTCGCAGAAATCGGATGTGCTGGACTACTTGTAGGCGCATAACTGGCATAACGTACAATCGATCTTAGGCTCAGATCATATGTAAATTACACAGAGTGGTTAACAAGTGGTCGATATGGAGCGTCCGAAGAAAAGAAAAATACGTTATACAGAAGACTATTCTAACTGTTGCCGGTCTAGAGAAATTATGAAAAGTTCAAATACATTTACTTTCTCCAAAATTGTCAAAAGCTTAAAGACACAAAGTGCATAATTATTATGGTAATATTTCAGTGTACACAGTAACTCGCATCTTTATAATAATAAGCGTCTAAATGACAAATTCTTCATCCCATGGACGCATGATCGTGAACATGAAGACGCATAAACTACCTTGGCCAGATTATGAAATCATCGAAGTCGTTTGTACGCGTGTGTAATATCATTGTAAGAGATCCCTCCACGTGTATACTATTAGCATGTGTCTTCTTCTTTAATGATCCAGTGTGGTTTGAACTCTTCCCTTTTAGTGTAACACCTGCAAGTATATAAGACTAACGTGATGTGACGTTTGTAAATGTTCCACCTAGACAGGAGGAATAATAGGATTGCACAACCCTCCTGCGATCTCTGGGCTGCTTTATTGAACATGTACACGCGTGTGTTGTCGGAGATTACAATAGGATTGCTCAACTCCTCCTGCGATCTCTGGGCTGCTTTATTGAACATGTACGCTCGTGTGTTGTCGGACTTACAATAGGATTGCTCAACTCCTCCTGCGATCTCTGGGCTGCTTTATTGAACATGTACGCGCGTGTGTTGTCGGACTTACAATAGGATTGCACAACCCTTCTGCGATCTCTGGGCTGTTTTATGGACGTTTTTTGTCGTAGCCTAAAAGGGGAGCAATTAACTCTGACAGAGTAAAACTTATCTTATCTTAACTTACCACCCCTATAGTTCCCTGGTGAAAAATGTTTTATTCCGTCATCTGTCTCTCTTTAGATCAGATCCTGAGACCCGTTCTGTCTTCCCCAACTATCCTTTGGTGTCTTACAGACGGGACAGAAGTCTTAAGGATATGTTGGTACACAGTCGCCTTAAGTCCAATATCCAGACTCATTTTGGCACTGTCCAGGGTGGCCGTCGGCGTTGCAACACGTGTGCTTATGTGATACAGACGCTTACTGTATCTTTTCCTTTAGGCACGTTTCTTATTGACGATGGGTTCACATGCGAGTCCCGTAATCTTATCTATGCCATTATCTGTAAGCGGTGAAACAAGGCTTATATCGACGAGACAGGCAAGAGGCTCAGTGACCGATTCGCCCAACACTTACGTGACATACGCCAATGCTCTTTGACCCCTGTAGCCACCCATTTCAATGATACTGGCCATTTAGGTGCTCACGATGTCCAGGTCACAGCCATCCGATCATGTTCCTCGGATGATCGCAGTCGATTTGCTCTGGAGAATCGGTTGAGTTCTTTGTATGGTACCTTGCGACCACGCGGGCTCAACGTATTACATTCTTATGCTTCTTAGTACTTTCTCTTCCCATGCTTTGTAATCTATATGGGTATATATTGCATGTATTCATGTTATATTCCATTCTTATGCTTCTTAGTACTTTCTCTTCCCATGCTTTGTAATGTATATGGGTATATGTTGCATGTATTCAAGTTATATATTTACTAGATGTTTCATTGTTTCTTTTCCTTGCTATTTCTAGTTTTTATGTGTGTTTTTGTGTTACATTTATTTCGTTATTCGTTTTTATTCCAGATTTTCCTTAGATACGTTTGTATTTGGTCGTCCATTTGTGTTTCATTTTAATTTGTCACTCCTGTTTGTTCGTTTGTTGATAAAGGCCTTGTTGGTCGAAACGTTGCTATATTTTGTCATTGTTTTGTAATTTGTAAAACTACATTACTTTGTAATTACGTGTTTTGCCAATCAAATAGTTTTACTGCAGTTCCATATATATATACTGAATAGCAAAGAACTAGTAACACTGCGACCTACAAGGCATGTCGCAAGATTCGACTGTGGTAGGGGCCTAGGGAAGCTACCCTAGTAAATAAAAAGCGTTCCAAACATAGGATGTGCTGCCCTATTTGTAGGTGTACAGCTGACACAATATACAATCGCTATTAGGCTCAGAACAGATACAGATCACAAAGAGTTGTTTAACAAGTGATTGAAATGGAGCCTTCGAAGAAGAAGAAGATTCTCTCACGCGATCACCTCTTAGACTGATGTACCAGATTTCCCCATAACTTATATTCATGTGGAATACTGATTCTTACAGCCTTAGCAAGAGCGTGTTTCGTCTCATCTTTAGCACCATTTGGAGCTCTGGTGCTTATCCTTCGGCATTGTGTCCGGTTTTAGCCAGCGTTTACTGGGTTCGCTCTCCGTCAACCCTGGGCTGTCTCCAGCCGACCTGCAAGGCAGCAGGTTGCTATTTTCTTTAGGGTAGCTACCCTTAGACAACCTTCCCTCCCGGGTTGTTGGGTGTCATCTGTCCAGGTTACCAGTCTTTTTTTTTACTACTTGGCTTGCCCGTTCAGTTTTGTGTACGGTTTTCTCCGCTAGTCTTTGAAACGCGGTTATTGTTCTCTTGATGTAGACCCCATCTTCGAGGCTCACCACCGTTTTGTTCACCTCGCGTTTCTTTTGGGTGTCCTTTCGTCGATTTTTGCTTGTGCCCTCGTCCACCGACTAGACCCGACCCTTTTCTCTTCGTCACCTGTGCTCACATTGTTCTACTGGGCGACATATTACCCATTTCTATCTCGCTGTGCACAGTGCACAGTTTATCACCATTCGGTAGGAACGTTTGCACTGGATTCAAGCCTCTGCTGGGTTTTCCAGTTTTTCTGCACATTTGGATGGTCCGTTCACCCCTATGTTTGCCACGCCTTTTTTGTCAATCCATTATCAGCACCGCGCATGTCTGCCCCACCGGTGGGCTCACATGTGTATCGTCCGTATGCGTGTTCGCTCTACTTACCGTGTTTGTCAGGTTTCTCACCATGCTCACATTTACTATGCCTCGAGACTGTCAGGACAACTCAGTTTGGACCCCCACCTCAGGGCTCCGAGTTTCGCCCTATGTGAGCCCCCGTCTCTTCTCTGGGTGCACCCCTCATCCCTTCATGTTTATTTGTTCAGTTTTTCCCATCGGCCGGGAGAGACGTGCATTAATTGTCACTCTGGGATTCTGCTCGGCTGTGTTGCGAGCGGATCTCATCCAACGTAACTGCGTCTGTATCAACTTATACCAGCGTAGCTCTCCCTTGATCCCTATCCGCTTAGCCAGACAAGAACCGTTGTCTGTTTCCAATGTCACCACGTGGAGGTGGGGTAGGATCTTGGTTAGTGATAGCTCACTAGTCCTGGCGCGACATTGTCCCTATGCACCTTTGACCCCAGAAGAAGATTGAAAATGTAGGGTTCAATCCCCGTCAACAGACTGCCTGTTGGTCATGCCGAGTTCTACTATACTCCAGGAATGTGTTCAAACGACATATATGTTTACCTGAAATTCTGTGTTAACACGATGTCGGTTCTGTAAATCAATAGCTAATGTAGGAACTATATCAATTAAGAACGGAGTGAGACAGGGATGCATCTTATTATCATTCATGCTCTTGCTGGCCATAGACTGGATCATAAAATCAACAACAACAGATAACAGATGGGGAATACAATGGACACTTATGAAACAACTAGAGGACCTGGATTTTGCAGACGATCTGGCATTGCTGTCCCACAATCACGCACAGATTAAAGATAAAATGAATACCCTAAATAATAAATCTCAGCAACTAAGTTTGAAAATACACAGGGGGAAAGACCAAGCATAGACCCAGAAGAAGGAACAGACAAAGATGGCAAGATAAGAATACAAAAAGCAAGGGAAACTTTATTGCATTGAGTAAGATATGGAAGTCAAAGGAGATCAAACAAACACAAAGCTGAGAATCTTTCAATCAAATGTGAAGTCAGTGCTGTTCTATGGCTCGAAACACGGAGGACAACAAAATAAACCCCCAGAAAACTAAATAATTTCATAAATGTATGTTTACGTAGAATAGAGGGATTGAAATGGTATGATAAGATTACAAACGAGAAACTCAGAGAAAGAACTAAGCAGGTACCAGTGTAGAAAGAGCTCAGGAAGAGACGCTGGCGATGGATACACATTGAGAAGACCGACCGGAAGCATTGCAAGACAGGCACTGTTTTGGAAACCGCATGGAAAGAGGAAGAGCTGGAAGAAGTTTGTTGAAGATCTGTGCTCCGTTTGAAGTTGAAAGGGGAAGAACAGAAGAACAGAACATATATCAATACATCACCCTACAATTCTGACAGTAAACGCAAAGTAAGATTTTCGTTGACAGATCTAATTAGAATGTTCTGTATAATATGATTTAAAAGATATTTTTAATAACTGTTTCTAGCACGAGTCAGCGCTGTCTGTCTTCTCTCCAAGTCTCACAACCGCTTTTGCTGACAGGACCTAGTCAAAGTATGGTAAACATAGAACAATGTACTACAAACAACTAGATACTTCATAAATCTTAGTAGTTGGCGAACATGACTTTAGCTTACATCATGTTTTGTTTTTTTAATCTCGAATGAGATTTTCCAACTGAATTAATGTCGCTGTTGTCGGCAGTTAGTCAATTCCACGTTAGGGGTCAAAGGCGCAAGGAAACGGCGAGCCAGGATTAGGGAGGTGGCTCTAATCCCCTGCTCTCACCTCCAAGTGGTGACCCTGGTAAAAAAGGTAGTTCCGGTCTGACCAGCGCCGGATTAGCCTAGTAGCAGAAGTAGCAAATGCTCGGGCCCCGCGCTTCTAGGGGCCCCGCGCCTATGTGACAGATGAAAATGGAAAAATAACCAGATGTTATATAAAAACACGCAAGCTGTCTGAATTTTTAAATGTCGTGTGATGGTGCTGAATCCAACGAAATCGAAGCAGAAAATACAGAAGACGTGTCCCACTTGTGTAGTAGATGAAGGCAGTGCTATAGAAGAATCATCATTACCAACATTACCATTAAGATCAGCAACTCTTCACGATTTAGCCACATTTTCACAAGACAAACTGAAATCGAATGTACAGCAAGTCCTCCCAATTTAGCCATATCATCTTCAAGCCAAAGAGAGGCAGAAAGCACAGCACATGCTTCTAATGTAGCAACATCATCTACAAGCCAAAAACACAACGAAAGTAAAATGTACTTCAACGATATTGGTGAATGGCCAAACAACTTCAATCGAGATTATTGGATTGTGAAAGAAAGTAGCGAAGTGTAACATATGAACAGTGATTTCATGTCTTAAAAAAAACCACAAAAAAACATACGATAAAGAAAACAATCCACGATTTTGTCGAAAGTTGTTTTTCACATACACACATACACCAACAAACAAAACTCACGTGAGAGATTGGTTGTGTTATACAGAAACTAAAGGACAACTGTTCTATTTTGTTTGCAAAGTTATTGATTTAGGCTGTACCATAGAGTGACTGGTGTATTTGGAATACTCAGGCAGTTAAAATCTATTACAGCAGAAGAGATCTTGAAAAGAACTCCAAATATTGTCAGCTCTTACCAAGAGGATTTGGAAGAAAGCCTAGGCGACGAACTTATGCAGTTCACTGAACTTCTTAAAATTAATGTAGCTGCTGCTATTAGCAACGAAAAGCATGAGGCTCTTGAACTGCAATTTTTATAAACTTATAATGGAAAATTCATTAGAGTCGTGTTTCCCAAATGTAGAAATAGTCTAACGAATTTACTTGTCTTTAATGATTACCAACTGCAGCGTAGAACGTTCTTTTTCAACATTAAAGTGTATAAAAAGTGAGTTAAGAAACATGATGGGACAAGATCGTCTAAGTAACCTCACCTTAATGAACATTGAATGTAATTTACTTAGATAAATTGAGTTGTCTAGTGCTATCTCTAAATTTGCTCACATTAAATCGAGACAAGTTTGTTTGTAAAAGTTTTATTTTATTTTCATACAAAACCTAGGGCCCTGCGCTAAAATTTAGCTACGGGCCCTGCGCTAGCCTAATCCGGCACTGGGTCTGACTAAGAGGGCAGGTGCCGTGGGAGAGCTACTCTGGGGCAAGTAGAGATGCAAAGGTAGTCATGCTTGATGGGATCCGCTCGCAACACAGACGAGTGAACTCCCAGAGTGACTAATTAATGCTCGCCTCTCCCGGACAATGCGAAAAGCTAGAACGATGATACATGTGGAACCTTGCGGGGCGGAGCTCGGAGCCCGTACATTCTCTCTCTTGATGCACATCTCTTGAGCCGATGAGCATGCCGGGTGATGAGTTCCACCAACGTGTTCGCAAGATGGTCTACATAGGTTAAAAGTCTATCCCTATCAAAAACGAATCAAAAACCATCGAAGGGACGTTGACCTGCATGTGGCGAAATTCGGAGCCCAAAGCATGCTCTCTCTTGATCCGCCTCTCTAGAGCCGATGAGTATGCTGGGCGCCGAGTTGAGTTACACGTGGGCATCATGGGGCGAAACTCGGATTTTTCCCTCGTAGTCGGACAGCCCAGAGGAATTTGCGGAAACGGTGAGGTAGGCACCAGGGCAGAGCGAGCGCGAATATGGACGTTGCAAGGATGGCACCACATGGGGCGAAATCCGTGATACCATCTCATGGGGGACTCGGGTGGAGTCCAGAATGTGACAGTCCAGGCAAATGTGTACACGACATGGAAGGCACGAAAAATGTGAGCACTGAAAAATTCGATGGTGACAGGGCATCAGGGCAGAGCTAGCACGCACGCTGGAAAAGTCATAGTGGGCCCCATTGAGGGGCAGGCCGACACGGCAAGAGGGTGTGCGTCCCACCCACATGAGTAGAACTGGAAAGCCTAGCAGAGGCAAAACCAGTGCAATCGCTGCAGCGGCAAGCGCGGGAGCGGCATGCAGGATGTGCGTCTCACCCAAATGTGCAAAACAACTGGAAAGCCCAGCAGAGGTAAAGCCATTGCGCGTTTCCGCTCTCAGAGAACTACTGCTGCCTTGTAGTTGATTGGGGACAATCAAAGGCTAGCGGAGCAAACCGTAAAAAACCTGAACGGGTGGTAAACCAAGGTGTTCATTAAAACGACCGATTTTGCTGGGCAGATGGCGTTCATAAGCCCGGGAGGGCAGGCCGTCTAAGGGTCGCTGCCCTGAAAGTAAATAGCAACCCACTGCTTTGTGGGTTATGGCTGGGGACAGTCAAAGGCTAGCGAAGAGCGAACCAAACAAAATAGCTGGCTGAAATCAAACTTCCCACCCAAAGGATAAGCACCTGTGCTCCAATAGGTGCTGAAGGCTGGTGCACGTACATTACGTTCTGATGTTTGGCTGTTGATATATCACAATAGATTGATTAATACTAGCTTAGAACGATCGAGGAAGAAGAAGAATTCCATGTTTCTCACTAACTGTCTACGACCTGGTCAGTTGTTAGTTTGAGTGTATATATGTTTCTCACTAACTGTCTATGACCTGGTCAGTCGTTAGTTTGAGTGTATATATGTTTCTCACTAACTGTCTATGACCTGGTCAGTTGTTAGTTTGAGTGTATAAATGTTTCTCACTAACTGTCTATGACCTGGTCAGTCGTTAGTTTGAGTGTATACATGTTTCTTTTTGTCTACGACCTGGTCAGTTGTTAGTTTTCATATTTCACAATGTCTGAACTTTGTCAACTCGACTCGTGCTTTTCATTATTTGGTGAGGTCTATTATAATGTCAATAGAATTAGTTTGTTACTAAAAATAAACACATTACTCAGATACTCAATATAGAATAACTTGTGTTATGTAGCCATTGGTTAACCTGAAAAGTACAACCAATCATCAAGCAGGTCAAAACCGGCCTATATAACGCATGCAACATCTAGCAAATTTCAGTTTCAGACAAGACAAGCGACATAGTTCGTGTAATTGCTCTGTGCTGACGAACCGCTTACTTCGAAAACCACAAGTTCTATCCATGCGTATTAGGTAACAACGGCGGGTCCTGGGCACTTTCCAGTGTCTTGGGCCCAACATCAGTCCACGGGCATCATGTTGATGACTCGTTCATTTAGTCTTGGGAACTCTAAGTGATCTGTGTGGACAAGGTTCAAAACTCAACATTCCTACAACCTTCACAAGGCCTCGGTTAAGTTTTCGTCTGTTGCGTTGAGTAGTCGGGAGCCTTAGCTTTTAGCAGGGCCCATGATTGCTCATCGATAAACAATAGACTGGCTTGGCTTAGACCTGGTCTGAAGGGGTTGCTTTTTGTCCAACTAGCGGCTGCGCCATCACACATATTGTGTGCTTTGCAGATGGACAAAGGCAATCCCGAAGGACCCCCTAATGTGACTGACCTGGAGAGACGAATGGCATTATGACCCGTACTCCAGGAATCGGTCGTGTTGGGGGACCAAAGTTCGACACTAGAAAGAAATAACAGATAAAACGACAGAGATAACACTCATGCTGTAAACAATGCTTGGATTTATTATATCCTATTCATATTTTTTGTGTTTTTTCTCTCATTATATTTTACTCTCATCTGTTGTTCAATTGTTTATGTTTATTGAGTTCCTGTCTTTCATTATGTTTTACTCTCATCTGTTGTTCAATTGTTTATTGACTTCCTGTCTTTCATTATGTTTTACTCTCATCTGTTGTTCAATTGTTTATGTTTATTGAGTTCCTGTCTTTCATTATGTTTCTACTTGTTGTTCTATTATTTATTGAGTTCCTGCTTTTTATTTGTCAAATGTTCATTGTGTTCCTGCCTTTTGTATGTTAATTGTTCGTTGATATCCTGTCACTGTCTTGAACAGTGTCTTTCTTTGCACCTTTTTGCAGTCCATTTAAACCATGCCTTTGAAGACACTGATGGTGATATTTTCACCCGCACTAGATCTGATGGTTCACTCTTCAACTTGGCTTGCTTCAGAGCCAAGACAAAAACGACAGAAATCCTTCTCAAGGAACTCCTTTTCACCGATGATGCTACCTTAGTCGACCACAGTGAGGCTACACTGCAATCCCTAATCAATAATTTGGCCAGGGCATGCAACCTGTTTTCCCTGACTAGTTACTAAGACAATAGTTTTATGTCAGGGAAGTAACACATCAACAAATATCAATTTAAATGGTCACCATCTAATACCAGCTGAAAATGTTTTTCTTATCTGATATCGATAGTCACTGTCAATCTTCTAGAGAAAGTTATCAACACTGCAATATGTAATGTGGCTACTCAACATCATCAAAAAGCTTGTCCTGAGCAAAACTTTGCCACCCCAACAGTCCTTCGAAATTTCTTTCTCTCATATGCAGATGTCCGCCTCTGCAGCAGTCATGTTCAAACCATCAGTTACATCATGAATCCATCATCGCTGTGGTCTTCCTCTTCTTCTTGTTGCCGGTATGCCTCCTTCCGTGATGGTCTTCTCCAACCGTTCATGTCTTTTTATATGTCCAAAATACCTCAATTTTCTCTTTCTTATTTGTAGCATTAGCCAGTTTTCTTTGATTTTGAGTGCGGCTACTACATTCGGCAAACTATCAAAAAGAGCGTGGTACAGTTTCGGTTTCAGTTTGGAATATCTTCATTGCACTCCGGACATGTCCATAGGTGATCCGATCTCCTTCGCAATATTTCCAACAACGTCCAGCGACTGACCGTACCAGTTCTATTTTGATTGATGAACCTACTCGTATACCTGTTGTACTGTTCTTTCCTACCACACCAATCTTCAAATCCAATTCTCGCAATCTAGTAGTTGACGTGGATTGGTTTAGATGAAGATCTTCTCTGCGGCCAGGCTCTATGAGGGCGTTCACGATGTCAGCTCTGTCCATTGACTTGGCCCTCTGATATGGTGACAGAGCCAGCCAGTTTGTCTGCTCTCTCATTGCCAACGACACTCATGTGCCCCGGAACAAAGACAAGTGTAATTCTGCAAATTGTTGACGCCTGCAGTGATTCAGTCCATTGCCTGCGCACAGAACCGGCCTCCACCTTTCGGATCATACTCAATGAGTCACTCAGAATGCACGCATGAGTGTAGTTTTGTGACTCTAGCCAGAGTACTGCATTGGTCACCGCCAGTACTTCCATTGTTATGCTGCTTGTTGTCATACTAAATGCCCCACTGGCTTTCTTGACCATTCTGCCACATGAGCTTGCAGAGAAGGCCCATGCAGATTTTTCGTGACGAGCTACCGATCCATCCTTGTAAATCACAACGTCGTCTGCATTGCAGTTTTCATCGATAATGGCTTTGACGTCTGCATTCAACGCCACGGGATTTCCTTCTTTGCAACCTTTGTCAAATTTAATGATGGTTGAAAAAGAGTTCCAGTATATTGGAAGCATCGGTATCCATTCTTCCCCATGGTCAATATTATTGAGCTCGCATACCAGCTGAACAGTATCTGCGGCACGGCCAACTCATGACTTGCCCCGTTTTAACCGATGTCCACCACTGGCGCTGAGCTGTTCATGCAATGGGTGATCCTTTTTGGCACTTATTTTGAGATCGGCACGTACTCTAGCTATCTTGACTCTATACTCCATGGTCGGAAAATTCAGGCGTGGGACAACATAAAATTAATATTGCATTCTGTGTAATTAGCTCGTGTATATATGGCTCAGAAATATGGACAGTCTATCATATGGTAGATGGCAACATATGCACGTTGTAGTATTTCAGAATTGGTTATCTTGTCGTACCTCCTGATGTCCATAATCGTGCGGAGACATCGAAGGTGAAAGATGTTAAGTCTCCTCTCGTGTCTTGAGTAGACTGAAAGATGTTAAGTCTCCTCTCGTGTCTTGAGTAGACTGAAAGATGTTAAGTCTCCTCTCGTGTCTTGAGTAGACTGAAAGATGTTAAGTCTCCTCTCGTGTCTTGAGTAGACTGAAAGATGTTAAGTCTCCTCTCGTGTCTTGAGTAGACTGAAAGATGTTAAGTCTCCTCTCGTGTCTTGAGTAGACTGAAAGATGTTAAGTCTCCTCTCGTGTCTTGAGTAGACTGAAAGATGTTAAGTCTCCTCTCGTGTCTTGAGTAGACTGAAAGATGTTAAGTCTCCTCTAGTGTCTTGAGTAGACTGAAAGATGTTAAGTCTCCTCTCGTGTCTTGAGTAGACTGAAAGATGTTAAGTCTCCTCTCGTGTCTTGAGTAGACTGAAAGATGTTAAGTCTCCTCTCGTGTCTTGAGTAGACTGAACGATGTTAAGTCTCCTCTCGTGTCTTGAGTAGACTGAAAGATGTTAAGTCTCCTCTCGTGTCTTGAGTAGACTGAAAGATGTTAAGTCTCCTCTCGTGTCTTGAGTAGACTGAAAGATGTTAAGTCTCCTCTCGTGTCTTGAGTAGACTGAAAGATGTTAAGTCTCCTCTCGTGTCTTGAGTAGACTGAAAGATGTTAAGTCTCCTCTCGTGTCTTGAGTAGACTGAAAGATGTTAAGTCTCCTCTCGTGTCTTGAGTAGACTGAAAGATGTTAAGTCTCCTCTCGTGTCTTGAGTAGACTGAAAGATGTTAAGTCTCCTCTCGTGTCTTGAGTAGACTGAAAGATGTTAAGTCTCCTCTCGTGTCTTGAGTAGACTGAAAGATGTTAAGTCTCCTCTCGTGTCTTGAGTAGACTGAAAGATGTTAAGTCTCCTCTCGTGTCTTGAGTAGACTGAAAGATGTTAAGTCTCCTCTCGTGTTTTGAGTAGACTGAAAGATGTTAAGTCTCCTCTCGTGTCTTGAGTAGACTGAAAGATGTTAAGTCTCCTCTAGTGTCTTGAGTAGACTGAAAGATGTTAAGTCTCCTCTCGTGTCTTGAGTAGACTGAAAGATGTTAAGTCTCCTCTCGTGTCTTGAGTAGACTGAAAGATGTTAAGTCTCCTCTCGTGTCTTGAGTAGACTGAAAGATGTTAAGTCTCCTCTCGTGTCTTGAGTAGACTGAAAGATGTTAAGTCTCCTCTCGTGTCTTGAGTAGACTGAAAGATGTTAAGTCTCCTCTCGTGTCTTGAGTAGACTGAAAGATGTTAAGTCTCCTCTCGTGTCTTGAGTAGACTGAAAGATGTTAAGTCTCCTCTCGTGTCTTGAGTAGACTGAAAGATGTTAAGTCTCCTCTCGTGTCTTGAGTAGACTGAAAGATGTTAAGTCTCCTCTCGTGTCTTGAGTAGACTGAAAGATGTTAAGTCTCCTCTCGTGTCTTGAGTAGACTGAAAGATGTTAAGTCTCCTCTCGTGTCTTGAGTAGACTGAAAGATGTTAAGTCTCCTCTCGTGTTTTGAGTAGACTGAAAGATGTTAAGTCTCCTCTCGTGTCTTGAGTAGACTGAAAGATGTTAAGTCTCCTCTCGTGTTTTGAGTAGACTGAAAGATGTTAAGTCTCCTCTCGTGTCTTGAGTAGACTGAAAGATGTTAAGTCTCCTCTCGTGTCTTGAGTAGACTGAAAGATGTTAAGTCTCCTCTCGTGTCTTGAGTAGACTGAAAGATGTTAAGTCTCCTCTCGTGTTTTGAGTAGACTGAAAGATGTTAAGTCTCCTCTCGTGTCTTGAGTAGACTGAAAGATGTTAAGTCTCCTCTCGTGTCTTGAGTAGACTGAAAGATGTTAAGTCTCCTCTCGTGTCTTGAGTAGACTGAAAGATGTTAAGTCTCCTCTCGTGTCTTGAGTAGACTGAAAGATGTTAAGTCTCCTCTCGTGTCTTGAGTAGACTGAAAGATGTTAAGTCTCCTCTCGTGTCTTGAGTAGACTGAAAGATGTTAAGTCTCCTCTCGTGTCTTGAGTAGACTGAAAGATGTTAAGTCTCCTCTCGTGTCTTGAGTAGACTGAAAGATGTTAAGTCTCCTCTCGTGTCTTGAGTAGACTGAAAGATGTTAAGTCTCCTCTCGTGTCTTGAGTAGACTGAAAGATGTTAAGTCTCCTCTAGTGTCTTGAGTAGACTGAAAGATGTTAAGTCTCCACTCGTGTCTTGAGTAGACTGAAAGATGTTAAGTCTCCTCTCGTGTCTTGAGTAGACTGAAAGATGTTAAGTCTCCTCTCGTGTCTTGAGTAGACTGAAAGATGTTAAGTCTCCTCTCGTGTCTTGAGTAGACTGAACGATGTTAAGTCTCCTCTCGTGTCTTGAGTAGACTGAAAGATGTTAAGTCTCCTCTCGTGTCTTGAGTAGACTGAAAGATGTTAAGTCTCCTCTCGTGTCTTGAGTAGACTGAAAGATGTTAAGTCTCCTCTCGTGTCTTGAGTAGACTGAAAGATGTTAAGTCTCCTCTCGTGTCTTGAGTAGACTGAAAGATGTTAAGTCTCCTCTCGTGTCTTGAGTAGACTGAAAGATGTTAAGTCTCCTCTCGTGTCTTGAGTAGACTGAAAGATGTTAAGTCTCCTCTCGTGTCTTGAGTAGACTGAAAGATGTTAAGTCTCCTCTCGTGTCTTGAGTAGACTGAAAGATGTTAAGTCTCCTCTCGTGTCTTGAGTAGACTGAAAGATGTTAAGTCTCCTCTCGTGTCTTGAGTAGACTGAAAGATGTTAAGTCTCCTCTCGTGTCTTGAGTAGACTGAAAGATGTTAAGTCTCCTCTCGTGTTTTGAGTAGACTGAAAGATGTTAAGTCTCCTCTCGTGTCTTGAGTAGACTGAAAGATGTTAAGTCTCCTCTCGTGTCTTGAGTAGACTGAAAGATGTTAAGTCTCCTCTCGTGTCTTGAGTAGACTGAAAGATGTTAAGTCTCCTCTCGTGTCTTGAGTAGACTGAAAGATGTTAAGTCTCCTCTCGTGTCTTGAGTAGACTGAAAGATGTTAAGTCTCCTCTAGTGTCTTGAGTAGACTGAAAGATGTTAAGTCTCCTCTCGTGTCTTGAGTAGACTGAAAGATGTTAAGTCTCCTCTCGTGTCTTGAGTAGACTGAAAGATGTTAAGTCTCCTCTCGTGTCTTGAGTAGACTGAAAGATGTTAAGTCTCCTCTCGTGTCTTGAGTAGACTGAAAGATGTTAAGTCTCCTCTCGTGTCTTGAGTAGACTGAAAGATGTTAAGTCTCCTCTCGTGTCTTGAGTAGACTGAAAGATGTTAAGTCTCCTCTCGTGTCTTGAGTAGACTGAAAGATGTTAAGTCTCCTCTCGTGTCTTGAGTAGACTGAAAGATGTTAAGTCTCCTCTCGTGTTTTGAGTAGACTGAAAGATGTTAAGTCTCCTCTCGTGTCTTGAGTAGACTGAAAGATGTTAAGTCTCCTCTCGTGTCTTGAGTAGACTGAAAGATGTTAAGTCTCCTCTCGTGTCTTGAGTAGACTGAAAGATGTTAAGTCTCCTCTCGTGTCTTGAGTAGACTGAAAGATGTTAAGTCTCCTCTCGTGTCTTGAGTAGACTGAAAGATGTTAAGTCTCCTCTCGTGTTTTGAGTAGACTGAAAGATGTTAAGTCTCCTCTCGTGTCTTGAGTAGACTGAAAGATGTTAAGTCTCCTCTCGTGTCTTGAGTAGACTGAAAGATGTTAAGTCTCCTCTCGTGTCTTGAGTAGACTGAAAGATGTTAAGTCTCCTCTCGTGTCTTGAGTAGACTGAAAGATGTTAAGTCTCCTCTCGTGTCTTGAGTAGACTGAAAGATGTTAAGTCTCCTCTCGTGTCTTGAGTAGACTGAAAGATGTTAAGTCTCCTCTCGTGTCTTGAGTAGACTGAAAGATGTTAAGTCTCCTCTCGTGTCTTGAGTAGACTGAAAGATGTTAAGTCTCCTCTCGTGTCTTGAGTAGACTGAAAGATGTTAAGTCTCCTCTCGTGTCTTGAGTAGACTGAAAGATGTTAAGTCTCCTCTCGTGTCTTGAGTAGACTGAAAGATGTTAAGTCTCCTCTCGTGTCTTGAGTAGACTGAAAGATGTTAAGTCTCCTCTCGTGTCTTGAGTAGACTGAAAGATGTTAAGTCTCCTCTCGTGTCTTGAGTAGACTGAAAGATGTTAAGTCTCCTCTCGTGTCTTGAGTAGACTGAAAATCGTCTCATATCCTTTAAAGAACGTCGCCATCAACCACAATAAACGAGTCGTTGATTTTCTAGGCACCACTGATTCGTTCAGTAGTTTGCCTTGCTTTCTGAATAGTGAGGTCTATTTTTACAGTTCGTAAAATCACTGGAACAAATCTACTTTCAATTTGTTCGTCGGGAGTTTGAACCAGGAACTCTTGTGTTGTGATCGAGCTCACTACCACTAAATCAAAGAAGTCCACAGAAGTCCACAGAAGTCCACAGAAGTCCACAGAAGTCCACAGAAGTCCACAGAAGTCAACAGAAGTCACAGAAGTCAACAGAAGTCCACAGAAGTCCACAGAAGTCAACAGAAGTCCACAGAAGTCCACAGAAGTCAACAGAAGTCACAGAAGTCAACAGAAGTCCACAGAAGTCCACAGAAGTCAACAGAAGTCAACAGAAGTCCACAGAAGTCAACAGAAGTCCACAGAAGTCAACAGAAGTCCACAGAAGTCAACAGAAGTCCACAGAAGTCAACAGAAGTCCACAGAAGTCCACAGAAGTCCACAGAAGTCAACAGAAGTCCACAGAAGTCAACAGAAGTCCACAGAAGTCCACAGAAGTCAACAGAAGTCAACAGAAGTCCACATAAGTCCACAGAAGTCCACAGAAGTCCACAGAAGTCCACAGAAGTCAACAGAAGTCCACATAAGTCCACAGAAGTCCACAGACGCAGTGTGAAACTATAACCCTTCAGTGATTGGGCTCACTACCACTAAAACACACTGGTCCACAAACGCAGTGTGAAACTATAACCCTTCATTTATATGCCAGGGATTACCCTCTGTCACCCATGTTTTTCAATATCTACACAGTACACTTAGCTAAAATGCAGCCAACCGGATTGGGTCAAACATTGAGTTTTGCAGGTGATATTTGACTATATATAAATGGAATAGACACATAGACAAGAAATATTATAACACAAGCTGGGTTTAGACGGAACAGAGGTACAATGGGCCTTAGATTTAACATGAGAACAATCATAGAAAATGTATAGAGAGTGTATAATGTAGATCTATACTCATGCTTTATTGACTACTCAAATGCATTTGATTGTGTAGAACATCAGGAAATGTGGAAAATAATGGATGAAATGTGATCTTCATTACATTTAATACAGATCATAAAAGAACTTTATAGTGATCAAATTGCGGTTGTAAGAGCATGAGATGATACATCAGATTGGTTTGACATAAGGCAGGAGTCAGAAAAGCTGCCTTGTCTGTTTAACATATATGCAGAAAATATCATGAGGAATGTTACAGAAGATAGTGAAGAAGAACAATACCATCCTTTTATAATCGGAGGAAAAGAAATATCTGAACTATGATAGGCTGAACAAATAAGAGACGTGGTACAAGTAGAACCGGATGCCTGAGGGGCAGAGTGAGAAGTGTGTTTAATCAGTGAGCCACGGGAACCATTAGTATGCATACTCTTCGACATCTGTTGAGGGAGACTGAGAGCCTATGGGTCTGCCCGGAGTGCAATGATGTCAGTTTAGTAACCAATAATCAAAAGAAAACATGCTAATATATCTTCAATGCAACAGCAAAAGGATTGAGAAATTGCAATGGAAGTACAAGAGAAACAGAATCTTTATCTCAATGGAAGAGAAACAGAATCTTTATCTCAATGGAAGAGAAACAGAATCTTTATCTCAATGGAAGAGAAACAGAATCTTTATCTCAATGGAAGAGAAACAGAATCTTTATCTCAATGGAAGAGAAACAGAATCTTTATCTCAATGGAAGAGAAACAGAATCTTTATCTCAATGGAAGAGAAACAGAATCTTTATCTCAATGGAAGAGAAACAGAATCTTTATCTCAATGGAAGAGAAACAGAATCTTTATCTCAATGGAAGAGAAACAGAATCTTTATCTCAATGGAAGAGAAACAGAATCTTTATCTCAATGGAAGAGAAACAGAATCTTTATCTCAATGGAAGAGAAACAGAATCTTTATCTCAATGGAAGAGAAACAGAAATAATGGCAAACGAATTCAACAAGTAAAAATAGCATATGTTTATTAACTGTGAAAAAAAACCCCAGAAAATGTGAACAGTTTTAAATATCTCGGTTCACTGCTAACAAGAGACGGAAATAGAAAATGTGAACAGTTTTAAATATATCGGTTCACTGCTAACAAGAGATGGAAATTTGATCAAGTTTGATTTGAGAAAAACAAACATGCCCTTACCAAAAATTAAACAACTAAAAACATTATGGAATGGAACTGATAAGAAAACAAAGATCAGAATTCTAAGAGTATGCATATTCCCAGTGGCAACGTATAGATGTGAAGAATTGATAAAGCAGTGAAAAAACATATGGGTGCTTTGAAATATAAGTGTTACAGAAGAGTCCTCCGTATATCTTGAACAGAGAAGAGAACAAATAGATCTATCCAGAAAGAACTCACAATCAAAGAAAACTGGCTGATGCTACAAAAAGTAATGAGAAAATTCAAGTATTTTAGACACATAAAAAGACAAGAAGTCTTGGAGATGACCACATTGGAAGGAGTCATCCCGGCAAAGAGAAGAAGAGGAAGACCACGTAGATGGTGGACTCATGATGTAACTGTTTATTTGAACATGATGGCTGCAGAGGCGGGACATCAGGCTTATGAGAGAGAGAGAAATTCCGAAGGATTGTTAGGGTGGCAAAAGTCTTCTCATACAAGCTATGCAATGATGATGATGACTAATTAATTATGAAAAGAGTATTAACATATCTACCACAAAATGATGAACCTGAAATAAATACATATTTCACTTAATTTGATATATTTTGTCTTTTTCGTTTTTACTCTTCAATTGGCAAGTGTTTTACGGTGACAACCTCAGAGTTTTCGCTTTTCTCCCTTGTCTTTCAGCTCATACATAGGTCTCTTTTCTCTCTTGTCTTTCAGCTCATACATAGGTCTCTTTTCAAAGACTCTGCGCCCTTGCGCTATATATCTCCTTCCACACAACACTGTCATCAGCTAGTTTTTCCCATGTGCTGGGACTTATAGAGCTAGTTTTTCCCATGTGCTGGGACTTATAGAGCTAGTTTTTCCCATGTGCTGGGACTTATAGAGCTAGTTTTTCCCATGTGCTGGGACTTATAGAGCTAGTTTTTCCCATGTGCTGGGACCTATAGAAAAGTTCTTCATTTGTATAAGTGGTGACTTGTATACATCTTTAAATCTGAGCAGGGGTCTGCCCTAGTGCCTCTTCTTCTCCTCCGAAAGTTCACAGAACATTTGGTTTGGTATGCGACAAGTTTCCATTCTTCTCACATGCCCCAACCATCTTAGTCGTCTACTTAATTATGAAGCCCAGATAACTGAATAAGCCGCGAAATTGTATACTTGGTATGCGTGTTTCCATTACATATATATGAACCTGGTAAGTCATTCAATCTGTTGATCACCTCTTGGCCATTTAATGCAGCTTTTATACCAGCCCATACCATCTGAGCTAAAGAGCATGTGCATGCTTTGCCACTTTTTCCGATACAGTAAGGACTTTCCTGATGAAAATGAAAATCGTGGCATATCCTTTATAGGACGTAGCCATCAACCACAGTAAACGAGTCGTTGATTTTCTAGGCACCACTTATACGTTCAGTAGTTTGTCATTGCTTTATGAACGGTGAGGTCTATTTTTACCTTTTGTAAAATCCCACAGAAACAATTTTCTTTCAAACGTGCACACCGTGGGGTTTGAACCAGGTACGCTTGGGTTTGTGATCGAGCTCACTACCGCTTGAGCTACAGGTGCGCAAGGATAACCAACTTTTTAATCCATTTCGATAAGCAACTTTTTAATCTATTTCGATAAGTAACATTTAATCCATTTTTAGATAGTGTATCGGTTTTGTCGCCATAAAAACAAATCGGAGTTTAACTCTGCGTTTTCCCTTCAATGAAGAGGGAACTTTAGATAAGCGACAGAGAACGTAGAAACGAAGCAAGACAGTCACACAAAGTGCATGGAAACAAAGCAAGACAGCTACACAAAGTGCAGGGAAACAAAGCAAGACAGTCACACAAAGTGCAGGGAAACAAAGCAAGACAGCTACACAAAGTGCAGGGAAACAAAGCAAGACAGTCACACAAAGTGCATGGAAACAAAGCAAGACAATCACACAAAGTGCAAAAACACAATTTTGTGCTTGTATTCTGTAGAACCACACCACCTCATTAATAAGTATTTCGACCAGATTTTTTGCAAGCTTTTCCTGTATCAACACAAGACAAGATGTTTATATCAGTCATGTAGACATGGTCAGTCAGTCGGGCCGCTTTGCCACACATTTATATGTTGCTTTCTAGGTATAGCAGTACAGGAATATCTGTCATGGGCTAAGTTTTGTCAGGACCGGGCAGTTCAAGTACGATCAGCCATTTTGACTGTGGATCTCATGAAAGAAGCTTACAGAGCAAGCTATGGGGAACTCTCGAGGACCTCCAACTGACATGCAGCTTCATAGAGGCAACCCATCTCATGGTTTAGACAAGCATGCAAAACCGAACGCAAAGAAGGAGAAAAAGATACTCCAAGATAGCACCATAATAAAAAATTAATTGCCACCGGAGAACTCTCAAAATTTTTTAGATCCGAACAACAGGCAATTGTCGATGCCACAAAAATACTGCAACAAAGAAACATTCAAAACAACAAACTTGTCTTCCTTTGCAACTGCATGTCAGTACTGCAGGCCACACAAAGAGAACCACATGATAATATAGAGAGATAGCTGACACTACAACGAAACAAACTCTCAGAACACAACCAAATTGTTCTCCAGTGGATACCAGCTCACTGTGGCGTACCAGGAAATAAGAGAGAGCAGACAGACGTGCTAAGGAGGGAACAAAACTTACACAATGCAAACACCCAGTGTCACTACCAGAATTCTAGACACATATTAAGCAAAAATACGGAGTTGTGGAGGCAACAAATCCACAGAAAACACCCACAAGAACCCATCAGCAGACTAAACAGAAAACAGCACACAACAATCTTTCGCATAAGAACAGGTCACTCACTTCAAGCTCAACTATCACATGCACAGAATAAAGACTGCTCAGACTGCACAGTGTGCATGTCAGACAGAAACACAGACTCCAGAGCACATCCTGCAATCATGTCCAGTATACATACACCAACGAAACGAAACATGGCCTCATGAACAAAGCTAACAGAGTAAGCTATGAGGAACTCTCAAGGAACTCCAAATGACATGCAGCTTCATAGAGACAACCCAATGTCATGGTTTAGACGAGCATACGAAACCGAAGGCAAAGAAGAAGAAGAAGATGACTCTGGGTGACTTGAATGTACTACTTCATACAGTTGTGGTGCTATTGCTGGAACCAGTACCTTGGTCACTTGCACGATTTGTTTGCCGGTTATCGATCTCTAGACATCGGTCAGAAGACTGGCGTAGAAACATCCACCCTGAGATATTGTTCATCGGTTGTGCAAACAGATCTCATACAATTTGCAGCTGCACTTACGCTACTGCGCCCATTACCCTCTTGACCAGACTATAGTGCAGAAATATGTTTCCAGGGCAAAACACAAGGAGGTCGAGAAGAGTGTGCGTAAGAGCCAGCGGACTGACCCTGATATTTCCCTCAAGGCGTCCTGCATAATCAGCTATGATATATGTTTTATCAGTTGTAAAGATGTCGATTTTGCTTCACTGAGATGAAAGTTTTTTTCGATTTTTCTATGAATCAACATAAGCAATTTCTCAATACCACATTGTTGGTTTGGACACAAATATTTTCTTATCAACATATCTAACTTTCACAATACATGAGCTCCAATCTCTTGCCTACTGTATTTGATCTTTTTCACTTCCCTAACATTTCTTGGTGATATTTTCAGCATATACAATTTTCAGCATATACAATCTTCAGCATATACAATTTTCAGCATATACAATTTTCAGCATATACAATTTTCAGCATATACAATTTTCAGCATATACAATTTTCAGCATATACAATTTTCAGCATATACATTGAATATATATAATGATGCAGATGATTGAATACATTGAATATATCAGGCGATACAATACAACTACAATTTCATTCTGCGCAGAGTTCATTCTTGTTTTTGTGTACGTTGGTTGGTCTAATACAGTAATCTACACGTTCTGATATAACCAAAAAGATGCGTTCTTAGGTTGAATTAAAGGCACCTTAGCTTAATGATGTTTTCATCTTCTACATCAGTGGTTCCCAAACTTTGTATTATCATGGACCCCCTCCCCCTCCCTCCCTCCCTTTAAATACATTTTGTTGCCGGACCCGTAAGTGTTTCTTCATATGAAAATAGAATGTATTATCTGTGTGATATAATATATATATATAATTTATACAATTTATACAATATATATACAATTTATATACAATTTATACAATATATACAATATATACAATTTATACAATTTATACAATATATATATAATTTATACAGTTTATACAATATATACAATATATACAATATGTACAATATATACAATATATACAATATGTACAATATATACAATATATACAATATATACAATATATACAATATATACAATATATATACAATATATACAATATGTACAATATATACAATATATACAATATATACAATATGTACAATATATACAATATATACAATATATACAATACATACAATATATACAATATATACAATATATACAATATGTACAATATATACAATATATACAATATATACAATATATACAATATATACAATATATACAATATATACAATATATACAATATATACAATATATACAATATATACAATATGTACAATACATACAATATATACAATATATACAATATATACAATATGTATATGTATACAATGTTCTGAGACTGTGGGAAACTTTAAATGATATTTAATTTTGTTCTGTTAGACATTTAGACTCTCGTCTGGTTCAAGTCCTTTGATTTCGAAGCGGAACTAGTTATCTATTATCTATTCCCAGGTGGAAAATGGAGTTGGCTTTCCACTCTTGTCGTTAAGCGTAGGGATGGGGGCTTTAATTTTCGTTCTATGGACAGATGAGTCGCCCTTGTTGTGTTATATCTGTGTTTATGTAGTGTGGTCTTGATATCGTCTATCCATCTTTTTCTTGGTCTTCTCTTAGCTCTAGTACCCTATCTCTTTTTATTGTATGCTGTAATTGGTGGTTAACTGCTAGCAACGAACCGCATCACATGGAGATCTAAAACCTCTGCCCTATGTGCCGCCTTTGGCAGGAAAGGAATAAAATAACTAACTATTGGTGGTTGGTTATATTTCATACTCATTAAATGTCCAAACCACTGCATTTCTTGTTTTTCGATGTATTCGGTGCATGAAGTTATGCCCACTCTGCTTCTGATGTCCTCATTTCGTAGTCTATCTTTCCTGGTGACCCCACTGCCTTCCTCAAGCATTTTATTTCACATGTAGTGAGATGTCTGTGGTTTACCACTGTTTTTGTACGTTTTTACAATTTATTTTTGCTCTTTGAAATGTCAACAATCATAATATTTCTTCAAGCGCGGGAGGACCCCTGTGAGTACCTCGTGGACCCCCTGCGAGTACCTCGTGGACCCCCTGTGAGTACCTCGTGGACCCCTGTGAGTACCTCGTGGACCCCTGTGAGTACCTCGTGGACCCCTGTGAGTACCTCGTGGACCCCCTGTGAGTACCTCGTGGAGCCCCTGTGAGTACCTCGTGGACCCCTGCAGTACCTCGTGAACCCCCTGTGAGTACCTCGTGGAGCCCTGCGAGTACCTCGTGGACCCCTGTGAGTACCTCGTGGACCCCTGTGAGTACCTCGTGGACCCCTGCAGTACCTCGTGGACCCCTGCGAGTACCTCGTGGACCCCTGTGAGTTCCTCGTGGAGCCCTTGCGAGTACCTCGTGGACTCCTGTGAGTACCTCGTGGACCCCTGTGAGTACCTCGTGGACCCCTCGAGTACCTCGTGGACCCCCAAGAGTACCTCGTGGACCCCCTGTGAGTACCTCGTGGACCCCTGTGAGTACCTCGTGGACCCCCTGTGAGTACCTCGTGGACCCCCTGTGAGTACCTCGAAACCCCTGTGAGTACCTCGTAGACCCCCTGTGAGTACCTCGTGGACCCCCTGTGAGTACCTCGTGGACCCCTTGTGAGTACCTCGTGGACCCCCTGTGAGTACCTCGTGGACCCCTGTGAGTACCTCGTGGACCCCCTGTGAGTACCTCGTGGACCCCTGTGAGTACCTCGTGGACCCCCTGTGAGTACCTCGTGGACCCCCTGTGAGTACCTCGTGGAGCCCCTGTGAGTACCTCGTGGAGCCCTGTGAGTACCTCGTGGACCCCTGTGAGTACCTCGTGGAGCCTCTGCGAGTACCTCGTGGACCCCTGTGAGTACCTCGTGGACCCCTGTGAGTACCTCGTGGACCCCTGCAGGTACCTCGTGGACCCCTGTGAGTACCTCGTGGACCCCTGTGAGTACCTCGTGGACCCCTGCAGTACCTCGTGGACCCCTGCAGTACCTCGTGGACCCCTGTGAGTACCTCGTGGACCCCTGTGAGTACCTCGTGGACCCCTGTGAGTACCTCGTGGACCCCTGTGAGTACCTCGTGGACCCCCTGTGAGTACCTCGTGGACCCCCTGTGAGTACCTCGTGGAGCCCCTGTGAGTACCTCGTGGAGCCCTGCAGTACCTCGTGGAGCCCTGTGAGTACCTCGTGGACCCCTGTGAGTACCTCGTGGACCCCTGTGAGTACCTCGTGGACCCCTGTGAGTACCTCGTGGACCCCGGTGGTCCACGGACCCCTGTTTGGGAAACGCAACGCTGCTCTACATAACAAACAAGATACAACCCTGTCCAACTCCTAGACCAATGCCAAACCAGTCTGATGTTTCATTTTTCTATTCTCATAGTTGCTTGTTGGTCTTTATAAAAAATGTTGTTGATTTTGGTTTTGTTTGTATCTCTGTTCTGTAGAGATTATGTACTCGGCTCTCGTTCAAAAGTTACTCGGTTCTCTCCCTTGTGGATCGATCATGATATTTTTCCAGCGGTCCCTGATCTCAGTGTAGGTGAGATCGGGTTCCTAGTACTATCGGAGACGGGCGATAAAATGTTGGTCCTGTGTCCACATTGAGCACATCCTTGGCAGTTCAAAACCGAGAAGAGCAGTCTAGAAAACCGAGAAGAGCCGTCTAGAAAACCGAGAAGAACAGTCTAGAAAACAGAGAAGAGCCGTCTAGAAAACTGTGAAGAACAGTCTAGAAAACCGAGAAGAACAGTCTAGAAAACCGAGAAGAACAGTCTAGAAAACCGAGAAGAACAGTCTAGAAAACTGAGAAGAACAATCTAGAAAACCGAGAAGAACAGTCTAGAAAACTGAGAAGAGCAGTCTAGAAAACCGAGAAGAACAGTCTAGAAAACCGAGAAGAACAGTCTAGAAAACCGAGAACAATCTAGAAAACCGAGAAGAGCTGTCTAGAAAGCCGAGGGAAAAACAATCTAGAAAACGAGAAGAACAATCTAGAAAACCGAGGAAGAGCCGTCTAGAAAACCGAGAAGAACAGTCTAGAGAAGACAGAAGAACAATCTAGAAAACCAAGAAGAACAGTCTAGAAAACTGAGAAGAACAATCTAGAAAACTGAGAAGAACAATCTAGAAAACTGAGAAGAACAATCTAGAAAACTGAGAAGAACAATCTAGAAAACTGAGAAGAACAATCTAGAAAACCGAGAACAATCTAGAAAACTGAGGGAAGAACAATCTAGAAAACCAGGAAGAGCCGTCTAGAAAACCGAGAAGAACAATCTAGAAAACTGAGAAGAACAATCTAGAAAACCGAGAAGAACAATCTAGAAAACTGAGAAGAACAGTCTAGAAAACCGAGAAGAACAATCTAGAAAACCGAGAAGAACAGTCTAGAAAACTGAGAAGAACAGTCTAGAAAACCGAGAAGAACAGTCTGAAAACCGAGAAGAACAGTCTAGAAAACTGAGAAGAACAGTCTAGAAAACCGAGAAGAGCCGTCTAGAAAACCGAGAAGAGCCGTCTAGAAAACCGAGAAGAACAGTCTAGAAAACCGAGAAGAGCCGTCTAGAAAACCGAGAAGAGCCGTCTAGAAAACCGAGAAGAGCCGTCTAGAAAACCGCTGGTCAAGCAAAATTCGTTATATAGATTAAAAATTAAATTCCTACAAATTTTTTTTACCATATTCAAAATTACATCGGGGACACTGACCGGTGCTACGTAGTTCATGCACTGTCGTTGAGATATTTCAGTGTAAGAAAGAGATCGGAACACACATGGTTACTCACCGAAGTGCAATGGTCATGATCAAATCAATCAATCAAATATATACAGTGGAACTCCAATATTCGTCCCCGCCAGTATTCGTCTTTTTCGATATTCGCCCTGTTTTTCGTCAAAATTTTTTTTCGATATTCGTCCGAAAGTCAATATTCGTCCTACCTCCGGAAGCCGGCAGAAATCAGCTGATCGCCATTTTGTGTCGGTTGTTTGGCTGAAGCGCTTGTTTGAAAGTGCACGCAATAAAACTCTTGTTATTTTTTAATCTTTTGCAGTTTTTGCAATTTATTATTACAAAAATTTAGTGACCATGGGACGTAAGAAGTGTAGTGACGATAATGGTGGTAAAAAAAAGAAAAGCAGTGCGAAGTACCATTGATTTAAAAAAAAATTATTGCTAAGTTTGAAGCTGGAACACGTGTCGCCGATTTAGTAAAGGAATTTGAAATGCCGAGAACTACCATTGCTAGCATAATAAAAAAAGGATGCTATTAAATCAGCTGAAGTCGCACAAGGTGTAACAATTCTTGCTTCTAATAGATCGCCAATCATTGAGGACATGGAAAAGTTGTTATTAGTTTGGATAACTGAAAAACAAAGGGCTGGTGATAGTGTTTCAGAAGCTATAATTTGCGAAAAAGCGAGGTCACTTTATCAAGATTTACAGAATGAAAGGCCTAGGCCATTAACATTCGCTGATGCTGCCGAATTCAAGGCAAGTAGTGGCTGGTTCCGCAATTTTAAATCCCGCACAGGCATTCATAGTGTAGTTAGACATGGCGAGGCTGCAAGTTCGAATGCAGAAGGAGCTAAACAGTTTGTGATCGATTTTAAAAACTTCGTAGATGCTGAAGAATATGTCCCTCAGCAAGTTTTCAATTGCGACGAAACAGGGTTGTTTTGGAAGAAGATGCCTAGACGCACCTACATTACAAGAGAGGAAAGCTCAATGCCGGGCCATAAGTCTATGAAAGACAGGTTAACCCTTATGCTCTGTGGCAATGCTAGTGGTGATTGCAAAATTAAATCCTTGCTCATATACAATTCTGAAAATCCGAGAGTCTTTAAGCAAAACAATATCATTAAAAGTAGATTAAATGTCATGTGGCGATCAAATAGAAAGGCTTGGGTGACTAGGCAATTTTTTACAGAGTGGATTCATGAAGTCTTTGCCCCAAGTACTAAAGCTTACCTAGAAAGTATTAATTTACCAGTGAAAGTTTTATTAATTTTGGACAATGCTCCTGCTCATCCCCCCTGGCTTAGAAGATGTTTTAACTGGTGATTACGATTATATTCGCGTTAAATATCTTCCCCCAAATACAACTCCACTGATTCAACCCATGGACCAACAAGTAATTTCTAACTTTAAGAAACTGTATACGAAAGCACTGTTTCGAAGATGTTTTGAGGTCACGTCAGAGATTGAGCTTACATTGCGTGCTTTTTGGAAAAATCACTTTAATATCCTACATTGTTTAAGGCTAATTGATAAAGCATGGAACGAAGTCACCACCCGAACAATGAATTCTGCATGGAAAAAACGTATGGCCAGATTGTGTATCAGAAAGAGACTTTGATGGTTTTCAAGAACAGCCAGTTGTTGATGAAATTGTTGCTTTGGGGGTATCCCTGGGATTGTAGATTGACAACGCAGATGTCGAAGAATTGGTAGAGGGACATAGAACGGATTTGACCACACATGAGCTACTCGAACTTCATAACGAACAGGAAGTTGAAGCGGTAAGAGAAATTTCATCAGACGAGGAAAAAGACGATGGCCCAGTTTCAAGTGGTGAAATAAAGGAATGGTTAACTTCGTGGGGGAAAATGCAGGTTTTTATTGAGAAATTGCATCCAAACATCGCTATTGTAAACCAATGTATCAATTCGTTTGATGACGACGTGTTTGGACACTTTAGAAAAATTCTAAAGAACAGAACAAAACAATCAACCTTGGATAAATTCTTTAAAAAAAACGAGTGCTGGTGAATCATCTGTAAATGTTGGCGAATCGTCTGGAATCAATCAATCGCCTGAAGTGACATTGCTTGATGACGTAATGGAAGGTGACTCATCTTCCGACGAAAAATAACCTACGTAGTACTGTAACCTTAAAAATAAAAACTCTTAATAAGAATCATTGTTTTCTCATCCAAAGGTAAATTTCTTTTAAAAATTTTATTTGTGTTTAATGTACTACATGTATTTATGTAGGCCTACACAGTGCATATTACGTATTATTTATGGCAGTACGCTGGATAATATGTGCTGTAGTTAAATTGTACAGTGTTTGAAATGATTTCGGAGATCGATTCTCAAGTGAAAATTTATTTTGTTATAGAATAGATACGCAATATTCGAGGCCGGGAACGAATTAATCCATTTTTAGTTAATTCCTATGGGAAAAAATTGTTCGATATTCGTCTTTTTCGATATTCATCATCCCTCGGAACGGATTAATGACGAATATTGGAGTTCCACTGTATAGTATTTTTATCATGTGTACCAAATGTAGCTCAAGTGGTAGTGAGCTCTATCACAAATCCAAGCGTACCTGGTTCAAACCCGTAAAAACAAAGTACTACAGTTTTACAAAATACATAAACAGTGACGATAAACAGCAACGTTTCGACCAAAGGCCTTTATCAAGCAAACAATACAACAAGAATGACGAATTTCGAGGAACACTACAAATGGACGATTACATGTGGAAACATAAACCTATCTGATGAAAATCTGGGAATAAAAACGAACAACGAAATGAGTGCAACACAAAAACCGAAAGTGGAAAAGGAGAGGAACAATAAACAATATAGTGGATAAATGACACATATATGGAGCAAACACACATATAGATAACAAGGCACGAGATAAGACAGTACTAAGAAGCATAGGAATGTAATGCGTTGAGTCAAAGAGGTCGCAAAGTGCCATAGAATGAAATAAAACGGTTCTCCAGGGCGAATCGACTGCGATCATCGGAGGAACATGATCGGATGGCTGTGACCTGGACATCGTCAACTCCTGAATGGCCAGTATCATTGAAATGAGTGGCCACAGGAGTCGAAGACATTGGCGAATATCGCGTAAGTGTTGGGCGAATCGGTCACTGAGCCTCTTACCGGTTTCACCAATATAGGCCTTATGGCATCGTTTGCAGGTGATAGCCATAAGGCCTATATTGGTGAAACCGGTAAGAGCTCAGTGACCGATTCGCAACACTTACGCGATATTCGCCATGCTCTGGACTCCTGTGGCCACTCATTTCAATGATACTGGCCATTCAGGAGTTGACGATGTCCAGGTCACAGCCATCCGATCATGTTCTCCGATGATCGAGTCATCGCCTGAGAACCGTTTTATTTCATTCTATGGCACTTGCGACCTCTTGGACTCAACGCATTACATTCCTATGCTCTTAGTACTGTCTTATCTCGTGCCTTGTTATCTATATGTGTGTTTGCTCCATATGTCATTTATCCACTATATTGTTTATTGTTCCTCTCCTTTCCACTTTCGGTTTTTGTGTTGCACTCATTTCGTTGTTCGTTTTATTCCCAGATTTTCATCAGATAGGTTTATGTTTCCACATGTAATCGTCCATTTGTAGTGTTCCTCGAAATTGGTCATTCTTGTTGTATTGTTTGCTTGATAAAGGCCTTTGGTCGAAACGTTGCTGTTTATCGTCACTGTTTATGTATTTTGTAAAACTGTAGTACTTTGTTTTACGTGTTTACCTATTTTTCCAAGTTTTACTGCAGTATCCACCCTTTTTCTGGTTCAAACCCCACGGTTTGGCAAGTTTGGAAGCAAATTAGTTTCCGTGGGTTTTACAAAGGTAAAAATAGACCTCACCGTTCAGAAAGCAATGACAAACTACTGAACGTATAAGCGGTGCCTAGAAAATCAACGACTTCTTTACTGTAGGTGATGGCTACGTCCAGTAAAGCATATGCCAGGATTTTCATTTTCCCAAATATGCCTCTACTTCCTAAACGTTTGGTGGTCCTGGTCCTATTTTTCCCCCACTAGATTATAGCACTGCTTAATGCTATTCCTGACCCTCCCTACTACAACACCCTGGCCCTTCTTACTACTACATCCTGACACTTCCTACTACATCTGACACTTTCACTAACACCTGACACTTCCTACTACTACACCCTGACACTTCCTACTACTACACCCTGACACTTCCTACTACAACACCCTGACACTTCCTACTACACACCTGACACTTCTACTACTACACCCTGACCCTTCCTACTACTACACCCTGACACTTCCTACTACTACACCCTGACCCTTCCTACTACTACACCCTGACACTTCCTACTACTACACCCTGACACTTCCTACTACTACACCCTGACACATCCTACTACAACACCCTGACACTTCCTACTACTACACCCTGACACTTCCTACTACTACACCCTGACACTTCCTACTACAACACCCTGACACTTCCTACTACTACACCCTGACACATCCTACTACACCCTGACACTTCCTACTACACCCTGACACTTCCTACTACACCCTGACACTTCCTACTACTACACCCTGACACTTCCTACTACTACACCCTGACACATCCTACTACAACACCCTGACACTTCCTACTACTACACCCTGACACTTCCTACTACTACACCCTGACACTTCCTACTACACCCTGACACTTCCTACTACACCCTGACACTTCCTACTACACCTGACACTTCCTACTACTACACCCTGACAATTCCTACTACTACACCCTGACACTTCCTACTACTACACCCTGACCCTTCCTACTACAATATCCTGACACTTCCTACTACTACACCCTGACACTTCCTACTACAACACCCTGACACTTCCTACTACTACACCCTGACACATCCTACTACACCCTGACCCTTCCTACTACTACACCATGACACATCCTACTACTACACCCTGACCCTTCCTACTACTACACCCTGACACATCCTACTACTACACCCTGACACTTCCTACTACTACACCCTGACACATCCTACTACTACACCCTGACCCTTCCTACTACTACACCCTGACACATCCTACTACACCACCCTGACACTTCCTACTACTACACCCTGACACTTCCTACTACTACACCCTGACACTTCCTACTACTACACCCTGACACTTCCTACTACACCCTGACACTTCCTACTACACCCTGACACTTCCTACTACTACACCCTGACACTTCCTACTACTACACCCTGACACTTCCTACTACTACACCCTGACACATCCTACTACAATATCCTGACACTTCCTACTACTACACCCTGACACTTCCTACTACAACACCCTGACACTTCCTACTACTACACCCTGACACATCCTACTACAATATCCTGATACTTCCTACTACAACACCCTGACACTTCCTACTACACCCTGACACTTCCTACTACTACACCCTGACACTTCCTACTACTACACCCTGACACTTCCTACTACTACACCCTGACACTTCCTACTACAACACCCTGACACTTCCTACTACTACACCCTGACACATCCTACTACAATATCCTGACACTTCCTACTACTACACCCTGACACTTCCTACTACAACACCCTGACACTTCCTACTACTACACCCTGACACTTCCTACTACACCTGACCCTTCCTACTACTACACCTGACACTTCCTACTACTACACCCTGACACTTCCTTCTACACCCTGACACTTCCTACTACACCCTGACACTTCCTACTACACCCTGACACTTCCTACTACTACACCCTGACACTTCCTACTACAACACCCTGACACTTCCTACTACTACACCCTGACACATCCTACTACAACACCCTGACACTTCCTACTACTACACCCTGACACATCCTACTACAATATCCTGACACTTCCTACTACTACACCCTGGCCCTTCCTACTACAACACCCTGGCCCTTCCTACTACTACACCACTAAATTGAACTACTACCTAATAGGTCATGACCTCCTCTCCTCCCCAGAAATTCAACTGATCAGATAAAAGAAGTGAAAAGAACAACGCCAGATTGAATCAATATTACAAAATAAAGGTCGACTTTGATGTGCCTCCACGAAAAAAAAATAGTAGAGAAGGAACCGTACGAGTAATCACAGTGTTCGAATATAATACATGTAGTTATATACTCGATTCTTTAGTGTGTAAACACGTCAAACCACAGCAGACAAACCTGCGCCCTATCAGTCGTCAACACCGCACGCGAATTTGGCGTCTGTAGATACGCTTACATTTGTATGAACAATCTACCTCACATAAGTAGCAAGACCAAAGGTGTGCATCAGACCAGGGTGCACTGTGTTTCAGCTGGTAGATTTAGGCAAAGAGTGTGTTAACTTGCGAACTCTGAACTTGGAAAGGTCACGGCTATTCACTTAGTAGACGAGACATAAATATCTACTGCAATACCTAATGTATTCCCGGCGGGATTTTCGGACATATAAATTGAATATCATTTCTATGGATGCTGGATCCAACAATTCCTAAGTTTGTTTGCATTTTGTTTTTGTTCTGCCAGTGATACACTGGAGGATGTTGTGAAAATTCATTTGTTTATGGTAACGGTAAGTGTAGTCTTCGATTTTCTACTGTTTATTTTATTAAGTGCCTGGTTGGACTGAAGATTTGTAGATGTGAGAAATGTTTACATTTAGTTACACAATACCCAAATAAGTGATACATTGGTGTGAAGGTTTGACAAATCTGATGGAATAAGTGAGTTTATAACTAATGAAATAAGTGAGTTTATCACTGATGGAATAACTGAGTTTATCACTGATGAAATAAGTGAGTTTATCACTGATGAAATAAGTGAGTTTATCACTGATCAGAATCTTTCAAACTGAAATACTGAAGTTTTGTTCACGATTCAGTCTCCGTGATTAATTGTTTGTTCTAAATTTGATATATTGTGTTATATAAGGATATACTACTCATTCATGCTTGCACAAGGATATCTCTTATGTAGACAGCAGTAGTGGGACGGTTTAGCATAATACATAAACGTTGGTCTGTCGACTGGGACAGCAGTAGTGGGACGGTTTAGCATAATACATAAACGTTGGCCTGTCGACTGGGACAGCAGTAGTGGGACGGTTTAGCATAATACATAAACGTTGGTCTGTCGACTGGGACAGCAGTAGTGGGACGGGTTAGCATAATACATAAACGTTGGTTTGTCGACTGGGACAGCAGTAGTGGGACGGGTTAGCATGATACATAAACGTTGGTCTGTCGACTGGGACAGCAGTAGTGGGACGGGTTAGCATGATACATAAACGTTGGTCTGTCGACTGGGACAGCAGTAGTGGGACGGTTAGCATGATACATAAACGTTGGTCTGTCAACTGGGACAGCAGTAGTGGGACGGGTTAGCATGATACATAAACGTTCGCCTGTCGACTGGGACAGCAGTAGTGGGACGGGTTAGCATGATACATAAACGTTGGTCTGTCGACTGGGACAGCAGTAGTGGGACGGTTAGCATGATACATAAACGTTCGCCTGTCGACTGGGACAGCAGTAGTGGGACGGGTTAGCATGATACATAAATGTTGGTCTGTCGAGTCGGATACAAGAGGGTTGTGGGTTCAATCTGACACTCGACGTTTCACACGTGAGGAAAGGAATTGGTCCTCCTCTACCTCCTGTACATTAGGAATTAGAAATGTGAAGTGACGTTACTTCTTTCCATAAGGTATGAAAATGTTAGGGGACATTTTTAGACAGAAGTAATGGACAAGTGTATTGATATGATTGTTGTGTATAGTTTGTTCTGTCTCTTTCTCTCTTTCTCTCTCTCTCTCACTCTCACTCTCTCTCTCTCTGTCAGTTATCATTACATCGCAAGGTGTCCACTTCTGAGAGTACGGTGGGGAACTATATAGGACAGATGAATTAAAATCGATTGCACGAAGCTATCGCCACGCGAGTGCAGGTTATCGGTTTTATTGTTTCCCCAAAAGAAAATAGTTTTAACCTTATGAAGAGTCGATCTTTCTCCCTGTACTTTCTTCTTCCGTCGTCATTGCTACACTACACACACCAGTGTACTTTCTTCCGTCGTCATTGCTACACTACACACACCAGTGTACTTTCTTCCGTCGTCATTGCTACACTACACACACCAGTGTACTTTCTTCCGTCGTCATTGCTACACTACACACACCAGTGTACTTTCTTCCGTCGTCATTGCTACACTACACACACCAGTGTACTTTTTTTCCGTCTCATTGCTACACTACACACACCAGTGTACTTTCTTCCGTCGTCATTGCTACACTACACACACCAGTGTACTTTCTTCCAACCTCATTGCTACACTACACACACCAGTGTACTTTCTTCCAACCTTATTGCTACACTACACACACCAGTGTACTTTCTTCCAACCTCATTGCTACACTACACACACCAGTGTACTTTCTTCCAACCCCATTGCTACACTACACACACTAGTGTACTTTCTTCCAACCTCATTGCTCCCTACACACACCAGTGTACTTTCTTCCAACCTCATTGCTACACTACATACACACACGCCCTGTGCTTTCTTTCACCATCTTGATTACACCACACACACACACACACTGTGGTCTCTTCCACCATCACTGCACACTCCACACACACTACCCCTTTTCACCATCAGTGCTGCCTCCACACACACACCTATGCTCTCTTCCGCATCTTGCATCACTGATTCCCCCACCACACCTTCTATGCACTCTTTCAACCTCATTGTTACACCCCACATACACACATTTTCACCCTATGAGCTCCCCTCAATCCATCTCTCTCACACACACACACACACATTCACTCCTTGAGTTCCCTCAATCCATCTCTTCTATCTCTCTACACACACACACACACACACACATTCATTCTTTGAGCTCCACTCAATCCATCTCTCTCTCTCACACACACACCTTCACCCTTTGAGCTCCCCTCAATCCATCTCACACACACACATACACATTTATTCTTTGAGTTCCACTCAATCCATCTCACTCACACAAACACACACACATACGAATATCTCGTAAATATCTTATACATCAATTTCCTGGCTGAAAAAAGGTGTTTAAAATGTCATTACAGACTGGCCTCCCTTCTGAGACTATGAGACATTCTGAGAGATCCGTAATATTGACTTGAAACTCTGCAAATAAGAGAACAAACACAGACAAGCACTAGTTGATCATGTGTTCAAGCTAAGAGAACAAACACAGACAAGCACTAGTTGATCATGTCTTCAAGCTCAGATCTTGTTGATGGTATTGACGTTCGTCTTTCTCTTCACTTAGTTTATGGCTTTCTTCTTTCTTCACTTAGTTATGGCTTCTTTCTTCTTTTGGTTGCTTTAAGGTTTCGCTATACGGGTTCACAAATATCGACCCAGGGGAGGAATTGAAACCGGTACCTTCAATATACGGGAACACGTTTTCGACCATCATTAAATCCGTCAAAGTTTGCAGAGAGAGAGAGGAGGGGGGTAATTCCGTGGCACTGGATGCAGACGTCAAGGTCATCATTAATTAAAATAATGAAGGTGGCGTGATTTACAAGGATCGATCGGTAGTTCGCCATGAAAAGTCCAAATTGGCCTTCACTGCAAGCTCATACCACTGAAAAGTCAAGGAAACTACTAGTGAGTGCATTTAGTATGACAATGGAAGTACTGGCGGTGACTAATACTCTAATCTGGCTGGAGTCGCAAAATGACACTCATGTGTGCATTCTGAGTGATTGATTGAGTATCATCCGCAAGATGAAACCACTAAAATCATCAACAATTCACAGAATCACATTCCTCTTCGTTCCTGTGGGACTCATGGGGAGGGGGGTGTCGATGGCAATGAGAGAGCATCCAGGCTGGCTCGCTCTTTGTTCCTGTGGGACATAGGTGTCGATGATGGCAATGAGAGAGCAGTGATAGAGCAGATACTTTTTTGAGAAAATTGAACTTGACTGAGGGCAAACATTTGTAAACGGACTATATATATATATATATATATATATGCTGTATTTAGTGTAATACACGTAGTAGAATTTGCAGACGATCAGGCAATCACATCAACAACAGAAGAACAGCTACAACAACACATCAACAGACTCCAGTTAACATGTAACGAATACAACATGAGAATTAACATCGACAAAACAGAAGTAATGGCATTCGCCAGAGAGGAAACACTACCAACATCTCCATCGATAATCATCTACTAAATCAAGTAAAAGATTTCACATACCTGGGAGCATTTTTTCAGCAAATGGAAGAATAACTAATGAAATTCAACACAGATGCAACAAAGCAAATCAAATGATAGGGCAAATGGCGCCAATTTTAAGATGCAAACACGTCACCATGAACACAAAAGAGCAATGTTCAACACAATCTTTCTCCCACATTATGTTACCAGTGTCAAACCTGGACGCTGACAACAAACGATAGAAGAAAACTAGTCACAACAGAGATGAAGTGTCTACGCAGAATGCTGGGTGTAACAAGAAGAGACCGGTTGAGAAATGAAGACATCAGGAAAAAGTGGGTACAACATCAGTACTAGACTTCATCAAGAAACAACAAATTAAATGGTTCGGTCACGTAAGCAGATTACCATCAGACAGTGCACCCCAAAGAGCAATGCTGCTCCGATACAATGGGTACAAAGCAAAAGGCCGGCCACGCAAAAGATGGACCTCAGAGATAACAGAGGCGACGAAAGAGACTATCTACGAAGCGCATACTAGGCCCGTTTTAGAAATCTCTTCCTGACCTGACGCTGTGAGGCATACAGGATTCGAGAAAGAAAGAAAGAAAGGAAAGAAAGAATATATGATCTAACTTGACATATTATATGGATGTTTATATGTATCTTCTTCTTCTTTCTGTAATCCTCTTGTGTTTCATATCATCATGCTCTAGAACCGACTCTTGTGTTTCATATCATCATGCTCTAGAACCGACTCGTGTGTCTCATATCATCATATGCTCTAGAACCAGCTTTTGTGTCTCATATCATCATATGCTCTAGAACCGACTCTTATGTCTCATATCATCATATGCTCTAGAACCAGCTTTTGTGTCTCATATCATCATATGCTCTAGAACCGACTCTTGTGTCTCATATGCTCTAGAACCGACTCTTGTGTCTCATATCATCATATGCTCTAGAACCGACTCTTGTGTTTCATATCATCATGCTCTAGAACCGACTCTTGTGTCTCATATCATCATATGCTCTAGAACCGACTCTTGTGTCTCATATCATCATATGCTCTAGAACCGACTCTTGTGTCTCATATCATCATATGCTCTAGAACCGACTCTTGTGTCTCATATCATCATATGCTCTAGAACTGACTCTTGTGTCTCATATCATCATATGCTCTAGAACCGACTCTTGTGTCTCATATCATCATATGCTCTAGAACGGACTCTTGTGTCTCATATCATCATATGCTCTAGAACCGGCTTTTGTGTCTCATATCATCATATGTTCTAGAACCGACTCTTGTGTCTCATATCATCATATGCTCTAGAACCGACTCTTCTGTCTCATATCATCATATGCTCTAGAACCGGCTCTTGTGTCTCATATCATCATATGCTCTAGAACCGACTCTTGTGTCTCATATCATCATATGCTCTAGAACTGACTCTTGTGTCTCATATCATCATATGCTCTAGAACCGACTCTTGTATCTCATATCATCATATGCTCTAGAACCGACTCTTGTGTCTCATATCATCATATGCTCTGGAACCGACTCTTGTGTCTCATATCATCATATGCTCTAGAACCGACTCTTGTGTTTCATATAATCATATGCTCTAGAACCGGCTTTTGTGTCTCATATCATCATATGCTCTAGAACCGACTCTTGTGTCTCATATCATCATATGCTCTAGAACCGACTCTTGTGTCTCATATCATCATATGTTCTAGAACCGACTCTTGTGTCTCATATCATCATATGCTCTAGAACCGACTCTTGTGTCTCATATCATCATATGCTCTAGAACCGACTCTTGTGTCTCATATCATCATATGCTCTAGAACCGACTCTTGTGTCTCATATCATCATATGCTCTAGAACCGACTCTTGTGTCTCATATCATCATATGCTCTAGAACCGACTCTTGTGTCTCATATCATCATATGCTCTAGAACCGGCTCTTGTGTCTCATATCATCATATGCTCTAGAACCGACTCTTGTGTCTCATATCATCATATGCTCTAGAACTGACTCTTGTGTCTCATATCATCATATGCTCTAGAACCGACTCTTGTGTCTCATATCATCATATGCTCTAGAACCGACTATTGTGTCTCATATCATCATATGCTCTAAAACCGGCTTTTGTTCCATATCATCATATGCTCTAGAACCGACTCTTGTGTCTCATATCATCATATGCTCTAGAACCGACTCTTGTGTCTCATATCATCATATGCTCTAGAACCGACTATTGTGTCTCATATCATCATATGCTCTAGAACCGACTATTGTGTCTCATATCATCATATGCTCTAGAACCGACTCTTGTGTCTCATATCATCATATGCTCTAGAACCGGCTCTTGTGTCTCATATCATCATATGCTCTAGAACCGACTCTTGTGTCTCATATCATCATATGCTCTAGAACTGACTCTTGTGTCTCATATCATCATATGCTCTAGAACCGACTCTTGTGTCTCATATCATCATATGCTCTAGAACCGACTATTGTGTCTCATATCATTATATGCTCTAGAACCGGCTTTTGTGTCTCATATCATCATATGCTCTAGAACCGACTCTTGTGTCTCATATCATCATATGCTCTAGAACCGACTCTTGTGTCTCATATCATCATATGCTCTAGAACCGGCTCTTGTGTCTCATATCATCATATGTTCTAGAACCGACTCTTGTGTCTCATATCATCATATGCTCTAGAACTGACTCTTGTGTCTCATATCATCATATGTTCTAGAACCGACTCTTGTGTCTCATATCATCATATGCTCTAGAACCGACTATTGTGTCTCATATCATCATATGCTCTAGAACCGACTCTTGTGTCTCATATCATCATATGCTCTAGAACCGACTCTTGTGTCTCATATCATCATATGCTCTAGAACGGACTCTTGTGTCTCATATCATCATATGCTCTAGAACCGACTCTTGTGTCTCATATCATCATATGCTCTAGAACCGACTCTTGTGTCTCATATCATCATATGCTCTAGAACCGACTCTTGTGTCTCATATCATCATATGCTCTAGAACGGACTCTTGTGTCTCATATCATCATATGCTCTAGAACCGACTCTTGTGTCTCATATCATCATATGTTCTAGAACCGACTCTTGTGTCTCATATCATCATATGCTCTAGAACCGACTCTTGTGTCTCATATCATCATATGCTCTAGAACCGACTCTTGTGTTTGTGTTTTTGTTTTCCTATACTTCATTGAATAATATATTCTGAACACATCCAGGTCAAGAGTTCATACGACTGTCATTTTGTTCTGTATTTTCATCATTGAAGCTAATTACTCGTTTGACCTAGTTTTTGTCTCAGTAAACATTGGATGATCTTGTTCATTTGTTTATAATTCTTGTCAATGTTCTTCTAATGTTCACAATATGTTCACAGTTCGACAGCTTAAATTTGTCAACATTTCACTTCATTGCAAATCTTCTCTTCATTTGCAAACCTTCACCTCATTTGTAAACCTTCACCTCATTTGTAAACATTCACTTCATTTGTAAACCTTCACTTCATTTGTAAACCGTCACTTCATTTGTAAACCGTCACTTCATTTTAAACCTTCACTTCATTTGTAAACCTTCACTTCATTTGTAAACCTTCACTTCATTGTAAACCTTCACTTCATTTGCAAACCTTCACCTGACGTGAGATTTATGTCTCACAATCCGAACAAACTAATATGACATTTAGGAAGTTCAAACTTCTTATCAAGTCTTGTCAATATATTAGATGTCATTCAGGAGTGTGTCATTCAGGAGTGTGTCATTCAGGAGTGTGTCATTCAGGAGTGTGTCATTCAGGAGTGTGTCATTCAGGAGTGTGCCATTCAGTAGTGTGTCATTCGTTAGTGTGTCATTCAGGAGTGTGTTATTCAGGAGTGTGTTATTCAGCAGGGTGTTATTCAGCAATGTGTTATTCAGGAGTGTGTCGTTAAGGAGTGTGTCGTTCAGCAGTGTGTTATTCAGCAGTGTGTTATTCAGCAGTGTGTTATTCAGCAGTGTGTTATTCAGCAGTGTGCTTGCTATTCAGCAGTGTGTTATTCAGCAGTGTGTTATTCAGCAGTGTGTTATTCAGCAGTGTGTTATTCAGCAGTGTGTGGTTCGTGATAATTAGTTTTAACGTTGAATATATATAAGGCTAAATGTATTAAATTACATTGTCTGTGCATTTTTTTATTTAGTTTTTTTAAATTGGAAGGTGGTTGGAGTGGGGTTGGGAGGGGTGGGTGGGAATCAACGAAAGTGTCACAGAAAATAAAGCCATGGAGTAATTATTCGTTCCTCCCCCCTCCCCACCCTCCGGGAAGGAACGAATAAATACTCCCTGGCTTTATTTTCTGTGACACTTTGTTGATTATTACCAACATTATTATTATTAACATCTTCAACTTTCATGTATTTATTTCTTGCCCAGTTCTTGAGATTTCTTCTAGTGGTTTGTTAGTGAGTTTAACAAACTGTGACCAAGAAGTGCATTGATGCGTACAGACACTTTTCTTATCCTGATTCTGAAATGTGCATTGTTAATTGCAGTGTTGTATGTGCAGTGTTGTATGTATAGTGTTGTTTGTATAGTGTTGTATGTATAGTGTTGTATGTATAGTGTTGTATGTATAGTGTTGTATGTACAGTGTTTTATGTACAGTGTTGTATGTATAGTGTTGTATATATAGTGTTGTATGTATAGTGTTGTATGTATATTGTTATATGTACAGTGTTGTATGTATAGTGTTATATGTACAGTGTTGTATGTATAGTGTTATATGTACAGTGTTGTATGTATAGTGTTATATGTACAGTGTTGTATGTATAGTGTTATATGTACAGTGTTGTATGTACAGTGTTGTATGTACAGTGTTGTATGTACAGTGGTGTATGTATAGTGTTGTATGTACAGTGGTGTATGTATAGTGTTGTATGTATAGTGTTGTATGTATAGTGTTATATGTACAGTGGTGTATGTACAGTGTTATATGTACAGTGTTGTATGTACAGTGTTGTATGTACAGTGTTATATGTAAAGTGTTGTATGTACAGTGTTATATGTATAGTGTTGTATGTATAGTGTTATATGCACAGTGTTGTATGTACAGTGTTGTATGTACAGTGTTGTATGTAAATTGTTGTATGTAAAATGTTGTATCTACAGTATTGTATTTAAATTGTTGTATGTAAAGTATTGTATCTTACCGTGATACGTTACATAAGACATGCAAGTAATTTCTCCATATCGCTCTACGTTTAATTGATTCTATAAAATTAGGTCCGCTATTTCTCGCCTCTGTAAGTAAACTCTATTTCTCGCCTCTGTAAGTAAACTCTATTTCTCGCCTCTGTAAGTAAACTCTATTTCTCGCCTCTGTAAGTAAACTCTATTTCTCGCCTCTGTAAGTAAACTATATTTCTCGCCTCTGTAAGTAAACTCTATTTCTCGCCTCTGTAAGTAAACTCTATTTCTCGCCTCTGTAAGTAAACTATATTTCTCGCCTCTGTAAGTAAACTCTATTTCTCGCCTCTGTAAGTAAACTCTATTTCTCGCCTCTGTAGGTAAACTATATTTCTCGCCTCTGTAAGTAAACTCTATTTCTCGCCTCTGTAAGTAAACTATATTTCTCGCCTCTGTAAGTAAACTCTATTTCTCGCCCCTGTAAGTAAACTATATTTCTCGCCCCTGTAAGTAAACTCTATTTCTCGCCCCTGTAAGTAAACTCTATTTCTCGTCTCTGTAAGTAAACGCTATTTCTCGCCCCTGTAAGTAAACTCTATTTCTCGCCCCTGTAAGTAAACTATATTTCTCGCCCCTGTAAGTAAACTATATTTCTCGCCTCTGTAAGTAAACGCTATTTCTCGCCCTTGTAAGTAAACTCTATTTCTCGCCCCTGTAAGTAAACTATATTTCTCGCCCCTGTAAGTAAACATATTTCTCGCCCTGTAAGTAAACTCTATTTCTCGCTGTAATAGGGTCCCCTTTTCCTCCTTTGTTGATTGTAATAGGGTCACGTTTTCTTCCTCTACATTGTTCGCTTCCTTAACTTATTATTGATGATTGGCGATTGGTTCCTAACTTTTGTGATTGGATCCTAACTTTTATGATTGGATCCTAACTTTTATGTACCAGAACATTGTAGTAGGGGCCATCCTGACTGTCGTCCAAATGAGGTAGGGGGAATCCGGTGTTCCCTTGAGTTTGATGGTATTTGTTGGAGAAGCCCCCTTTTTTATAAGCTTCATCTACTTGGATAATAGTGAGGTTAATAGTGAATTAACACTTGATGACCACAGCACTCACAATTCACAGAGTATTATAAAGTAACACGTACTTCTTACAGATGATTTTGATGTATGTTTATTTTGATATTATATGGACATGGTAAACACGTCTGTCCATCTCAAGTGTTTATATCGTCTATCTTATTTACTAACTCTTCCTAGCAACTGTTACTAAATCGTCACTATTTAACTACACAAAAACGTCATGTCTCGTAGTTATGTGTTGCATTCTTCTGCATAGAGAGTACAACACATAGTCTCAACTATTAAACATCTAATTATACTACTCTAACTATCTGACTAACTGTCCATTCCTCCGCTGCCATCTGGGAACTATGACATCGCCCTGTAAGTAAACTCTATTTCTCGCCCCTGTAAGTAAACTATATTTCTCGCCCATGTAAGTAAACTATATTTCTCGCCCTGTAAGTAAACTATATTTCTCGCCCTGTAAGTAAACTATATTTCTCGCCCCTGTAAGTAAACTATATTTCTCGCCCCTGTAAGTAAACTATATTTCTCGCCTCTGTAAGTAAACTCTATTTCTCGCCTCTGTAAGTAAACTATATTTCTCGCCTCTGTAAGTAAACTCTATTTCTCGCCCCTGTAAGTAAACTATATTTCTCGCCCCTGTAAGTAAACTATATTTCTCGCCCATGTAAGTAAACTATATTTCTCGCCTCTGTAAGTAAACTATATTTCTCGCCTCTGTAAGTAAACTATATTTCTCGCCTCTGTAAGTAAACGCTATTTCTCGCCCTTGTAAGTAAACTCTATTTCTCGCCCCTGTAAGTAAACTATATTTCTCGCCCCTGTAAGTAAACTATATTTCTCGCCCCTGTAAGTAAACTATATTTCTCGCCTCTGTAAGTAAAGTCTATTTCTCGCCCCTGTAAGTAAACTCTATTTCTCGCCCCTGTAAGTAAACTATATTTCTGCCCTGTAAGTAAACTCTATTTCTCGCCCCTGTAAGTAAACGCTATTTCTCTAGGGGGGAACTATGACACCCCTGGAGACTCGCCGTCGCCTGACGGCGAACTCCCAACAAAATCGCACAGGTAGTGTCAATAGGGTGATTAGAGTGGTGAGAGCTGAAAGGAACTAGTCACCTCACGTGATAAACGTGGCTCCACAACAACTAACTATAACCACCCAAACCATGGTCAAAAAAGGAAAAAGAAAATCCTGAGGGGATCTCGGGGGGGGCCCAGTTGAACGAGCTAAATGGGAACTAGTCACCACCGTCGTTGAACGTGACTCCCCAACTGGTCATAGGTGACCAGGGAACACCAACAAAAACCCTCTGTGCTAAAAAGGGAAAAAAGAAATTAATCAGCATTAAAAAAATTAATTTAAAAAATATCCCCCATAGTTCCGACGGCGACCCAACAGCATAATTTTTTGGCCCAAATTTGGGGGGGTGGCTGTACGGGACATCCTTTCCCTAAAGGGGGTAGTATTTTGATGGCGGTTTGCATCAGTATGTCCCCTAACACTATGTTTTTTTCCATGTAAAGGGGTCTTGTCACATTATCTGAAATCTCAAAAAAAAAAAACAAGTTACAAATCGAAAAAAAAGGGAAAAAACATATAAAATAAGTTAAATTTCCCACGTTATATTCCTCCTCGGGGCAATTTTAAAAACCCCCCCAGCCCGGGGGAAATAATAAACTCCCAAGATTTAACATATGACCAATGAATATGGAACGACTTATATATGATGCCTAATTAACAACATCATATTTTAAATTTTAAACCCAAACCCCCAACCCCCCAGGGAAAACTACTAAAAAAAAATTTGCATCTTCGACATCTAGATAGAGGGAAAAAGAAATATTTTATAATTTCATTCCAAATTTAAATTTTCCCAAAATACCCACATTAAAGTGTGTTTTTCCAAATGAAAGGGTTTTATTAATTTTAAAAACCCCCTCTAATAAAATCTTTTTCATTCATTTCCCAAACATCAAAAAACCGGCCTCAATGTGGTATTAAAAAAAAAAAACCAAAATTTTCCCAAATTAATCCGGAAAACCAAATATACATGCCCCAAAACAAGGTACATTATACACCCCAACGGAAATAACCTTCTAAATTTGTCCTTATTTGAAATTAACGGGACTCATAATAAAAATCCTCAAACAAAACCAAAGGAATAGTTTTTTATTCCGTATATATTACAAATTTACCTATAAAAAACTTGAAACTAACTGAGGAACTGTTCGCATCTCTTAATTTGGCGACCAGAAATTATCAAATTCAGTTTGGGTTCTTTTGTCACCCATCGGACTAATAAATTAACCTGAATTTGATCAGGCGTCAAAGCACTTTTTTACGGTTGTGCGGAAAAAAGTTTCCAAATTTTTCAGTGTTTACTTTGTCCTTTCTCCCCCAAACCCAAGGTTTTAAATTTTGAAAAATATAAATTTTTTTCCTTGTTCGTCATCAATTTGTTTGAAAAAGGGGGGCTATTCTGTCACGGGCATCTTGACGAGCCACCGCAAATTTTCCTTTTTTTATGGGTGCCTATGGCATCATTTGGTCCCTCGGGTTAAATAATTCGTCTATGATAAAATTTATTGGTAACAGGTGCCTACCATAAAGTAAATAATATGGAGCCCAACCCTGTTGAAGTGGGGGAATATTTTTCCCCAACACCAGGGATACATGAAGAGACCTTTTTAAATTTCTAGAATCTTCTCGCGAGCAACCAATAACGTTCTTTCGTTTTCCACAAATTAAATTTCCTTTTGGTTGTACGCTGGGGTCCTGGTTTTTTTAAATTTCCCATATTTACGGCAGAATCTTTTAAAAGGGGGGACCCCAAATGACTTGGCCTGATCCGAGTGTAATTTGGGTTTGGGGAATTCCAAAATCAGGTATCCATCGGGACTGGATTGCCTTTTACCTATTTGCAGTCTGATTTTTGGGTAGGAATGGCCACCACATATTTAGAAAAAAGTCGGTCAACACCAAAACATTTTTAAAATCCATCGGAATTCTAGGAAATTTATGAAGTCCTTTAAACCTTTTCCCCAGGGGATAGGTAGCTTTTATGACCATAAACTGCCGTGATTTTTTTTGGGGTTTTTTTTCATATTACAAATGGAAATGACCCCCCAAATCACCCACATCTCGTGCCATCCCTTCCAAAAAAACGGACCTTTTTGGGGCAATGTCTTATCTCGCCCTTGATGCCCGAAAAGGAATAGTTGATAACACCAGCTGGCGGAGACTTGAGGTAATAAAATTTTTTAATTCCCCCCGTCACTTTCACCACTTTATTGATCCCCAAATTTTCCTTTTTTTTAACGAAAAGATTATCACAGAAAACAAAACCGGTTGTGACCCTTTGGGACCATTTAAGTGGTATCAGGGGTATCAGTCGCCAATCTTCAAATTATTTGTAACGGGAATCCTGCAATTGTAAAATCTTACGTCTGCTAAACTATAAGAGCGGAACTGCTCGTTGGCAATGACACTTGTCGCCTGCAAAGTCAGATCACGACCATAAGGGGGGGTTTAAAATATATTTGATTTATACCTTTTCATCATTCTCAGACAAGGCATCAAAATCCGCCCTAACCCGCTCCCGGGCGGGGGATACCGTAAAAAATCGGCATTTTTTTTTAATGTCCCTTTACGATGTTTGATTTCGTAATCAAATACAAAACGGGAGATAGCCCCCTTTTGTTCAATGGCCCCTAGATGCGCCCTTTTTGGGAAAAAAGTCAAACCCTTATTATCAGAAAAAACAGCCCTTTTAAATTCCCCTGGGATGGAACAAAACTTTTAAGAGGCCCCTTTTCCCAAACCCAAAAAACCCTATTTTAAAAATTTCTCTTTATGTTTTTCTTTCTGCGGAGAGTCCACTGGCAAAAGCTATTACTTTGGTGAGAATCCTGCTGCGGCTCAACACACCCGGGGGCCAAAAAAAAGGGACAATGCCCAAAAGATAAATGGACTCCCAAAAGGGGGAAACCCAGAAGGGGCAGAATCTTTAGATTAAAAGATCTCGGAAAAAGAACTTTAAAAATCGCTACCCCCAATGAAACTTAAAACGAGCCAGTTGTTAAATGTCGTTTCGATCCAGGGTAAAAACCCGGGAAAGGGTTTGGGATTCATTTCCCAAAACCCAAAAGAGGTTTGGCAATCTGTGAGAATCTGAGTATAAAATTTTTTATAAACCCCGCCATGCCCAAAAGGCCCCCACTTGCTTTACCTAGTGGGTATGCTAAAATTCTGTATGGATGATACGGAAATTCTTAATCCTTTTCCCAAATATTGCCCCCAAAACAACTGAATCCCTGCAAAAAACACATTTATTAGGATTAACCTTGTCCTATTGATTTGGGGACCCCCGGGGCCTTTAAAGGCCAAATGTTTAAATTAAAAATGGTTGAAAAAAATTTAAAATATGTTTAAAAATACCATTTAAAAATTTAAAAAAAAAATCTGACATTGAGTTTTGCATCAGGCGCTAAAAAGCCCGCAGAATTAGTCAATCCCATTGGGGATTTTTTCCCTAAATTCCCAAAAATTTCAAAAAAGGGCCCTTTTATCTATATCCTCCGGTTTCATTGCCACTTGGTAGTACCCCCTTTTAAAAACCAGGTGGGAACAACTTTTTAAACCTTCGGGGGTCCAAAATAATTTTATAAAAAAAGGGGTAAACCCTCCTTAATAGTCTTTTTTTTAACTCACGATAATCTACCCAGAGGGGCAAAGTCCGTTTTTCTTCTTTTCTAATACTAAGCGCCTTTTGGGCTAAAAAGCCCCCCGGATGACCTGTTTCTGTGGAGATCCCCCAATTTGGGTTTTGCACCTCTGTATAAAACGCCGGCGGGGTTCGCCCCGGGACGGGAACCCCAAAGGGTTGGTATCCTGAACCGGATTTGGTGTTGAACCTTACTGGGATAAAAAACATCAGACTCCCTTAAAAAAGAAAACATCGCGTATTTAAAAAAAGAGACAACATCCAAAAAGATTAGCAGACCCATGCCAAATATTCAGGTCTCGGCTTGATCCCAAAGTTTATGTTCGATGGTCCGAAACCCCCAAAATTTTCACCAACAGATACTGTACATTCCCCCGGGTTCGTAGAGATGACATTAAAAATTTGCACCACTAGAAGAATCAATTTACAAATATTGCCTACCCTTTACCATTTGAAAGGAAAAAAATCTTCATTTGTAATATTCAAAACATGAATAGCGAAATTCCCCCATTTAAATTTAAAGGGTTTTTCAACCACAATACCCTTTTGCAGCAAAAAAAACGGTTGGGTTCAAAAAAGACCTGCCGACCCATACTAATCCCACCTTTAATCAAAACCCCCACCACTCCCAATGAACCAGTTTTTTAAAATGGAATTTTTCCCCCTTAACCCCGACCAAATAAAGGCTGGAAAGAAGACGGTACCCACTTTTTCAGGTACGGATAAGAAAAGGGCCTGGGTTTGGGCGAAACAACCGCAAGCCCAAGAATATTTGTCCCAATGATAAAAATTATAATCACCTATTTGGGGATGGAGTATCTTTAAAGACATAGAATCCGGGGAATTTGGGAAGATAAGTATTATAAAGCTCAATATTGACAAAAAGGCCTAAGTAAGGTATATGAAGTCCATTTTTTCAGCTTTTAGCTGCCCCAATTATCCCCATTTTTGACTAGACTCTGGAAAATACATGCGAAATGCACTTTTTGATCAGAGCGGAAACCTGGACCCCCCTGTCAATAAGACACCCAAACACATTTCCCCCCATCGGGGCATATCATGCAGTAATTGATTCCCTTTCCATTTTTTGTTCTGGGCCCTGGGTTCCCCTTACCCAGGGTCGTGCCTCTCCCCGAGTGGCCCCTTTAAAATAATTTAACCCCACAAAACCCGTACCCCCTGTTCCCAAACCACAACGCGGCAGCGGGAGCGTGGGGGATGTCCCCATCTCCACCCGGAACGGGGGGTATAGGGAAAATCAGGACCCTGGGGTATTTGGACGGTGGCCCCGGGGGCTCCATTCACCTTCCCGAATCCTGGAACCGAGGTTGTCCCACGCCGCCCCAATCGATCCAAATGCCTAGAATCCATCCCAGGGGTGGATTAAATTTCCCCTCCAAAAGCCTCATCTCTGCATTGCAGGAAGGTAGTGGAGGGTACTCCTGCAACCTTGGACATCAACATACTAGAACACAACCTATTACTAAGGGATGCCACAAAAAATGATCCCGAAGATTATTGGGATCCAGGGGGACCCTTCCCAAAAATGGGGCCGTGGGGGATTTTTTATGAATAGCTCCCCCATACGATGGGAATAGTCAAGGCATTTTCCTCGCCATTCTGAGAAGAGCGAAAGAAAGCTGACAGTAGCGCATGGGGCCGATCTGTTTTCTCCAAACACAACCCCGGAGGGCCCGTTAACAGGGCTCGGGGCCTTTACCTCATTTTTTATGGCAAGTTCCCCCACGGGCTGAGTCGGGGACGTGTTCAAAAAAAGCATTTATCCTATCCCGGCCCTCCCCGCCCATAGGCGTCCAGTAATGTCGGATGTCCCCCTCAAATTCATCCCCCGAGGGGCCATCACGAACCCCAAAAAGTCCCTGGGGGCCGACGGGGGACGAGGGACGTTCCCTGCGGAAAAAGACGGAAGGAACAGATGAACAGCCATATCCATCCAAAACCGGAGATTCCACCAAGGCTGTGGGAGGTGCCAGTACGGGGGGCAATACCTCCAACGTCGCCCTCCCCACCGACCCTATTTCCTCTAGGGCCCCCTTTAGACAAAAGGGTTTAAAAAACATCAATCGCGATCACGCGATAAACTGGAAAAATAAGCACACGTATGAACGAGCAAATCTGTATAAGTAATTATTATTAAAATAAAATTTTACAAAAAAACTGCAACTGGAGGTATCAACTGGGAAAAGGAATCAAAAAACCACATTAGCATATAGCAAAAATTTAAAAAAATGGAAAGGCTAGAAAATCATACTTACTCAAAAAATTTAAAAATGCCCCTAGAAATCCCTGCAATTTTCAAAGGGTTCAAAAAAGTTTCAAAGGGTTTAATGTTCATTGTTCCCTTTCAAACGCTCCCCCAGCCCGGGGATATCAAATTTTTATAATTTTGTAAATTTGGGTAATCCACCCAAAGGGGAAACATCCAATGTCATTTTTCCCGTTGCAGTAGCGGGGGGACATAGTCGACTCATTCCAAACAGCAAAAATCTCAAAAGAATAGCCAGGCATATCAAAATGTATGTAAATTAATCAAAAAACAGTTATCCTCGAAAGGCAATCTCCATCCCCTTTATGCATAGGGAAAAGTTATTGGCAAACCATGCCAAAATTAAAAATTAAAATTTCCCTATTAGATTAGATCCCCCGAAATGGTTAGGGGATATAAAAAATCAATTACACTAATGCTCATCCAAAAATTCAAATTTTAAAAACCAAAAAAATATAAGTAAACGTCAATATGAAACAATGTTTGTTCCAAAATAGGAGCACAGGCCATTTTTTAAAAGCCCCCAAAAAGAACAAATCAATGTTGGGGTTTGCAATTTCAAACTTCACGTGGGAAAGGGGAAAGGGGAAAAGAACCCCCAGTAATGTCCATTCACTAATCATGCGATAGTAACGGTAGGCATTATGGCGACACTATAATAGGCCCCCAGACGCTGGAAAACTGCAGAACAGTCCACAGTGTGGTAGACAGAATGCATTTAAAATAAAAGTAAGTCACCCCTTTTTCTGGCCCACTACAGATGAACAGATGTTATTTTGAATTCTGAACCCATTGTAATGGGGCCCCCTTTTCTCCTTTGTTGATTGTAAAAAGGGGCCCCGTTTTTTTCCCTCTACATTGTTGTTTTCCAACATTATTGATGTTTGGGCGATTGGTTCCTAACTTTGGATTGGATCCTAACATGATTGGATCCAAACATGATTGGACCCAAATTTTTTATGTCCCAAAAAAATTGTGTAGGGGCCATCCTGACTGTCGCCCAAATGAGGTAGGGGAATTCGGTTTTCCCCTTGAGTTTGTGGTATTTGTTAGACCCTTTTTATAAGCTTCATCTACTTGGATAATAGTGAGGTTAATAGTGAAAACCCCGTGACCCACACTCACAAATTCGATTTTATAAAGTAACACCTTCTTACAGATGATTTTTATGGTTTATTTTGATATTATATGGGAAAGGTAAAACCGTCCATCTCAAGTGTTTATATCGTCTATCTTTTTCTAACTCTTCCCCCTTTGTTACTAAATCGTCACTTTTTAAACTAAAAAAACGTCATGTCTCGTAGTTATTTTGCATTCTTCTGCATAGGGGTACACACATAGTCTCATAAACATCTTTTTCTACTCTCTATCGCTAACTTCCTTTCCCTGCCATCTGGGGAACTTGACACCCCCTTAAGTAAACTTTTTTTCTCCCCTGTAAGTAAACTATTTTCTCGCCCCTGAAAATAAACTATTTTTCTCCCCCCTGTAAGTAAACTATATTTCTCGCCCTGAAAGTAAACTATATTTCTCGCCTCTGTAAGAAAACTCTATTTCTCCTTGTAATCTATTTTCTCGCCTCTGTAAGTAAACTCTATTTCTCGCCCCTGTAAGTAAACTATATTTCTCCCTGTAATAAACTATTTTTCTCGCCCCTGGTTAAAACTATATTTCTCCCTCTGTAAGAAAACTTTTTTTCTCGCCTCTGAAAGTAAATATTTTCTCGCCTCTGTAAGAAAACCCCTTTCTCCCCCCTGAAAAACCCTTTTTTCCCCCCCCTTTAAAAAAATTTTTCTCCCCCGGGAAAAAACTTACTCCCCCCGAAAGCTATTTTTTTCCCTTAAAAAAAGTCTTTTTTTCCCCCTGTAAGTAAACTCTTTTCTCCCCGAAATAAACCTTTTTAGCCCCGAATGACCTTTTTGTTTAAAAAACAACCCCCCCAAAAAAACTTTTTCTGCCCCCGAAGAAAATTTTTTCCCCCCCTGTAAAAAAATATTTTCGCCCCTGAAAAAAACTTTTTTTCCCCCCCTGAAAGTAATATATTTTCCCCCCTTAAACTATTTCCCCCCTTAAGAAAAACTTATTTCCCCCTTTAAAAACTTTTTCTTTTGTGTAAACTTTTTTTCTCCCCCTGTAAGTATAATTTCCCCCTTAAGTAAATATTTTCTCCCCTGAAAAAATATATTTCGCTTTGGTAAATTTTTTTTTAAGTCTTATTTTTTTTAAAGATATTTTTTAAGAAATTTTTTCTCCCCCCTAAAATTATTTTTCCCCCTGAAAAAAACAATTTCCCCGGTTAACTCTTTTCCTCTTTTAAAAATTATTTTCCATGAAATATTTTTTCTCGCCTCGAAGTTTTTTCTGCCTTTTATTTTATTTTGCCCCTTTGTAAAATATGTTTCCTCCCCTTTTAAATATTTTTCGCCCCGAAAAAACTTTTCTCCCTCTTAATAAATATTTCCCCTTTTAAAGAAAAATCTACCTCCCCTCTTAAGAAAACTTTTTCCCCCTGAATCTTATTTTGCTCTATTAATATATTTCCCCCCTGTAAAAAAATTATTTCTTCCCCTGAAAGTAAATATTTTCTCCCTTTTAAGAAAATTTTTTCTCCCCTGTAAGTAAACTATTTTCCCCCCTTAAGTAAACTATATTTCTCCCTCTGTAAGTAAATATATTTCTCCCCCCTGTAATAAACTATTTTCTGCCTCTGAAAATCTTATTTCTCCCCCTTAAGTAAACTATTTTTCTCGCCTCTTAAGAAAAAAATTTTTTTTAGGATTTCCTTTTTCTTTCTTGTACCATTTGCCTCCCAGTTCAATTCCTTTTTTGTGATTCTTTATACCACAAATGTATTCACATATTAACACTGCACGTGAAGTAAACAATACCCATTGAAAAAACTCTGTGGTAGAGCTATGTTCGTTCCAAAAATTTTTGATCATCTTTCCACCATATAAAATCACCAAAAGAAATTTTTATTTTTTTTTTTATGGTAAAATAAAACCTTAAAAAAAAATTTTTTTCCACCCACCTTTATTCATGATTTTTTAAAAAATATTTTTACTAAATTTGCATGTTGATTTGGTTTCTTGTCAATTTTTCATACGACTGTCAAGTTTGTCTATAACTAAACATTTCGGGGTTCCAAATGCAATTCAGTGCTAGTCAAAATCAGGAATCCCGTGGAATTAATCAGTTCACAATGTTTCCTACCGACTGTCATTGACGTATGTACGCAACATTTACTTTCATTTATAGAAGTGGAAGGTATCATTTGTTCACTATGTGATCTTTCTTTTTATAATATGTAATAGGAATACGCCTTTGCAATCGTTCGCAACCATTTTGTGTATTACTGTAAGTTCTAAACTTTGATGAACATTTTGTTGTGCTTATGCAAAATTATAAAACAAAAACGTTTTTGCATCAAATAAGCTACCTACCAATTAGTTAAACATGAATTCTTAAGGTCGTGAGGTATATAAGACTGCATGCAAAAATTACTTGTATCCATCAGATAAATTTCGTACAAATTAAACCTTAGTGTGATCACGAATTTTGGAACGAACTATAGTATGCGTTCACGTTATTTACACGACATCTATGTACAAATGAAGCTGCAGTTTTCCCTTTTTTTAATGACATTCTATGAATGGCACATATAATGTTGAAGATAAATAATAATAATTCCTCTCGTACCGTTATACGTTACATAGGCCTGCAAGTAATTTCTCCATACCGCTCTATCCTGGGCAACTCGCTCAATCTCATCCATGGAACTGAGACCGATATTTCCTGCCTCTCAGCAAAGTTCGTTTCAGGGTCTCTTTAGGTCGACCTCTCTTTCTTGAACCCTTTACATCCCACTTCAATGCCTGCTTTGATATTCGTTGATCATTTCTCCTCAAGGTGTGCCCAACATATCTCCATCTTCTCTTTCTTATAACAGTTGTCACTAGTGGTTGACCAGAAATATATCTGATTTCATCACTTATTCTGAATTCGTTCCATTTTATATTCATTATTTTTCGCAGACATCTATTTTCAAATGCATTCAACTTGCTTTCTATATCTTTAGTCATTTTCCAACTCTCGCTGGCATATGTTAGGATTGATACAACATTTGAATTGAAAATTGGTAATTTAGTTTTAATACTATATAACTTGCAGTTCCATATTTTATTTAGACTTTTAAAAGCTGATGTTGCTTTGCCAATTCGTATCATAATTTCTTTTTAACATTTCCTGTGCAATCAAAATTGCTACCTAAATAGGTGAGCTGCTCTGTTATTATTATCATTTTAGTTTCCAGTGTGATATCTGCATTACTTGCCATAGGTGTCTTCATTATATTTGTTTTTCATAGCTTATCTGCAGTCCAACTTTTGATGCTATAGATGACACAAGTTGTCTGTTTTTCATAGCTTATCTGCAGTCCAACTTTTGATGCTATAGATGACACAAGTTGTCTGTGTTTTCATAGCTTATCTGCAGTGCAACTTTTGATGCTATAGATGACACAAGTTGTCTGTTTTTATAGCTTATCTGCAGTGCAACTTTTGATGCTATAGATGACACAAGTTGTCTGTTTTTAATGTTGAAGATACATAGATGTAATTTGATCACAGAATGTGGAAGGGTACATTAGGAATCAGTAACAGTCAGAATATATATATTTTCCTCTCGTACCGTTATACGTTACATAGGACCTGCAAGTAATTTCTCTGTCCTGGACAACTCGCAAAATCTTTTCCATGGAATTGAGACCGATATTTTTGCCTCTCTCAGCAAAGTTCATTTAAGGGTTTCCTTAGGTCGTCCTCTCTTTCTTTAATCATTTTTCTCCCCCTTCAGTGCCTGCTTTGTGATTCTTTGATCATTTTCTCCCCTTCAGTGCCTGCTTTGTGATTCTTTGATCATTTTCTCCCCTTCAGTGCCTGCTTTGTGATTCTTTGATCATTTTCTCCCCTTCAATGCCTGCTTTGTGATTCTTTGATCATTTTTCTCCCCCTTCAGTGCCTGCTTTGTGATTCTTTGATCATTTTCTCCCCTTCAATGCCTGCTTTGTGATTCTTTGATCATTTTTCTCCCCCTTCAGTGCCTGCTTTGTGATTCTTTGATCATTTTTCTCAATGTATGCTCAACATATCTCCATCTTCTCTTTATTATAACAGTTGTTGCTAGTGTTTGACCAGACATTTCTTCTCAATGTATGCTCAACATATCTCCATCTTCTCTTTATTATAACTGTTGTTGCTAGTGTTTGACCAGATATTTCTCTGATTTCATCACTTCTCCTGTATTCGTAATCAGAATACATAACTTCAATTTAAAGCTAATTTGACAATTAAAAAATCATGGCGCAGTTCACGGTTTGTGACCATACGGAACAGGTAAACGAGCTTAGACGGCAACATTCGGTAGTTAATGTGTTAATAAAAAAAACATTGATTATTGCAGCAACCTTATAGCACACAGTACATACTCATAAGTGCACAGTCTTCCCTAGCACATATCGAAGAGAAATGATGCTGATAGTTCCACTGGTTTACTGGTTAAGAGTCTCAGATACCGCAATGATTGTGAGAATTTGGAGTAGAGTTTCGACATGCCAAACAGTGTTGTCTTCGTGGGGAGAGAAGATCAGTTATCAGTTTTATGAGGACTATCATCATAGCACTCCGGACATGTCCATATGTACTCCAATCTCCGCCTCTACGCCAGTTCGATGTTGATTAATCAATCTCTTTGCATATTTGGTATGTCGCTCTTTCGGGCTGCACCAATATCGACACCCATCTCTCTCAATCTGGTCATCAAGTGGGATTCACAACCCTGAAACTGCTCTGTTCGGAAAGACTGGGAAGATATACTAATCAACTTCTCATGGGTACGTCAACAAGTGGACTTTGGATTGCTGATGCAACGGAAGACGGAGCACGCATGGGAATTCCCAAAGAACCATGCATAACGTTGAACGAATAACATAACATAACTGGCTTGCATGTGCCTGTATCTGTTTGTATAGATAATGATTCCAAACCGGCGCAGTTGTGCAATACTTTGTTTCATTGATTGACTTACCATCATCCATATAGTGCTCGGTAAACAGATTCTGTTATTATACAAATAAAAGAAACAATTACAGAAGCATCAAAACGCAAGGAAATTCACTTACAAATAGATATACTCCGTCTACACATTTATACAGATTGAGTATCCATATATCGGTATCGAAGGTTGGCTGTAATCGATCGCAAATGTTTTGTCACTTCCTGTGGTTGGAAAATTATACCCTCTATTACGCTACTCAATGTAGCAAAAACTAAAATAATGACAACAGATAAAACAAACACGACGAAAGATATTTTTACCAACCAAGAGAGAATACAAAATGGGAACAGTTTTGAATATCTTGGTTCACTACTAACAACAGATGGAAATGGTATGAAGGAAATTAAAAGAAGAACAAACATGGCTCTACAAAATAAATTAAACAACTATAAACAGTATGGAATGAAACTGATAGTAAAACAAAGGTCACAATACTAAGAGCATGCATATTCCCAGTGGCAACGTATGGGTGTGAAGCATTGATATTTAACAAGACAGTGGGAAAACATATATGTGCTTTTTAATATAAGTGTTACAGAAGAATCATCCGTCTATCTTGGACAGAGAAGAGAACAAATAGATCCAGAAAGTATTCAAAATTAAAGAAAACTGGCTGATGCTACAAATAACAAAGAGAAAATTGAGGCATTTTGGACAAGTAAACAAGTCCATCGATTCAAGTACCTCGGTACACTCCTGATATCAGATGGCAAGTGTAAAACAGAGATTAGGAGTAGAATAGCTCAAGTCAAAGCATCTTTTATGAAAATGAAAAACACACTATGCGTGAATTAACTACCAATGACACTGAGAAAATGAGTACTCCAGTGCTATATTGAACCAATACTTATGTATGGCAGCGAATCATGGACAATGAATAAACAATACGATCATTGAAAGCTACAGAGATGTGGTTTTACAGAAGAATGCTGAAAATGCCATGGACAGCAAAGAAAACAATTGGGGAGGTTTTAAATCAAACCTGCTCACAAAGAAACCTTATCAAAAGAATAAGAATCCGACATTCAAGGTTCTTCGGGCATATAATGAAGAGAAAAAAATCTGGCCAGCAATGGCGGAATGCGGGAGGGCCATTCAGAGTCAGAACTGTTTGATTCTGAACACGACTTTGCTAGCGCATTTTCACAATGTTTGGTCGGGTATTTTCCGGTTTCGTTTGCCGAGCTACTGAGTTAGTGCTTGAGCAACGCTGTGAGCTATGACTGTTACATGGAATGCTTTTTGCTGTGTCAACCGTGCGTTTGTTGTGTGTATTCAGAAAATGGCGGACAGTGGTTATGACGAACAAGCTCAATCTGCCGTATACAGTAATATTGCGAGTGCAGAAAGCTGGATTTTGTCATGATTGATGTTTCCTTCGACAAGAATTGCAATTCAAGTGATGAACAGTTTTGTGTTGCTACATTAGCGACGGCCATATGCATTTTATATTTTATGCGGTGCAGGTTACTTTTTGTGGCGGTACGCGACTGTTTCATTCTGGAATTAGTTCACACAGGAAACATTTCACAGTTGTTAGCATTTCGTGTGATTTTCATTGGCACAGGAACGGAGCAATTATGGGGTGACCCGTTGCAGTGAAGTTGGAACCGTACTTATGAACTATGAACTATAATGCGAAGAGAAGGTTTAGAACATTTGGTGACTACAGGTAAAATTCAGGGAAGGAGAGATCGTGGAAGACAGAGGGAGAAGATGTTGGATGGCCTGACATCATGGTTCGACACAAGATCGACGTCAGAACTGATTACATGCACCAAACAGATAGAGTTATGGAGAGACAGGATCACCTACGCAAGCATGGCACTTGATTGATTGAAAAAGACACGAAGGGCTGGAGAAGACCATCCCAGAAGGAGGCATATCGGCAAAGGGGAAAAAGGGAAGGCCACGGAGAAGATGGATTCCGGACGTAACTGATGGTTTGAACATGGCGGCTGCAGTGGCGGGACATCTGGCCTATGAGAGAGAAACATTCTGAAGGACTGTTGGAGTTGCAACATTCTGCTCAAGACAAGCTATTAGATGATGATGATGATTAGACCACTTGATATTTCTATCACTAGATTGTGATGTCATCATGTCAGAGACTGTAAATATGTTACATCACTTAATGTTATATTGTTGGAGTGAGCCATGCTAGATACAAAGTAGTTGATATCAAATATACAATTTCTACATCTGGGTTACTCATTATCAGCATCATTAACTAGCTTGTCCTGAGCAGAACTTTGCCACCCTAACAGTCCATCAGAGTTTGCTTCTCTCAAATGCCAGATGTCCCACCTATGTGACCATCATACGCAACTCATCAATGACATAATGAATCCATTTTCTCCTGGTTTTTTTGGGGTTTCTTTTTTTTGTCGGGATGTCTTCTTCCAAAATGACCTTCTACAACTTTTCGTGTCTTTGTCTATGTTTAAAATGCTTTCATTTTCTCATTCTTATCTGTCTATGTTTAAAATGCTTTCATTTTCTCATTCTTATTTGTCTATGTTTAAAATGCTTTCATTTTCTCATTCTTATCTGTCTATGTTTAAAATGCTTTCATTTTCTCATTCTTATCTGTCTATGTTTAAAATGCTTTCATTTTCTCATTCTTATCTGTCTATGTTTAAAATGCTTTCATTTTCTCATTCTTATTTGTCTATGTTTAAAATGCTTTCATTTTCTCATTCTTATCTGTCTATGTTTAAAATGCTTTCATTTTCTCATTCTTATCTGTCTATGTTTAAAATGCTTTCATTTTCTCATTCTTATCTGTCTATGTTTAAAATGCTTTCATTTTCTCATTCTTATCTGTCTATGTTTAAAATGCTTTCATTTTCTCATTCTTATCTGTCTATGTTTAAAATGCTTTCATTTTCTCATTCTTATTTGTCTATGTTTAAAATGCTTTCATTTTCTCATTCTTATTTGTCTATGTTTAAAATGCTTTCATTTTCTCATTCTTATTTGTAGCATCAAAGCAAACGATGTTAGTTTTGTTACTAAGATCAGTTAATGATTGATGGGTACTGACGAGGATGACATTTATCTCCACTACTGCTGCTAATTTTAGAATGTATAATAATACTAAATCGAGAATCTTCCTCAGAAGCGCAAGCCCTCAAAAAACATTCATCATTCGTTTATGTTATTGTTTTTAATTTTCGTAGCTGTTGTTGATGTACTCCATGTTTCCCAACATGACATAACTACTGATCTTCTTCTTCAGCGATCTTCTTCAGCGATCTATGGTCATGCGCTCAATTTACTTTTCTGAAACTGGGCGGTCAGCTTCAGGTCTGTTAGTTTCCCCAAAGCTTAGTTTTCAGGTCGACTGGGTGTGGCCACATGTTGCTTCTCTCAGCTCACCCAGGAGAGGACAGTCTTGCAGGATATGCTCCGGTGTCTGTTCCGCCTGTTGACACTGGCAGAGAGCTGTTTGACTTATTTCTAGGCTATATAAGTGTTTGTTGAGCCTGTAGTGTCCGGTGCGTAGTCGAAATATAATAACCTGGTCTGTTCTGCTTAGTTCTTTGAGTGAGTCTTTTCCATAATCATATCCAGTGTTTGTCTTCCAGTCTACTACAGATTTCTCTGTATGAGTGTTTTGACCTCTTGAAAAGACAGGGTTGGTAAATTTGCTATTTAGCGCTGCTCTCCTTGGCTAAGACATCGGCACTCTCATTGCCTGCAATGCCACAGTGAGATGGAATTCACTGCAAGTGAATTTCTGCCTTTTCTGAAAGCTGAGCAAGTTCTCTTTTTAGGTTTTGTACTATGCTGTCAGCGGATTTAGCCTCCAGGGCTTGTATCGCTGACAGTGAGTCTGTAAGAAATACCATCTTGCCTGCAGGTGCTTGCAGCTTATTCATGTGCTGTGCTGCCATCAGAAGGGCTAAGAGTTCTGCTTTGTAGTTGGAACATATTCTTTCAGTAGGGTCCGCTAGAGACACAGTAGTAGCATTTAGGTGCCTAATGTACACTCCTGCTCCACCATGCATGGTTGCCTCTCCATCTGTGTAAATTCTTATCCAGCTGTCTTCTGAAACACGTAGTGGAGATGACTTGACATCTACTGACGACATTTGACTTGACATCTACTTACTTGACATTTGACTTGATTATCTTTAGTTTAGTATTACACTTGATATAATATTCCTACAAAACACTTTCACCATCTTCTAAGTTACATCGGGAATCCTCGCCGGTGCCTGCCGTTGAGATCTTCTAAGTTACATCGGGAAACCCTCGCCGGTGCCTGCCGTTGAGATCTTCTAAGTTACATCGGGAATCCTCGCCGGTGCCTACCGTTGAGATCTTCTAAGTTACATCGGGAATCCTCGCCGGTGCCTGCCGTTGAGATCTTCTAAGTTACATCGGGAATCCTCGCCGGTGCCTGCCGTTGAGATCTTCTAAGTTACATCGGGAATCCTCGCCGGTGCCTGCCGTTGAGATCTTCTAAGTTACGTCGGGAATCCTCGCCGGTGCCTGCCGTTGAGATCTTCCTGTGTAAGAAAGAGATGAGAGCACTAATGGCTACTCACCGAAGTGAAATGATGATGGTCCTATCAATCAATCAACTAATCAGTTTAGTATTAAATTACAATTATTTTTGTTTTTACACATCTTTATTAGTGCACTAAAACATCAGCTTTATTAGAGCACTAAAACATCAGCTTTATTAGAGCACTAAAACATCAGCTTTATTAGAGCACTAAAACATCAGCTTTATTTGAGCACTAAAACATCAGCTTTATTAGAGCACTAAAACATCAGCTTTATTTGAGCACTAAAACATTTAATTTATTAGAGCACTAAAACATTTGCTTTATTAGAGCACTAAAACTTCAGCTTTATTAGAGCACTAAAACTTCAGCTTTATTAGAGCACTAAAACATCAGCTTTATTTGAGCACTAACACATCAGCTTTATTTGAGCACTAACACATCAGCTTTATTAGAGCACTAAAACTTCAGCTTTATTAGAGCACTAAAACATCAGCTTTATTTGAGCACTAACACATCAGCTTTATTTGAGCACTAACACATCAACTTTATTTGAGCACTAACACATACGCTTTATTAGAGCACTAAAACTTCAGCTTTATTAGAGCACTAAAACATCAGCTTTATTTGAGCACTAAAGCATCAGCTTTTATCGTGTGTATTTCAGTATACTTTTCTGCTCCTTCATTCTTACCTATGTTGCTGCCATGTATATGTACATATTCATTTCATACCGTTATACGTTACATAGGGCCTGCAAGTAATTTCCCCATACCGCTCTGTCCTGGCAACCCGCTAAATCTCTGGAATTGAGTGCGAATTTTCTTACCTCTATCAGCAAAGTTCGTTTCAGGTTTCCCCCAGGGCGTTCTCTCAGCCTTGAACCCTTTGCCTTCTACTTTAATGCCTGCTTTGGTTATATATATATATATTCTGTTTCTTTCTCTGATCTTGTTTCGTCTCATATTGTTAGTGATACACACACACACACACAATATATATATATATATATATATATATATATATATATATATATAGTCACATACTGTAACGTTGCTTCTCCCAGTGTTATTTGATGATTATTTATTGACGTTTATTATTATAATCCTTGTCTTTTGTTTATGTACGAGTAAATTCAAGCTCACTTGTCTTTAACTTTATTCTCATTTGCTAATTTTATCTTGAATCTGTGAATGGTTGTTGAAAAGAAGAGTAATATCGTCGAGCTGGCAAGTCATAGTTCGTCTATGGGTATGTGGTTACGCTTTTGCCTTGCGTTCCGAATGTCGTGAGTTCGAATCCGGACCACGCCGTTCTGTTCACGAATGCATTTTTTCTAGAGACTCCTAGAATTGTTGCCGGAGCTACGGAGTTCGTGCTTTGTGCAATACTCTCGGCAGGTTGCGTGCCATTTCTTCGGATAGGGACTGAGCCATATGGGGTAAAACCCGGTGCAATGAAATCTATCGTTTTCCTTTAGATCCTTTAGCCCTTCGAGCTTCATGTCTACTGTCTAACATTGTTGTTTGAACTTCATGTCTAACATTGTTGTTTGAACTTCATGTCTAACATTGTTGTTTGAACTTCATGTCTACTGTCTAACATTGTTGTTTGAACTTCATGTCTAACATTGTTGTTTGAACTTCATGTCTAACATTGTTGTTTGAACTTCATGTCTAACACTGTTGTTTGAACTTCATGTCTAACATTGTTGTTTGAACTTCATGTCTACTGTCTAACATTGTTGTTTGAATGGTTCAGTGTTTGTATAGAAAGATCTAGAAGTGTTTGTACAAACAACGGTGTGTCAAATACACCAAAACCGAGGACTAATTTATGGAAGACCAATTTGCCATCTGCCACCGACGGACACAAGAATTAAATACCGGATGTGACGCATAATCTGCCGTGGATAAAAGTCATTTAATGTAGTATATTTTCGTACAAGTAATTAGAGTATTGTGTGTCACTACTGGTGTGTGATTCATATGTCATCTCATACCAGGTCGTGTCTGCTGGGAGCTTCTTGTTTTATGCCACTGAAAATAGTAACATTAAAATGAACTAGTAAAATACAGAGGGTACTTGCAGCCATATTTGTATACAGACAAGTGGTTACCGACATTTTCTCTCTTGTGTAACCTCGTTTTGAGACTAGTCACTTGTTTGAATTACATTGAGAAATAAAGAATGAAGTGGTTTGGCCACTTAATAAGAGTGCATCCAAACTCCACAGTATACAGAGTCTTCTACAACAGAACATCAGGAAAGAAGATGAGAGGAAGACCACGAAAAAGATGGTTAGATGGCGTAGCAGAATCCTGTTAAAGAGCAAAAATAATAATCACCCAGGCTACCAGAACAGCGCAAGACAAAACAGTAAACCACGACACTGCGCAACAACCAAGTAACAGTGTGACAACACTGGGCAACAACCCGGTAACAGTGTGACGACACTGGGCAACAACCCGGTAACAGGGTGACACTGGGCAACAACCCGGTAGCAGTGTGACGACACTGGGCAACAACCCGGTAACAGTATGACGACACTGGGCAACAACCCGGTAACAGTGTGACGAGAAAAGAAAGAGGATAGAAGAAAAATAATCAAGACACAGATCAAGTGTGTCTACACAGAACAAGTGTGTCTACACAGAACAAGTGTGTCTACACAGATCAAGTGTGTCTACACAGATCAAGTGTGTCTACATAGATCAAGTGTCTACACAGATCAAGTGTCTACACAGAATTCTAGGAGTGTCAAGAAGAGACCGGTTTTGAAATGAAGAAATCAGGAAAACAAGTGGGTACATCATCAGTATTTAACTTCATCAAGAACAATAAATGAAATGGATCGGTCACATAAGCAGACAGTGTGCCTGAAAGAGCGATGTTACTCCCACACAGTGGATACAAACCAACAGGCAGTCCACACAAAAGGTGGACCTCAGAGGCAACGAACTACACTGTTTATGAAGCGCACCTGTAGCTCAAGCGGTAGTGAGCTCGATCACAAACCCAAGCGTACCTGGTTCAAACCCCACGGTGGGCAAGTTTGGAAGCAAATTCGTTTCCGTGGGATTTTTACAAAAAGGTAAAATAGACCTCACCGTTCAGAAAGCAATGGCAAACTACTGAACGTATAAGTGGTGCCTAGAAAATCAACGACTAGTTTACTGTGGTTGATGGCTACGTCCTTTAGGATATGCCACGATTTTCATTTTCACACAAAAGCCCGTTCTAGAAATATCTTCTTATTATGACGCTGTGAGGCAAAATAAGATTAAAGCACAAACAAAGAAATAAGTAAAACTCTCGAACCCATTTATGTGAGACTTTGACATGAAATCTGGGAGACAAGAGTGGTAGGGGTAGAGACATAGATCAACATGGAGATAATCTTTAGACAAAGAAAGAGAAGAGGCGGGAAGAATCTGCAATGAAGTGAACTAGCTTCTTAAATACAGATATAGTTGGTAGAAATGTGTTGATGACTGACGTTTCAATTGGAGTTAAACCATGAAGAAGAAGAAGAAGAAGAAGAAGAAGAAGAAGAAGAATAGCAACAATACGTCACTTATTATTCTATATTTGTACTTCTAACAATTACAATTCGTGTGGGAAGACAACTCATGAAGGTAAACATTCTCTACTCATAGCCTCCCCTGTAGACATATATAGATTGTAGACGTCGCTGCTTCTCATGTTCGACATCAAAACTCGTACAAATGTCAAATGTCATGTCGAGTTATTATTAAAGCATGTCGATGCTATCTCCATACAGCAGTCGGTTATGTCCATGTGTGTGTCAGAGCATGTGTGCGTAAGGTCATTGTCGATTTTCTATGTGCGATGAGTCAGTCTGATACTACAAGAACACGGATGATATATATAGTTGAAACTGATAGAATATTGTCGGAGACGGATGATATAGTTGAAACTGATAGAATGATGTGGTTGAGGCAGCTACCATCAGAAACATCATTGTCTGTCACGACATATTTGAATCGTCTCTTATTTCTCACGTTGTTAACACAATATGAAGTTTGTATGGGCTTATGTTTGTTATATTACTTCTTGTGAGATGAAGTTTGTATGGGCTTATGTTTGTTATATTACTTCTTGTGAGATGAAGTTTGTATGGACATATGTTTGTCATATTACTTTTTGGGAGATGAAGTTTGTATCGGCTCATAAAATATTTGGAACACTCTTTCAAGTCTGTGTTGACACTTGTGTATATGTGTGTATGTTTGTGTGCGTGTGCTGGTCCGTGCGCGCGCCGCGCACACACACACACACAAGATTGTATTGCAACATGTTGGTAAAATTGTTGATACAATGAATATTGTATTTCCTCAGATTGAAATCTCACAACGAAATACAACAATCTGCATTAATCCTATTATCAGGCATTAATATATACTTCTTCTGGCAAAGTGAATATTTGGCAAGTTCACCAACATGGTTCTGGAATACGCAATTGAAACTACCACAAAGGAACCAACAACAGACGATGGTGGTGGTTTTACTGCTCAAGTCATTGGAGGTATTGCATTGACAAGTTGGACTTTATTTGCTAATCTTGTTCTTATCTTGGCCATATTGAGAAGCGAACACAGAAGAAAGGTAAGAACAAACTCATAACCTTAGCGGTCTATTCTATCAAACTTGGCAGGTGTGGCGAAGTCTTCACAAGAACATTCATAACTTAGTTCTACTATTCTATACAACTTGGCAGGTGTGGCGAAGTCTTCACAAGAACATTCATAACTTAGTTCTACTATTCTATACAACTTGGCAGGTGTGGCGAAGTCTTCACAAGAACATTCATAACTTAGTTCTACTATTCGCCCGTGTGGTGCCGGGGCCCGCAAGGGAAGCAAAGAATAGTACCGTTGATACCTACAAGGCCTGTCGTAAGTGGCGACTGATGTAGGCCCTAGGGAAGCTACCTTAGTAAATAAAAAGCATCGCAGAAATAGGATGTGCTGACCTACTTGCAGATGCATAACTGGCACAGCGTACAATCGCTCTTGGGCTCAGATCACATACAAATCACACAGAGTGGTTAACAAATGGTCGATATGGAGCGTTGAAAGAAAAAGAAACAGAAGTTCTAGTATTAAGTAAATTCAATGAAAGAACATAGATGATGATGTTGCATGGTTCTTGGTGCAACCTAACATCAAAGAATTGAGTTAAATATATGTCGTTTCTTATGAGTAGTTTGCTGTGTTCCGGCACGGCCTTCTTGGCTACTGCCATTGTTGATGATTCTATCATTGTTTGTTTCGAAAGGTCAGTTTAATTCACTTAATCAACTAATCAACACATTAACTTGAAAGTTATTGTCTTATTCATTCTCGTTACTAATAATAGATTAGATAAAAGGTTCATTGGTTAATTGAATGATTGGTTAATTGAAAGATTGTAGATCCATCGTCATTGTACTTTGGTGAATAATCATGTGGGATCTAATATATTTCTTACACAAGGAAGATCTCAGTGGCAATGTACGAATTCAGTAGCACCGGCAAAGCTTTCTGATATAATTGTGAGAATGGGGGCAGTTTGTATAACTGTTATTTTTAATATTTGTCCGAGTAGGGGCTGTCTATAGACCTACTACTATTATCGGTTTTCAACTGTCATCGGTTTTATTTTACGTGCTTAACTTGTACACTATCGTTCGTCTCAGTTTAGGAATGTAAATTAGAATTCATTGACAGTGGAACCAGAGATCACTGGAAAACTATTGTATCGTTTGTCTCAGTAAGGAATGTCAATTAGAATTCACCGACAGTGAAACCAGAGATCACTGGAAAACTATTATATCGTTCGTCTCAGTTAGGAATGTCAATTAGAATTCATTGACAGTGAAACCAGAGATCACTGGAAAACTATTATATCGTTCGTCTCAGTTAGGAATGTAAATTAGAATTCATTGACAGTGAAACCAGAGATCACTGGAAAACTATTGTATCGTTTGTCTCAGTAAGGAATGTCAATTAGAATTCATTGACAGTGAAACCAGAGATCACTGGAAAACTATTCCGAAAGCAATAACAATGGATCTCAATTGGAGCATTTTCAGATAAGCAACACATTACCATGTAACATTAGATAGCAACACATTACCATGTAACATTAGATAGCAACACATTATCATGTAACATTAGATAGCAACACATTACCATGTAACATTAGATAGCAACACATTATCATGTAACATTAGATAGCAACACATTATCATGTAATATTAGATAGCAACACATTACCATGTAACATTAGATAGCAACACATTATCATGTAGCATTAGATAGCAACACATTACCATGTAGCATTAGATAGCAACACATTATCATGTAACATTAGATAGCAACACATTATCATGTAACATTAGATAGCAACACATTATCATGTAGCATTAGATAGCAACACATTACCATGTAGCATTAGATAGCAACACATTACCATGTAGCATTAGATAGCAACACATTACCATGTAGCATTAGATAGCAACACATTATCATGTAGCATTAGATAGCAACACATTATCATGTAACATTAGATAGCAACACATTACCATGTAGCATTAGATAGCAACACATTACCATGTAGCATTAGATAGCAACACATTATCATGTAACATTAGATAGCAACACATTACCATGTAACATTAGATAGCAACACATTACCATGTAGCATTAGATAGCAACACATTACCATGTAGCATTAGATAGCAACACATTACCATGTAGCATTAGATAGCAACACATTACCATGCAGCATTAGATAGCAACACATTATCATGTAACATTAGATAGCAACACATTATCATGTAACATTAGATAGCAACACATTATCATGTAACATTAGATAGCAACACATTATCATGTAACATTAGATAGCAACACATTATCATGTAACATTAGATAGCAACACATTATCATGTAATATTAGATAGCAACACATTACCATGTAACATTAGATAGCAACACATTACCATGTAGCATTAGATAGCAACACATTACCATGTAGCATTAGATAGCAACACATTACCATGTAGCATTAGATAGCAACACATTACCATGTAGCATTAGATAGCAACACATTATCATGTAGCATTAGATAGCAACACATTATCATGTAACATTAGATAGCAACACATTACCATGTAGCATTAGATAGCAACACATTACCATGCAACATTAGATAGCAACACCTTACCATGTAACATTAGATAGCAACACATTACCATGTAGCATTAGATAGTAACACATTACCATGTAGCATTAGATAGCAACACATTATCATGTAGCATTAGATAGCAACACATTACCATGTAGCATTAGATAGCAACACATTATCATGTAGCATTAGATAGCAACACATTATCATGTAACATTAGATAGCAACACATTACCATGTAACATTAGATAGCAACACATTATCATGTAGCATTAGATAGCAACACATTATCATGTAACATTAGATAGCAACACATTACCATGCAGCATTAGATAGCAACACATTATCATGTAACATTAGATAGCAACACCTTACCATGTAACATTAGATAGCAACACATTATCATGTAACATTAGATAGCAACACATTACCATGTAGCATTAGATAGCAACACCTTACCATGTAGCATTAGATAGCAACACATTACCATGCAGCATTAGATAGCAACATATTACCATGTAGCATTAGATAGCAACACATTACCATGTAACATTAGATAGCAACACATTACCATGTAGCATTAGATCGACGAGCTTAAGTTGAAATCCCGGCAAAAATTATCGTGACATTATATTAATAGATGAAGACTAATGTATTTGGGAAACAAAACAGCTCTTGAAAACAATATTACATTATGTTTGAAATTAAATTTAATGTTAAGAAATATCAGTATTATTAAAACTTGTTATTAATAAATAACAATGGTTTGGTATAATTGTGCCAAATTTCAACAAAGCTTACCGTGTTCTATCAAACATATATAAAAGTCAGCCAACATTCAGTGGAATTTCCGATTTCTAGATAGAGCTGAATCAATTCTTTTACCGGGGGCCATGATCCTATGAAAACATGTAAAAGTCAATCCACTTTATTGAGAATTTTGCCAACTGAGCTAGTTAGTTGTGCTCTACAGAGGGCTGTGATTAGGGCAAACTGAGAAATATTTGGTAACATGAAATTTTATTGTAGTACAGGAAGATTGGTGAGAAATATTCTTGAGGTTGACGAATCTTATTTGAGCTAGAAATTGACGAGAGGTAAGACAACTTGATTGTTTGATAGGACCAACATCATTGCACTTCGGTGAGTAACCATGTGTGATCCGATCTCTTTCTTACTAATGAAGATTCTCAGCTGCAGTGCACAAACCCATAGCCACGAGGGTTCCCGATGTGATTTAAAAGATGTGAAAATAGTTTATAGGAATGTTATTTTTTTAATCTTTCTAATGAATTTTGCATGGGAAGCGCTTTCCATCCTGTGCTTTTCTCGATTTTGAACTGCCAAGAGTTCTTTTACGTGCTCAATGTGAACACGAGGACTAGGAACTCGATCTCACCTACACTGATATCAGCGATTTCTGGGGACAAAATCCCGATAGCTCCACAGGTAAACGAACCGAGGTACCTTGTAAACGAAAGGCGTTTACATGTCACCTAACATGTACGACACATTGACCCTCTAATACAACTTAATGTTGACGAAACGTGTTTGAGTTATATAATAATATTAAGTACAATGTAGATTGTCTTGAAATGTGTAGGCTTTTTTTTATTAGTAAACAACCAACAACTATATTTCTTTGTTTTTCAGGTCAGTTTCAATCTCCATGTTTGCAACTTATGCGTTGCTGATCTTCTGATGGGTGTTTTAGTTCTACCTTTGTATATCGACTTCAACTTTCACAACCAGTGGGTTCATAGTGACACCCTCTGTCGTATTTGGACAATGGCAGACATGATGGTCAACACCGTGTCTATTTTAATTCTGGCAACAATGATTTTTGACCGCTTCGTTTTGTTTTCATGTCCAGATGCCGCGGAAGGTTGTTGTAAATTCGTGCTATCATCCTCGCTAATTGTGATACCATGGGTATTTGGTGCTGTTATTGTGATTCCAGTTTATCTCATTGGAGAAACTGGTGTAGGCGTGAAAGAGGACGACGGACTTTGTTTTTATAATTTGAGTACGACTTTTGCAATAGTCGCAGAAATTGCGTGCTATGCAGTTCCTAGTTTGGTTACATTTGCGTTGCTCGTGGCAACAAGTATGATTTGGTGTTTTAAAAAAGAAGAGCTCCGAGATATGGACTTCAGTGACGAGAGAGAACATAAAGGATGGCAGGTTAGTATGTGTTCAACATATATAATATTTTACCACATCATTTCTGTTTCATAATGTTGTTCTGATCTGAAAACATTAACTGAGAATGTATATGGTCTGTTTTGTCTTTACAGACAAATGGTTTTATGCCTAGCATGCAGGGCCGTACGGTATTAGTATATTTTCTCAGTATGATACAATTAGTGGAGTCGATACAGTTAGGAGTACAGCAATGGTGTGTACTCTCATCAGACCTATTCAACTTATATAGCGAAAACATCATGAGATCTATAGAAGAAAAGACAGGAATAGCAGTCGGTGGACAAAATATAAACAACCTAAGATACGCTGATGACACAATTCTCATGGCTACAAATGAACAAGATCTACAACACTTGATAGACATATACTAGTGAGAGAAAGTGAAAAGAAAGGATTAAGCATGAATATAAAGAAAACAGAGGTTATGGTTGTCTCCAAGAAACACCAACATGTAATATCAAAATAAATAACACAACACTGAAACAAGTCCATCGATTCAAGTATCTAGGAACATTCCTAACATCAGATGGAAGATGTAAAACAGAGATTAGGAGTAGAATAGTTCAAGCGAAAGCAGCTTTTATGAAAATGAAGAACACACTATGCGTGAACTCACTACCAATGACATTGCGAAAACGAGTACTCCAATGCTATATTGAACCAATACTTATGTATTGGCAGCGAATCATGGACAATGAACAAACAATCAATACGATCATTGGAAGCCACAGAGATGTGGCTTTACAGAAGAGTGTTGAAAATTCCATGGACAGCGAAGAAAACAAATGTGGAGGTTTTAAATCAGGCCTGCACACAAAGAAACCTTATCAAAAGAAAAAGAATCCGACAATCAAGGTTCTTCGGGCATATAATGCGGAGAAGGTTTAGAACATTTGGTGACTACAGGTAAAGTTCAGGGAAGGAGAGATCGTGGAAGACAGAGGGAGAAGATGTTGGATGGCCTGACATCATGGTTCGACAAAATATCGACGTCGGAACTGATTACATGCACCAAGCAAAGAGAGTTGTGGAGAGACATGATCGCCTACGCCGGCAGGCATGGCACTTGATTGATTGATGATACAATTCATACGTTCTTCACTTGGCAACAGATAGTTGTGAGACATGGAACATTGACAAAGTGACAGAGAAGATCATTAATACCTTTGAATGCAAATGCTACAGAAGAGTTCTTAGAATATCATGGACAGAGAAAAGAACAAATGCTTCTGTTCTGCAACAGCTTGATATTAAAGAGAGTTGGCTATTAAAGAGCATAAAACAAGGATAGTTAAATATTTCTGACACATCAAACGACATGAGTGCCTAGAGATGATAATTTTGGAAGGAATGGTGCCTGGAAGAAAAATGGTAGGAAGACGATGGGTGCATGATGTCATTGACGATCTGAGAATGACTGTTGCTGACACTGGTCAACTTGCACAGCATGGAGAGTTTTTCAGGACTGCTATCATGGGAGCCCAGTTCCGGAAGAGACAAGCTACTTGATGATGCAAGTCTGTGAAATGCCACCCCTGAAATGTTTTTCTTTTAAATAACCTTCGATTGTAATTTTTTTTAAACTGCACACAATTTACAAATACTACTTTTATTTTTGAGGGCTCTTATAAGATTTGTCCAGTCAGAATAGTCTTTTCTGGGCCAGTCACTAATAGCAGATGAATTATCAAATTATATACAAGAAAAGCAAAAAAAAACAACATCATTATAGGGTGAAATCTGTTATATACTTCATATTAACTCAACATTCAGAAATATTATTTCATATTGTATAGTGAAAACATCACAAGACAAGGTCTCCGATGGAATCCCCAGGGAAATAGAGGTAGGGAAAGACCAAGGAACACCTGGAGATGGGAGTTGGAGACGGAATGCAAGAAAATGGGGAGAGAATGGACAGATCTGGAAAAGATTGCCTTGGATAGACGGGCTTGGAAGGCTTTGGTTGCAGATCTATGCTTCCCTAGGGAGAAGAGATGAAAGGCGGGCTTGGAAGGCATTGGTTGTGATCATATGCTTCCCTAGGGGCAAAGGGTGAAGAAGAAGAAGATAGTGAAAACACAGTGTAAAATATAAACAAATTGTTTGGTCACCTAGTAATAATGCAACCAGACCATTCTGTCTATACAGCTATCGACAGCAGAATAATATGTCAAAATGCGGGGTATGACCAGGCAAAAGATGGATAAATTTACAGATGGTCAATTGGCAAATGTTTCACTGTGACAATTTCTGAGTTTGCGCTTGTCTCTCTTGTCCTTCAGTTCATTCCTAAGTACTTCTGTGTTTGCGCCTTTCTCTCTTGCCATTCAGTTCATTCCTAAGTACTTTCCAGCCTGCTCTTCTCGATTTTAAACAGCCAATTGTTCTTTTACGTGCTATAATTGAACACGGGACCTACGTTTATCGTCCCTCCCGATAGGACTAGGAACTCCATCTATAGGAAAAAGCATACCATCTTAACCAGTACAGCTCTATGATTTGGCTGAAAATCAATCAGAAGAAAACAGAAATACTGACTCTGAATATCACCACCACAGCACTAGTAAACCTAGAAGATAAAAATCCTTTCAAATACAACTACTTTCATATATCTTGGAAGTGTTATCAGCCACGAAGGAGGCGCTGAATCTGGTATTAAAAGCAGACCGATTAAGGCACGAAGTGCATTCATGACCCTTCAGACGTTCCGGAAATCAGCCCAATACAGCATCAGAACCAAGATTAATATATACCACAGCTGTGTGCTATCAACTTTACTATACGGATCAGAATGCTGGTAAAGGACAGAACAAGATATGTCCAAATTTTCCTAACCCTCCATACAACTTGTCTGCGAAAGATCTTTGCGCATATTCTGGCCAAATACTATAACTGACCAAGAACTAGTGCACAGTGTCAACAAGAGAATATGAACACCATTATCCAAAAAGGACACTGGAGATGGATAATGATGGATATGGAGACTAAATCTGTCACGAAAACTGCACTAAGATGGACACTAGAGGGTAACGAAAATGTGAAAGATCCAAAATGACCTGGAGAACAGTAAACAAGAACTGAAAGAAATGAATCAGCTGGAATATAATACAAGGAACAACAAAGAATAGAGAATAATGGTGTGCATTTGTTGCTGCCCCTGGCGTCACTGGCTCGAGTGAGAGAGAAAGTATTTATTTTTACTTCAATGTTACACAACATGTAGTTTTAAACTAGTTATATTTACATCACCAGTGTGCTGTCGGGACCCGAGAGGGAACGAAAGAATATGCAGCAATGTCTACCTGCCAGGCATTCATAAGAGGCTACCAAGGAGGGTAGGTAGTGGGGCTGGCTACCTCACCCCGTAGAAAAATTAAGCCAACATATTCAACAAACATGGTAAAAGGATAGGTAAAACGTGGAAAGTATTGGAAGAGATCGCAGGAGAGAGGAATAGCTGGAGGAAGTTTGTTGAAGACATGTGCTCCGTTGGCAGTTGAAAGGTGAAGAAAAAGAATATTGACATATTCTATAATGATTGCCATACTGTTATCTAAAATTGTACTTATGTGCAGGTGTTAACCTCATGGATCATCAGTTTATCTGTTCTTGGCATGTGGTTTCCCTTCTTTGCACTTGACATTCTGGCTCTAATGCTGGACAGGCGCTGGCCAACTGAATGGGTGACGGGAGCAATATGGTTGGCGTATGCAAATTCAGGTAAAAATAACAATCTGTGCATGTTGTGTGTGACTGCTTTGTAAAATCTGTTATGTTGTGTGTGACTGTTATGTAAAATTAGTTATGTTGTGTGTGGCAGTTATGTAAAATTTGTTATGTTGTGTGTGACAGTTATGTAAAATCTGTTATGTTGTGTGGGACTGTTTTGTAAAATGTGTTATGTTGTGTGGGACTGTTTTGTAAAATCTGTTATGTTGTGTGGGACTGTTTTGTAAAATGTGTTATGTTGTGTGGGACTGTTTTGTAAAATCTGTTATGTTGTGTGGGACTGCTATGTAAAGTCTGCTATGTTGTGTGGGACTGTTTTGTAAAATCTGTTATGTTGTGTGGGACTGTTTTGTAAAATCGGGCATGTCGTGGGACTGTTTGTAAAATTGTCATGTTGGGGACTGTTTTGTAAAATCTGTTATGTTGTGTGGAACTGTTTTGTAAAATCTGTGCATGTTGCGTGGGACTGTTTTGTAAAATCTGTTATGTTGTGTGGGACTGTTTTGTAAAATCTGTGCATGTCGTGTGGGACTGTTTTGTAAAATCTGTGCATGTTGTGTGGGACTATTTTGTAAAATCTGTTATGTTGTGTGGAACTGTTTTGTAAAATCTGTGCATGTTGCGTGGGACTGTTTTGTAAAATCACAGCAGTGTTTTATAGACTGCTAGAACTATCATAGGATGGCGTCAGTGGCTTAGGGGATAGTGAGTGACTCAGTCTATTAACCCCGACGTTCTGAGTTTGAATCACGCTGCGAACAGTTTGGTTGCAAATTGATTCTCGTGGATTTTAACGAAAAAGGACGATAGCACCACTCGTTCAGAAAGCAATGGCAAACTACTGAACGTAACAATGCCTAGAGAAATCACACACAGCGTTAAAAAAACTGGGATTGATTAGCAAAGTCCTGTACAGGGAATGCAATTAACAATTAGAACTGTCATATCAGTGTTTTGTTAATACTTAGACTAAACATCAAACACTACTAGAACTGTCATCACACAGTGTGTTTTTAAAAAAAAATTTAGACTGAGGTTAAAGACTGCTTATACTGTCACTTATACATGGGCTATTATAATATCATATGCAATCAGGGTTCCCAATTTGGCCTTTTTAGGAAAAGATTTGAGAGATTTGGTAAGTTTTTGGCTTAAACAATGTGTTTGGCCGATTTTAGGTCATTTTTCGCACGCAAACATTTTTTTCTCTAAAAATTTGTATAATTCTTAAGAGCAAATTGGTTAAATATAATTAGTATAGTTTTTTGGGGGGTTTTGGTTGGTATTGTTTAAAAATATGGTTAATACTAAAAATTATGGAATATTATATCACTTCATTTACTCTTTTTCCCCGCTCCGAGCTATGCACTCCAGTTCTGCTATTTTTTTTTCGTGTGGAATTTCGGTAATTTCGCAAGGAATCTGAAACAATTTCTACAAACAAAATGGAAACAATCATATGACAGTAGGCATAAATACAATAACAATTGGGGAAAGACTTTTGTATAAGTCTAAAGATCTTCTCATGAATCACAAAACGCTTATTGTAAGTTATAGCACTGCACCATCTTGCCTAAAGCTAGTGGCCTCGCTGCTCATGAAAAATCTGAAAAACACAGACAGAGGTCTCCATCAACATGACAGAATAAACTTCAAGTGGATAAGGCTCCTAGTGCTTGTCAAAACTGAGCCCTATGATAATTTTAAACCAAGCATCAATGCCTTTATTTGCAGAACTACCATTAATGCACATTACGGGAGAAAACATCAGTGCAATAGACGAAAATAGAGTAAAATAATTTTTTTGATTGGAAAGAAGAAGTCCAATTTAAGAAAGATTGATTTTTAATCGACAGTGAAACATTTTGGATTGGTGTTCTTCAACACGAGTCATTTAAAGAACTTGCCACCTTTGTTCTGACTTGTTTAATAACTCCAGTTAGTAATGCTATTATTGAGAGGGTGTTCTCTCTTGTATCATCAATCAAAACACAAGCTAGAAATAGAACGCAGCTGCAGTTTCTTGGGACGATAGTGAGAATAAGTACAGAACTGCTCTTATCTAACAAATGTTGCAAGGATTCTACTGTCTCCCCTAATATAGTAAAGAACTTATCTACTGATAAAGTGTATGGTGCTGGTTTCAGTGGTGAGGATAGTGATGACCTTAATTTGGAGCTCTTCTTATAATGTGAGGATGAAATAGCATTGATTTTCCTCCTGGCTTTTTCCTGGACAGTGTTTGGCTGATTTTTTCAATATTTAGTTGGCAACCCTGTATGCAATAAGATTGCGGAAAGCCACTTAGATGTGGTTTTACAGAAGAATGCTGAAAACTCCACTGACAGCGAAGAAAACAAATGATGACGTTTTAAAACACAAAGAAATCTTGTCAAAAGAAGAATAATCAGACAGTCAAGGTTCCTCTGGCATATAATGCGAAGAGAAGGTTTAGAACATTTAGTGACAACAGTTAAAATTCAGGGAAGGAGAGATCGGGGAAGACAGAAGGAGAAACTGTTGGATGGTTTGACATCGTGGTTTGCAAAAAAGATTGGCGCTGGAACTGGTTAACGGCACCAGGGAGAGAAAGCACACCAACTCTATAACGAACAGACTGCACTGTCTGTATAGTCTGAAGCAAATTTCATTGCAAGTCATCTGATGTCATCTTCTTCATTGGAATTAGTACAACCACTTCAGTGTAATTGTCAAATACTGAAGAAATTAAAAAATGACTGCACAGTGGTAGCACTTTCGACTGCATTTGATGCTGTGCCAATCAATTTTCCTCCAGTATAATTTAGTGCAGCTTTAACATAAATTTCATCCATCTGAATGGCTACAATTTGGTCAATTGCAGAAAGTTTGCTGCTCTTAACCTGTAAATATTTGCTGATGTCAGAATCTACAGACTTTGTCAATGGCATAATTAAATTTCTGAGTGTGCCATGATGGGAAGACACAGATAATTTGATCTTCTCATAAATCTATAGCATACTGGGGATTTTATATATGTCATAAATGCAAAACACTGGGTGTTACTGCTGTACCATTTTCTGTTATCTGAAGTTCTGACCAACTGCAACTGTTCAGCGAGGAATTGAAGTGTTTTCTCTGGCACAACACTAGTGCTTGTGGTGGTGGATGATAAACTAATTGCTTCAACCAGATTAGCATGTGCCTTTGTCATGTAATAGTTAACAGTTCGATCTTCTTCTAAATCTTTGTATAAACAAAGAGATTCTCAACATGAGACCATCTCTCAATTTTTCCACTACTTGACAGCCAGTTAAAGGAACTTTTTCTATGGAAACTCCCTTCAGGTGAACAGTAAAGGACATGTCCTGGTCTATTTTAATACTGAGTCCTATAGCTGGTGCTTCTATGGTTTCAACAATTACAGTATACACTAGAACATATTCCTTGTCTTTACAAATCTGCAGAAACTTTGCATTTAAATTCTCTTGTAACCTTGCTTCATAACTGTCCTGAAAAACTTTAAAATCACTGTTCAGATCTGACGCCAGCCAATCTTCAACATCTTTATTATACCTTTCTTGTACTGCTGTAGCTCGTGCTTGTGGATTCTTACGAAGAACGACAGGCGCTTTTGGCATAAAAGATGGAAGGTTAGGAAACACAGTGGGAACAGCATCAGGTTTCAAAACTACACAACGCCTGTCAATAATGTGTTCTACATCATTTGCATCTGTATATTTATCTGAACGTACTAAATCTTCTTCTCTAAAATGTTTGATACAAACAACACTATGTTTTGTGGGAAGCCAATCTTGACGTGGAATATTTTTGATTCATTTGTCATGAATTTCCTGATGATTTTCAGTTGAAACCTTGAATGCTTTAACATAATCTCCATAGTAATTTGATCTACAATTTTGTACACAACACTTTTTAGGCATTGTTATTTTGTTGTTAAGGAAGATAATTATTAAATTATAACTATTTAATTATAATTATACAATAATTAACAGACTAACTAATCCAATAGTAATAATACAGGAGAATAATAATGTGTTTGAAAATTTTTGAAGACTCCACCTCACCTATCTGCCATTAAAAATGGGGCGTTATGGCCAGATAATAGAGAAGGTCGTGGAGAGAGCTGTGGATAGGCATGATCACCTACGCTGATAGGGCACTTGATTGATTGATATGAGGGCATATGGAAAGAATGGCAGAGAGCCTAAAAGTGCATATACAAAAACATGAAGGGGAAAAGATAACGAGGCAGACAAAGAAAACAGTATATAGATAACATGAAAGTAGACCTAGAAATACTAGGAGTGACATCTGCAACAATGAATATCAAATGTTAGGTAATCTGAAGAAGAATACAGTCACCACACATAACACAATCTGTAGTTTCTAGTTAGACTGAGACTGCTATATCAGTGGGATGTCAATTCATAGTATATTACCTGCAGTTTAAATCTGACTAGCTATCTAACTGTCAGACTAGATAACTAACTGTCTAACTAGTTAACTAACTGTCTAACTAGTTAACTAACTGTCTGACTATGTGATTAACTAACTGTCTGACTAGTTAACTAACTGTCTGACTAGTTGACTAACTGTCTGACTAGTTAACTGTCTAATTAGTAAACTAACTGCTTGACTAGTTAACTAACTGTCTAACTAGTTAACTAACTGTCTGATTAGTTAACTAACTGTCTGACTAGTTAACTAACGAGCTGTCTTACTAGTTAACTAACTGTCTGACTAGTTAACTAACTAACTAACTGTCTGATTAGTTAACTAACTGTCTGACTAGTTAACTAACTGTCTGACTAGTTAACTAACTGTCTAATTAGTAAACTAACTGCTTGACTAGTTAACTAACTAACTAACTGTCTAACTAGTTAACTAACTGTCTGATTAGTTAACTAACTGTCTGACTAGTTAACTAACGAGCTGTCTGACTAGTTAACTAACTGTCTGACTAGTTAACTAACTGTCTAATTAGTAACTAACTGTACTAGTTAATAACTAACTGTTAACTAGTTAACTAACTTCTGATAGTTAAACTCTAACTAGTTAACTAATGTGTCTATTAGTTAACTAACTGTCTGACTAGTTAACTAACTAACTAGCTGTCTTACTAGTTAACTAACTTTAATTGTCTGACTAGTTAACTAACTGTCTGACTAGTTAACTAACTGTCTGACTAGTTAACTAACTAACTGTCTGACTATGTGACTAACTAGTTAACTAACTGACTAGCTAACTAAAAATCTTAGTAGCTAACTAACTAGATAATTAATTAACTAGTTAACTAATAAATTAACTTGCTAGCTAACTAGGTAAGTGGCAAGTTAGCTAACTAACTAGCTAATTAACCAGCAGGCTAGTTAACTATTTAACTAACTTGCTTACTAGGGAAATAATAGTTCCTCTCGTACCGTTATATGTTACATAGGGCCTTCAAGCAATTTCTTCATACTGCTCTTTCCTGGGCAACTCGCTCAATCTTGTCCATGGAACTGAGACCAATATTTCTTGCCTCTCTCAGCAAAGTTCGTTTCAGGGTCTCCTTAGGCCGTCCTTTCTTTCTTGAACCCTTTGCATCCCACTTCATTGCCTGCTTTGATATTCATTGATCATTTCTTCTCAAGATGTGTCCAACATATTTCTATCTTCTCCCTCTTATAACAGTTGTCACTAGTGGTTGACCAGACATTTCTCTGATTTTATCAGTTCTCCTAAATTCGTTCCATTTTATGTTCATTATTTTTTGCAGACACTTATTTTCAACTTGCTTTCTATATCTTTAGTCATTTTCAAGTTCTCGCTGGCATATGTTAGAATTTATACAAGATTAGTTGATTAACCAGTTGTTTAGTTGATTAACCAGTTGTTTAGTTGATTAACCAGTTGTTTAGTTGATTAACCAGTTGTTTAGTTGATTAACCAGTTGTTTAGTTAACTTGCCAGTCTCAAAAGGAACACGTGGTCTCATTGTCTACTTTTCACTGTATCAGGTCTGACTTTTATCACTGCATTACAGGTCTGACTATATTGTGTTACTTATGAAGACAAAACTAATCAATATATTTCTCTTTGTCATCAGGATTAAATCCTATTCTATGGATGATCATGCCTAGACTCAGACAAAGCGTTAAAGCTCTTTGTTGCTGCTGCTGTAAGAGAAACAATTATGATGAGGATGACTATCTTGACGATGAGACCAGTGCAGCTATGATTGAATTCTCTGAAAAATGAGAGTTTGTTGTGTCAATGAAGGAATTAACAGTGAGAGTTTGTTGTGTCAATGAAGGAATTAACAGTGAGAGTTTGTTGTGTCAATGATAGAATTAACAGTTAGAGTTTGTTGTGTCAATGATAGAATTAACAGTGAGAGTTTGTTGTGTCAATGATAGAATTAACAGTCAAGCTTACCAAAACATAATGGTAATGTGTGAATAAAGAAACTAAGATTGAAATATCTCAAATGTAAGCAATCTTTGTCAATGATTAAACTAAGATTGAAGTTTTAGAAAGCTTAGTAATCTGTGTAAAGCTATACTTTCACATATGTGCACTGTCTTTGTAAAGCTATGAATGTTCTATGTAAAGCTAGAATTGAAGTTTCAGAACTATGAATGTTCTATGTAAAGCTATGAATGTTCTACGTAAAGCTAGAATTGAAGTTTCAGAACTATGAATGTTCTATGTAAAGCTATGAATGTTCTATGTAAAACTAGGATTGAAGTTTCAGAACTATGAATGTTCTATGTAAAGCTATGAATGTTCTATGTAAAACTACGATTAAAGTTTCAGAACTATGAATGTTCTATGTAAAGCTAGAATTGAAGTTTCAGAAAATATAGTGTTTTGTGTTGACATGTTAATTCATACGTCTGTGAGAGTGTTATATTGACATATTCATGTATACAAATTACTTGTAGATATTATAAATATATCACTTTAAAAGGTTGCTATTTTGAGTCAATGGTCACTGCCAGCCTTTCTCTTGACGAAGAAATAAACGTTCGAATAGGTAGTGCAGCTACTACATTCTGCAAACTATCAAAGTGAGCGTGAGACAAAACTAACATTGCAGACGAAGATTCAAATATATTATGTAATTAGTTCTTTACTATATGGCTCAGAAACATGGACAGCCTACTTAAGGCATGAGAGGAGACTTAACATCTTTCACCTTCGATGTTTACGCAAGATTATAAACATCAGGTGGTACGATAAGATAACCAACTCTTAAGTACTGCAATGTGCAAACTTGCCTTCCATCATGGGCTTGCTCAGCAGTAGACAGAGACCTATGACAGAGTTGTGTGGAAAGCTGCAGTGCGCAAGGGCGCAGTCTTTTGAAAAGAAACTTATGGATGAGCTGAAAGACAAGAGAGAAAAGTGAAAACTCATAAATTGTCACAGTAAAACACTTACCAATTGACCATCTGTAAAGATAAAATATGTAGTATATATATTAATATATATATAAACGATCTGTACATTGTGAATTTTCATACTTTCAGAAAATGTTTTTTTTCAGTTATCAATTGAAAATATTATCAATGCAATCAAATACATCAACATACATGCATTTATAAGTCATATTAATGTCAATATTCTTCTTCTTCCTCCAACGCTCCATATCGACCACTTGTTAACCACTCTGTATGATTTGTATGTGATCTGAGTCTAAGAGCAATTGTACATTGTGCAAGTTATGTACCTACAAGTAGGCCAGCACATCCGATTTCTGCAATGCTTATTATTTACTAGGGTAGCTTCCCTAGGTTCGACATCAGTCACCTCTTATGATAGGTCTTCTAGGTCACAGTGGTACTATTCTTTGCTTAATTTGCGGGCCCAGGCACCACATGGGTAATATTATGATTCTATCATTGTCAACATCATCATTGTCAACATCATCATTGTCAACATCATCATCATTTTCAACATCATCATTATCAACATCATCATTATCAACATCATCTCATTGTCAACATCAACATCATCATTGTCAACATCATCATTGTCAATATTATCATTGTCAACATCATCATTATCATTGTCAACATCATCATTGTCAACATCATCATTGTCAACATCATCATTATCATTGTCAACATCATCATTGTCAACATCATCATGATTGTCAACATCAACATTGTCAACATCATCATCATCATTGTCAACATCATCATTGTCAACATCATCATTGTCAACATCATCATTGTCAACATCATCATTGTCAACATCATCATCATTGTCAACATCATCATTATCATTGTCAGCATCATCATTATTGTCAACATCATCATCATTGTCAACACCATCAGCATTGCCTATCATCATCACTCAACCATATTACTATATATCATTGTCATCATTATAAACATCACTCAACCATATTACTATATATCATTGTCATCATTATACAAAGAGGATATAGATAGAAAAATAGACCTCCCTGTTGAGTAAGCAATGACAAACTACAGAACATATGAATGATGGCTAGAAAATCAACGACTCATTTACTGTGGTTGTGTGGTTGATGGCAAGTAAAGGATATACCACAAATTTCATTACAGTCTTTAATATAATGTATTTACAAATCAAAAATGAACATTCAGAAAATAATGAACAAATTAAAATATATAAATCTGTCCCACTGATGTTCAATTTATTACTTATTCTTGTTAAAAGTCCACAAAATGTATTGTTATTTTGTTTATGTGTTGACAATTTCTTGAAATGTATCAACTATATTTATTATATTCTGTATTCAGATTTTCTTGATTGATAAGTTGTAATGAAATGTTTGTGTGATAATAAATGATATAGCGGTTCTCTGTGCCTAAGTGGTTATGCCCTTGCCTTGCGAGTCAAAGAATGTGGGTTTGAATCCAGACACGCTGTTCTGTTCCCAATTGCATTTTTCTCCAGAGACCCCTAGGATTCTTGCCAGAGTTAAGGAGTTCATGCTTTGTGCAGTACTCTCTGCAGATTGCATGCCATTTCTGCAGAGAGGGTCCGAGTCATTTGGTGTCAAACCCAGTGCAATGAAGTCAGTTCTTCGGCTTTAAAAAAAACTCCATGGTTTTAATTGAATTGTTACACATCTGAGATAATCAGGGGATTCTGTCAAGGAAGAAAGTGCTTGTTTTGTCAAGGGATTCTGTCAAGGAAGAGAGTGCTTGTTTTGTCAGGGGATTCTGTCAAGGAAGAGAGTGATTCTTTTGTCAGGGGATTCTGTCAAGGAAGAGAGTGCTTGTTTTGTCAGGGGATTCTGTCAAGGAAGAAAGTGCTTGTTTTGTCAGGGGATTCTGTCAAGGAAGAAAGTAATTGTTTTATGTCAGGGGATTCTGTCAAGGAAGAAAGTGATTGTTTTATGTCAGGGGATTCTGTCAAGGAAGAGAGTGCTTGATTTGTCAGGGGATTCTGTCAAGGAAGAGAGTACTTGTTTTGCCGTGACTACAAGCAGTCTCACTATAGAAATCATGGCAGTAATTAAAAGTGATGGTCTGGCTGGAGTTACAGACTTTTATACATATATGTTTTCTCAGGGACTCATTGGGTATGCTCAGGAAGATTGAAGTAGGCTGGGCTCGAAGACAATGGTTGGAGTCGCCAAAGAAGTCTAGGCTGACAAAAAGCAGTTTTATTTTTGTGCCAGAGCATGCAGGTGTAAGGAGAAATGAACGTTCCCATAGGCTTGCAGGTAGGGCTGCTGTTAAAGGCAGGCTCGCAATGTACCAAGCTGATATTCTGAATTCCTTAAGGAAGACAGGATGTGTAAATAGAAGAATAGTAAACCAACAAAGAACTGGTGTCGCTAGTTGCCACATGCTGAGAGACGTAGACCTATTGAGAAGAAGATCGGAGCATTTATGGACTAATTGGTTCAATGTGCAGTGATGAGGATCCAACAACTTAATTGGAAATCAAAGAAGAACATTAAACCAACAAAGAACCGGTATCGTTAGTTGCCATTTGCTTAGAGAAACACGTAAAAACAAAGTACTCTAGTTTTACAATAACAATACACAGCAACTTTTCGAACAAAAGGTCTTTATCAAGCAAAGGATACAACAGAAATGAAGAAATTCACTTCTTATACGGCACATAACATATTAAATTGGACAATAAATTCCTAACAAACACTGGGTATGATTATGGCAAGAATTTCCTCAAACACCGAAGCAGAACAGACCAGGTCATTATATTTTGGCAACATACCGGACACTGCAGACTAAACAAAGACTCATATAGACTAGAAATAAGTCAAACAGCTCTCTGCCAGTGTCAGCAGGCGGAACAGACACAGGAGCATGTTATGCAAGACTGTCTTCTGGGTGAGCTGAGAAGCAACATGTGGCCACACACAGTCGACCTAAAAGCTAAGCTTTATGGAAACCTGACAGAACTGACGCTGACTGCCCAGTTTGTAGTACACAGTAAACTAAGCGCATGACGGGAGGTAACAGAAGAATATACTTCCATCACAAACTGTCTTTCATACTCTGAGCAAACTGTCTTTCATACTTCTATGACTACTTGTCCTGAGTGAAGATGACTCATTGTGTTTTAACTCTTTCCACGCTTTAAGCCGCACACTGCGCCACGGCGGAAGTCCGTTGCACGCTTTAAGCCGCACACTGCGCCATAGAGTTGCTTCCTTATAAGAAGTCTTTCTAGTTTTACTTCTACTGGTTTACTTCTACTACTTTTTAACCTTGTTATTCTATTGGGTTGTCCAGTTTTCTTCAATTTAATATATAATAATATATATATGTTTATTTATTGAGTAGTTGAGATCGTAATTAAAAATCTTTTTTATTTTTACTTCCTTGAATTAACTGCTTAAAAATTGAGGAAATAAATGGGCGTGGAAAGAGTTAAAGTAGCTTCATCCGACGCCTCCATTAGCAAATACAATATCAAATAATATTAGGCCGTGCTTCACCAATGACCTTTCTACCCTTCTCTGACCTGTTCAGTCTAGCACTAACACTCATACTATGCTCTGACCTTTGCCAAACAGCACCTGGCTAGGAAATTAGTCTGATGAATTATTCTTTAAAGTAATTTCTGCCCAGCGTGTTCGTAGCACATTGGACAGCAGGTGGCAAGCCCCCTGTGAGTGACGTTCAAATCCACAGACTGGCAGAAAAGCCACAGGTTCTCCAGATTCACGGTGTTTGTGGCACCGAACCGAAGGGTTGCGATGTCCATGGGACCGAGCCGAAGAGCTGAAAGCTCAAGTGCTTCTGGATCCGAAAAAAGTAACTTCTAGTTGTTCATATTGTCAGATAATTGGTGTCTCTCTTATTTATGTATTCTGTAGCAATTTACTAATTCTTAAACTGTCAGTATCTCATGCCATTAGTAACGAACATGTGTAGGCTTTGTCAACGCCTTCTCGATTGAGTTACTGTTGGCCTTGGCTCCAGGGTTGCCAAATGTAAATTGGCTTTTGATGCTAGATTTTAGACCAAAAAATGCTAGAAAATGCTAGAAATATTTTTTGAATGCTAGAAAAAATGCAAACAAATATTTTACGTACCAATTATGTTGTATTAATTACAGTACGATAGTATGTCATTGTAATTTGAGAAGTCAGACTGCAAATCTTCTGTGGCCTTTTGAGCAATCAGACTGCACATCTGAAGTTTTTGTAGGGTCATATGAGTCCATTGTTCCAATTTTGGCATGACATCATTAGGTAATTCAAAGTATTTGCCGTCTTTGTTATGCCTCTTTAAGCCATAGTTTACCGCAAGAATTGCTGAAAACATGGACAGATGCATTTTGTTTCTCATTTTATTTTTCACAATATTCCTGCTGCTGAACAATTGTTCCACTTCAGCATTAGAATTTGGCAAAATTAATCAACTTAGGGCAAAAGTTGTAACTTCTTTGAAGGGGTTACCTCCGAAGAATCTCTATAATTAAATAATTCAGACTAAAATCTCTCAATGGATGTAATATCAGTCCATTTAACCAAATGTATGCTGTTGTATTGAATCTCAATTGATGACTTCATTTCTTCATCGAAATGAAATAATTCTAGCAGGAGAATAATATGTTTCTTAATATGTATCAATGTATTTTGTACTGAGAAAAAGATTATATTCTTCAAAATACCAATGTCTTCTGGCAGCTCTTTGTACAGGCTAATCAAAAAGTTGTATGTCCTTTTTCGGATGTGAGTTACTTGAGAAGATTGAATTTGTTGGTTAATTATCAATTCTCCAAGCCTTTTCTCAAATCAAGAACCCAGCTGTGGATTTGGATTCAGAAATTCTTCAATATTAGTGTTAGGATCAAGAGGATCAATGCTGCCTTGTGTTGGCAGTACTAACATGTTAGCAATAGATTTAATAAGAAAAGATAGATCAGAAAGCAATGTTGTTTCACCAGAAATATGTGATTCAAATAGTTTGTTCACTTCTTGAACATATTTTAGAATTGAATGCAAAAATGATATCAATAATTCGTTCTAAAATAACTCATTACAGTGATATCATTTAATTCATCCAGTAATAAACAGAATTTTCCTTGTCCAAGATTAGTAGTCAAATCTTCCTTGAAATAAGGAGCAATGACATTCTTTACAATATTTACACACTTTGTACGATGCATCCTAACTTTATTTCCCATTTCACTGTCCGATATGGTATTTTTGTACAAGTCTACCAAGTGATCACATGAATTGAATGATAAAGGACAGCAAATAAACATTGCTAAATTGGCATCAAGTGTAGATGTCTTATCATCTTTCTTGCAACGAAACTTGTAAGAGAAGCACTTTGACATGGACTAGCAAGTTTTTTTTTTTATTTCACAATGATTTGCTAAAAAATCATCATCAAGGTGCATACCCTTTGTAGGACGTTGGTCTCTTTGCAGCGCATCTGAAATTCAATGTCTCGAGCCAGTTCACAAACTTCGCCGATGGTCATATTCATGGTTTCTTTAATATCTTGTAGCCATCTTCTTCTTACGTCCTGAGACCCTGCCCTCTCTCTCTCGATCGTTCTTAAGCCGCTTTTATCATTCTATTGTGATATATAAGCAGCCAAACATCAAGAACGGATGGACGTGCACAGCCTTCAGTACCTGGAGCTCAGCTGCTTATCTTTCGGTGGTGTGTTTGGTTTCAACCAGTGTTTACTGGGTTTGCTCTCCGTTAGCCTTTTGCTGTCCCCAGCCAAAACCCACAAGGTAGCAGTTTGCTTTTTTCTTTCAGGGAAAACGACCCGTAGACGACCTGCCCTCCCGGGCTGATGAGCGTCATCTGCCCAGCTATACCCATCTTGTTATGGACTGCTTGGTTTGCCTAACGTCCAGTTTTGTGTACGGTTTGCTCCGCTAGCCTTTGATTGTCCCCAATCAAACTACAAGGCAGCAGTAGGACCCTACCCTCTAATATTGTTCTCTCCAGGCCATCGTCACGCTTGATGTGACCAAATTATCTCATTTTTCTGTATCATTTCTGCTGAGAGGGACCGAGCCATATGGGGTAAACCCGGTGCAATGAAGTCAATCCTTCGGCTTTAGTGACCTATTGTCTGACTGTATATGTTATGTATTCCATATAGGAAGTCTTTATTTCTTCACTTCTGTTGTATACTTTGTCTTTTGGTCAAAACAGCGCGCTGTATATTGTTTTTGTACTTTGTAAAACTACAGTATTTTGTTTTACGTGTTTTGTCATTACAACATAGATTTACTTCAGTCTTCTCTTTACATGTTTTGTCATTGCAACATAGATTTACTTCAGTCTTCCCGTACATTGATAATACGTTTATTTATATGATGTTTACGAGGACTTCAAGTTCAAACAGCAGACTGTTACTGTGGTGATTCACTTGAAGAATGTTTATCACAAATTGAACTATTAATTCGTTACACTCCCTTTGTTCAATTCTTAGCTCAGGTCTTCTTCGAACGCTGCATATCGACTTTTTAACCACTCTGTGTAATTTGTAAGTGATCTGAGCCTAAGAGCGATTGTACGTTGTGCCAGTTATGCACCTACAAGTAGACCAGAACAATTTCTGTGACAATTTTTATTTACTAGGATAGCTTCCATAGGCCCCTACCTCAGTCGTCTCGTACAACATGCTTTGTAGGTCACAGTGTTACTATTCTTTGCTCCTCGTGAGGGCCTCGGTAACACAGGTGGTGGAGCTTAACATCAAGTTGGTGGTGGAGCTTAACATCAAGTTGGTGGTGGAGCTTAACATAAAGTTGGTGGTGGAGCTTAACATAAAGTTGGTGGTGGAGCTTAACATCAAGTTGGTGGTGGAGCTTAACATCAAGTTGGTGGTGGAGCTTAACATCAAGTTGGTGGTGGAGCTTAACATCAAGTTGGTGGTGGAGCTTAACATCAAGTTGGTGGTGGAGCTTAACATCAAGTTGGTGGTGGAGCTTAACATCAAGTTGGTGGTGGAGCTTAACATCAAGTTGGTAGTGGAGCTTAACATCAAGTTGGTGGTGGAGCTTAACATCAAGTTGGTGGTGGAGCTTAACATCAAGTTGGTGGTGGAGCTTAACATCAAGTTGGTGGTGGAGCTTAACATCAAGTTGGTGGTGGAGCTTAACATCAAGTTGGTGGTGGAGCTTAACATCAAGTTGGTGGTGGAGCTTAACATCAAGTTGGTGGTGGAGCTTAACATCAAGTTGGTGGTGGAGCTTACCATCAAGTTGGTGGTGGAGCTTAACATCAAGTTGGTGGTGGAGCTTAACATCAAGTTGGTGGTGGAGCTTAACATCAAGTTGGTGGTGGAGCTTAACATCAAGTTGGTGGTGGAGCTTAACATCAAGTTGGTGGTGGAGCTTAACATCAAGTTTACTTTCATACTTGTGGGTATTTGTAGCTTAAGCGGTAGTGAGCTCGATCACAACACCAGCGTACCTAGTTCAAACTTCGCTGCAGGCAATTTGGAAGCAAATTTGTTCCTGCTTATTTTTACGAAGTATAAAAATAGGCCTCACCGTTCAGAAAGCAATGGCAAACTACTGAATGTATAAGTGGTGCCTAGAAAATTGAGGACTCATTTACTGTGGTTGATGGTGATGACCTGTAAAGATGTGCCAGGATTTTCATTGACTTTCATGCAGGAAAAACAAGCAGACAGACAAGAATAAATACATACAGTCAATCAAAGAATAAATACATACAGTCAACCAAAGAATAAATACATAGTCAATCAAAGTTCTCAACACAAATTGATTTCTTGTGTTTTATAACCATAGAAAGACGGTGTGTATCATTCTGTTACATATACATTAGATGTGTTAACATATATACATCAACAATATGTGTAGTCAAGTACAGAGATGTATTAACAGATATAGACAACATACATGTATTATTAGTAATATTATAATTAGAGAGTGTAGCTAATTGGTTACGCTCTTGACTTGTGCTTCAAAGGTCGTGGGTTTGGATCAGGACAGCGTTGTTCTATTCATGAATGCATTTTTCCCAGAGACCTCTAGGATTGTTGCCGGAGTGTCATTTCTGCAGAGAGTAAGCGAGCTATATGGGTAAACCACAATGTGTAATGTGATCAATCCTTTGGCTTTAGATCACATGTTGTGGAAATTCTGGAGTTGGAAGCCATCTTGGACAAAACCATACTTGACATGATTTGGACGACAGGAAACCCTTATCCTTTAATTAAGAATCTAAATTACAAGTAGTGAAACACGTACAAACAAAGTACTATAGTTTTACAAAATACATAAACAGTGACGATAAACAGCAACGTTTCGACCAACAAGGCCTTTATCAAGCAAACGAACAAACAGGAGTGACAAATTAAAATGAAACACAAATGGACGACCAAATACCAACGTATCTAAGGAAAATCTGGAATAAAAACGAATACGAAATAAATGTAACACAAAAACACACATAAAAACTAGAAATAGAAAAGAAACAATGAAACATCTAGTAAATATATAACTTGAATACATGCAACATATACCCATATAGATTATAAAGCATGGGAAGAGAAAGTACTAAGAAGCATAAGAATGTAATACATGCAACATATACCCATAGAAAAGAGGTAGAAGCGGAAATGCACATACACAACAAATATAACTATTAAATCTTACCTACTACGTCACAACGACTAGTTATGGCAATATGGCGACGAATATCGAAATAGGGGAAGACTCATTGTCGTTTGCTTGATAAAGGCCTTGTTGGTCGAAACGTTGCTGTTTATCGTCACTGTTTATGTATTTTGTAAAACTATAGTACTTTGTTTGTCCGTGTTTCACTATTTACCAAGTTTTACTGCAGTCTTCCCCTATTTCGATAAATTACAAGTACGGGGTCAAAGGCGCATGGGGACAACGTGGCGCCAGGATTAGTGGATCTGGCACTAATCAAGACCTTGTCCCCCACCTCCACATTGGTACAAACCCTGGTAACAGACTTTGGTTCCGGTCTGGCTAAGGGGGCAGGGATCGAGGAAGAAACTACAGGTAGTGGTAGTAGTGCAAGCACGGAAAAGAAATGCAAGTCCACAAAATTACGCACAAAGTGCACGCATCTCCTGGTTGATTGTCCGATAAAATTTGCCCAAGTGTCAAATAGTAAGAAACAGCAGTGTCTGAGTCGTCTGTGACGAATGCTAACTCCCCGGAGTAAATGGCCGCACCAAAACTAAAGAGATGAGAGGTGCATCCATAGTAGAGAAGTGGGCCCATATGAGGCGAAACTTGGAGCCCTGCGCCCAAGTGAAGCTGCGTGTCAGGGCATTCTTGTGGCACGGAAAATGCGAACACAACGGTCGCACCACAGTTATCAGCCTCCAGGCTGATGGTAAAAACATACAGACGAACATGCATGGATGAGAGGTGCATCCATAGTAGAGACGTGGGCCCACAAGGTGCGAAACTTGGAGCCCTGTGTCCGAGTTGAGCTGCTTGTCCGGGCAGTCTCGGGGCACGATAAAAGTCTCAGCGCTGCAGCATATCGTGTCAACATACTGGAAGATTGCGGTAAACTCTGTATCAAATGCTTAGCGCAGATACATTTACTGGGTAGGATTGGCCGTGTGCAAACCCTAAAGTTGCGTTTTAGTGCCTAACGAAACTGCCCTCCATGGGACAACCAGGCAAAGTACTGTTGCATTTACAACTAACATCCCCAGAAGAACTGAAGTGGGTGGTAATGGCGAGCACAAAATCTCAGTTGCGTTGCTAGTGCCGATTGAAATGACCCTCTATATTATTTGCGCTTAGCCCCAGTCCGGTGTTTCATGGGGCCAGGGAAAATACAGAGTAGAAAATGCATATTGCCAGTGCCAACATGCTCCTCGAAAAGGCTGAGAATGTTCCTACTCCAGAATAAACTCAAAGTGGTCAGTAAAGTAAGGCAGACAATGCAAAGATCTGACAGGCTGTCCAGATCCGAACATTGGCGGTGTCCGACACTTTACACTGTGTGTTATACTAGTAAGATGCCGTCCCAGGACAAGCTTATGTGCCCCGTGAAATGTTCCTAATCCAGAACGACTTCACAGTCAGCAAGGCCATAGCAGTCGTAACTCACAGTTTGTCGCAAATCACAAAGCCCAAATATATGGCAAAAAGCTGATCGAAAAGGCGTAGATTCGGGCCGAAATATATGGCAGAATGGATCGTTTCTAGGCTAGCTACCCTAGTAAGTAAACAGCTGGCTGAAATCGGGTAGACAGACCATGGGTGCATAATCATCAAACATTGATAAAGCATTCTTGTCAAAGGATCAATTATATATCACAAGAAGAATGATAAAATTGGCAGTGAATAACAAACGAGAGAGAGAAAAGAGAGAGAGACAGAAATTACAAGTACCTCTGTTCAGAGTTAGGCTTGCCTGAATGGCAAGGTACAATGGTGATTAGGAAAATAAAGCGCCTGTGTGGTGCCTGGGCCCGCAAGCAAAGCAAAGAATAGTATCACTGCGACCTACAAGGCATATCGTAAGAGGCAACTGAGGTAGGACCTAGGAAAGCAAAGAATAGTATCACTGCGACCTACAAGGCATATCGTAAGAGGCAACTGAGGTAGGACCTAGGAAAGCAAAGAATAGTATCACTGCGACCTACAAGGCATATCGTAAGAGGCAACTGAGGTAGGACCTAGCAAAGCAAAGAATAGTATCACTGCGACCTACAAGGCATATCGTAAGAGGCAACTGAGGTAGGACCTAGGAAAGCAACCCTAGTAAATAAAAAACTTCACAGAAATCAGATGTGCTGGCCTACTTGTAGACACATAACTGGCACAATGTACAATTGCTCTTAGGCTCGGATCACTTCAAGTGTGGTTAACAAATGGTCGATATGGATCATTGGAAGAAGATTAGTCAGATAATTGAGAAGAGTATGCTAAATATACAATTTGAAAATCATGGCATATCCTTTACAGGACGTAGTGATCAACCACAGTAAACGATTCTATAGGCACCACTTATACATTCAGTAGTTTGCCGTTGCTTTCTTAATGGTGAGGTCTATTTTTACCGTTCTTAAAAATCCAAAGGAAGTAACTTGCTTCCAATCTTGCCCACCACAGAGTTTGAACCAGGTACGCTTGGGTTGTAATCGAGTTCACTACCACTTAAGCTATAAATGCTCACAATTCATTACAAGATTTAAATTCTGATAACAATTTTCCACATTAAAAAAATTATATTATGATCTTTGCCGGTGTTATGGAGGTTGTGCACTGCCCCCGAGATCTTGTGTAAGAGATGTTGGACGGCCCATGGTTATTCACCAAAGTAAAATGATGACAACCATATCAAAGAGAAACAATTCCCTCTACATTAGCCTACCCTAGATGGAGGGTTTGTGTGCCTTTAGCATCCTTCAGGCTATGTCGGCGGGAGTCTTAACTTCTGGCAGGTCTAACCAAGCCGAACAGACTGAAGGTGAAAGGCCAGACCAAAGGGCTCGGAGCAGGATGGGGCCTCATAAGGTACCAGCGCAGAATCCACCGGCGAGTGGTAAATGCTCTTGCTGCAACCAACCAGCTATGGGACAAATAGCAGTTGTACTCTCCCTTGAGGAGGACATCCATTTTCTTGTCTTGTATGACACTTTCCCTTAAGTATATGGGATTCAACTATAGTGTCCAGGAAGCACACCCTGCATAAAAACTTGGTTTAGTGAGCCAGGCGGCAAAAAACTGAAGTCACCTAGAGTAGGACGACTCCAGACAAACCTGGGAAGACAGATCTCGTCAGCAGGGGACTGCAACTGTCTGCAGAACAAACTAAAAAAAAAAAAAAAAAAAAGATGTCCTCGAAACGGATGTTCTGAATGTGTCAGCCAACATTATTGGTGTGAAGGAATCGACACATACGAACAACACAATGGCCATGCACAATGGATAATCAGAAACAAACACAATATTGATTCTAAAATGCTGTTTAAAAAAAACATCACAAATTGAGATAAAAGTATGAAACAAGTGTCTTATTGTAGCAAGAGAACAAAAATGACATGTGCTGTACAATATAACATACACACATATATGTAACATCAAATTGTGAAATGAACATATATAGACTACTTCAATATTTGATAAATATATCATGACAATATTCAAGTTATAGACAATATTTGTTAGTATTTTGATTCTGTGCCACACAAGAAGAATATGTCCAATGTCAGATTCTATTGATTGATTGGACCATCATCATTACACTTTGGTGAGTAACCATGTGTGTTCCAATCTCTTTCTTACACAGGAAGATCTCTGCTGCAGTGCACAAACTCTGTGGCACCAGCGAGGGTCCCCGATGTCATTTAGAAGATGGTGAAGATATAATTTTGTAGGATTAACAAACAAATCTTTTTCTAATAAACTTTGCCCGGACAGCAGCCATCCAGTCTGCTCTTCTTGATGTTTAACTGCCAAGGGTTCTTTTACGTGCTCAAATTGAACACGGGACCTATGTTTTATTGTCTGTCACCAATAGGACTAGGAACTAGATCTCACCTACACTGAGATAGGAATCTCTGAAAAAATATCTAGATGGCTCCACGAGGGAGCGAACCTGGTACTTTTGGCATGAGAGACAAGCATCTAACCTCTACGCTACAGAGACCCCAGCGATTGTTTTATAATATCCGTCCATCGAGCGATGATGACAACAGTCTCAGATGTGTGTTGCTGCACCTCTCTGGTGTGTGCACAGTTAATATAATAATATCCGTCCATCGCAAGCGATGATGACAACAGTCTCAGATGTATGTTGCTGCACCTCTCTGGTGTGTGCACAGTTAATATAATAATATTCGTCCATGGCGATGATGACAACAGTCTCAGATGTGTGTTGCTGCACCTCTCTGGTGTGTGCAGAGGTGGCTATCAAGTGCAATCCTCGAACACAATCCCCTAACACAGGTGGGGCCATACATGATTGAGGTTAGACATGTGGGTGTTGTGTATTTTTGCGCAGCTGGCTTTCTCTGTGCCTCAACAACTCTCAACAATGTGAGTTCCTCTTGTGTTGTTACAGCGTCATATTTGCGATCTTGCGAAGGGATTCCCAGCACATGGCATCTATATCAAAGAATTTTAGAGACACTTTTAAGAGTGTTTTAAAGCACATTTTCTGTCCACAAACCGATTGTCTGGTCCTATCAAGCTCACATTGTATTAACTGTTTGGATACTTATCAGGCATCCAAGTACGTGACGCCCATCTCATCGCCTTCTACAACAAGGTGTTGACATGGGATCTTGGCTCTTATGAGGACTTCAGTGTCTGGAATTTTGTCCTGCCAATTTACACATACTAAACACGCATACTTTAGATATGAGCACACATACCGTAGGCACGAACACATATACTGTAGATATAAGCACACATACTGTACATATGAGCACACATACTGTATATATGAACACACATACTGTAGGCACGAACACATATACTGTAGATATAACACACATACTATAAACACAACACATATACTGTAAATATGAGCACACATACTGTAGATATGAGCACACATACTGTAGATATGAGCACACATACTGTAGGCATGAATGATGACAGCGTCAGGTAGATTTTGCAGCATATGAAGTTTCTGTCACTTCATATTTCTAGATCAAAGTATGCAGGAGGTAGGAAGGCACATTTTTTCTCACTTCAGGACGTGGGAGCAGAAAATCAGGCCAAAACTGTTTTGCTTCCAATTCGAAAAGCAAGCATACATATTTCTCTAATTCATCCCCACTATGATGACCAGATTAATTCTGCCCAGACCAAAATTATGGACCTCACAAACTCGACAGACAACATCGTAATAAGTGGCCAAACACTGGAGAAAGTTGAACATTTTACATATTTGGGTGGTAAAGTGTCAAACAAAGGAGACACGATGAAAGAAATAAACGCTTGTATTGCTACAGCAGCTAGTGCCTTCACTAAATTATAATATATATTTTATATAATTAATATATTAATAATAATAAATTAATCTATAACTCATTTAAAAGCAATGATAGAACAAACGCACCAATTGTAAAATGTAAACATGTCACCATGAAGACTAAAAGAACATTGTTCAACACAATCTTTCTCCCAACATTATGCTATCAGTACCAAACTTGGACATCAAATAGAAAAAAACTAGTCACGACAGAGATCAAGTGTCTACACATTATGCTGTGAGTATCAAGAAGAGGCAGGTTTAAAAATGAAGACATTAGAAAACATCAGTACTAGACTTCATCAAGAAACAACAAATGAAATGGTTCGGCCACATAAGCAGTTTACCGACAGTGCACCTCAAAGAACAATGCTATTCTGATTCTGTAAACATAAAGCAAAAGGCTGTCCAAGTAAAAGGTGGACCTCTGAAATAGTTCATATGTACGGTTCCAGCTTCACTGCAACAGGTCAACTCATAATTGCTCCGTTCCTGTGCCAATGAAAATCACACGAAATGCTAACAACTGTCTCCTGTGTCGTGAACTAATTCCAGAATGAAACAGCTGCACCGCCACAAAAAGCAGCCAGCACTGCATAAATGCATATGGCCCTCGCTAAAGTGTCAACACAAAACTGTTCATCACTTGAATTGCAATTCATGTAGAAAGGAACATCAATCACGACAAAATCCAGCTTTCTGCACATGCAATATCACTGCATACGGCAGACTGACTCAGTTCGTCATAACCACTGTCCGCCATTGTCTAAATACACACAACAAACGCATGGTTGTTGTGTGTATAACAGAAATGACGAAACACACTATTTATGAAATGCACACAAAATCCAATTCTAGAAATCTCTTCTTATCCTGACGCTGTAAGGCAAAACCGGATTAGAAAAAAGAATTTGAGAGCTGGAGATTGAAGCACCTATGGATGTGTCTGGAGTGCTATGATGAAGGTCCTCATAGAACTGAAAAATGACATTAAGAAATGCAAAATAATGTTTACGAAAATTTGCTACAAGAAAATATTTGATCAACCGAAAGACATCAAAATTCCCAGATCTACAGGCTTTATGCTCAGTGTAGTCTTTATCAATTATTCAAAGTTATTTGTTGTCTACTACATTTGTTTTTATTGCACTTTAGTTTGGTCTCTACTACATTTGATTTTAAGCATGATCTTGTACACATATCTTCAGTGTTGTCTACTACTTTGGTTTTAAGCATGATTTTGTACACATATCTCCAGTGTTGTCTAGTACTTTGGTTTTAAACATGATCTTGTACACATATCTCTAGTGTTGTCTAGTACTTTGGTTTTAAGCATGATCTTGTACACATATCTCCAATGTTGTCTAAATACTCATAAAATAGATGAGACTGCAATAAAACTATTTGATTGGCAAAACACGTAATCACAAAGTACTGTAGTTTTACAAATTATAAAAACAATGACAAAATACAGCAAAGTTTCGACCAACAAGGCCTTTATCAAGCAACGAACAACAGGAGTGACAAATTTAAAAAACAAATGGACGACCAAAAACAAACGTTTCTAATGAAAATCTGGGAATAAAAACGAATAACGAAATAAATGTAACCACAAAAAAACACACATAAAAACTAGAAATAGACGGAAGAGAAACAATGAAAAATCTAGTAAATATATAACTTGAATACATGCAACATATACCCATATAGATTACAAGGCATGGGAAGAGAAAGTACTAAGAAGCATAGGAATGTAATACGTTGAGCTCACGTGGTGGCAAGGTACCATACAAAGAAATCAACCGATTCTCCAGAGCACATTATGTTGGTACACAGTCGCCTTAAGTCCAATATCCACTCATTTTGGCACTGTTCAGTGTGGCCGTCGGCATTGCAACATGTGTGCTTATGTGATACAGACGCGCACTGTATGTTTTCCTTTAGCCACGTTTCTTATTGACGATGGTTTCACATGCGAGTCCCATAATCTTATCTATGCCATTATCTGAAGTGGTGTAACAAGGCTTATATCGGCGAGACAGGCAAGAGGCTCAGTGACCGATTCAACCAACACTTGCACGACATACGCCAATGCTCTGTGACCTCTGTAGCCACCCATTTCAATGATACTGGCCATTTAGGAGCTCACGATGTCGGTCAAGCCATCCGATCGTGTTCCTCGGTACCTTGCGACCATGTGGCTCAACGTATTACATTCCTATGCTTCTTAGTACTTTCTCTTCCCATGCCTTGTAATCTATATGGGTATATGTTGCATGTATTCAAGTTATATATTTACTAGATTTTTCATTGTTTCTCTTCCGTTCTATTTCTAGTTTTTATGTGTGTTTTTTGTGTTACATTTATTTCGTTATTCGTTTTATTCCCAGATTTTCATTAGAAACGTTTGTTTTTGGTCGTCCATTTGTTTTTTAAATTTGTCACTCCTGTTGTTCGTTTGCTTGATAAAGGCCTATTTTGGTTGGTCGAAACGTTGCTGTATTTTGTCATTGTTTTTTGTAATTTGTAAAACTACAGACTGTGTTAATTTGCCAATGTTGCAGTACTTTGGTTTTAAGCATGATCTTGTACACATATTCAGTGTTGTCTACTACTTTGGTTTTAAGCATGATCTTGTACACATATCTCTAGTGTTGTCTAGTACTTTGGTTTTAAGCATGATCTTGTACACATATCTTCAGTGTTGTCTACTACTTTGGTTTTAAGCATGATCTTGTACACATATCTCTAGTGTTGTCTAGTACTGGTTTTCAGCATGATCTTGTACATGGGTCTGCAATGTTGTCTAGTACTTAAGCTTTCAATGTGAATCTGTGCTTCGGTCGTCAGAGTGCATTTGTTTACTGTGTCTCTTACATTTACTCTTCCTTTTATTTACGTTAAATGCATTACCCCCACAGACAAGCACTTCAAAATTTTAAAATAGAAATGTAAGTCATAACATAATGGACTCAACCAAAATGCTCATAAACAATAGACCCACATAACAGCCACGCAAACCACACCAACCTTATGATACAAATTCATGTTGAAGTCATGAAAATCCTGGCATATCCTTTTACAGGACGTCACCATCAATCACAGTAAATGATTTGTTCATTTTCTAGGCACCACTTATACATTCAGTAGTTGACCATTGCTTTCTGAACGGTGAGGTCTATTTTAACAGGTCGTAAAAATCCACAGGAACAAATTTGCTTTCAAACTGCCCACCGTGAAGTTTGAACCAGGTACTCTCAGGTTGTGATCCAGCTCACTACCCCTATAAGCCACAGACGTCCATAAATTAATGTTACCTGTACTTAAATATTCGAACATACACACACGTAAATGAACTTGCATGCTCTTCACTGTCGCACAGAACTGTCAACAAATCTACAATATTGCAATGGATAACATACCCCTTTAAGATAATAAGAATTTAAAGACTGGCCTCTTGGGATTGGAATGGGAGAATCATACAAAACATTGATAATGACATATATCATGGCAAATATGATAAAAGCAGAATTTATAAACAGTAGAATCAGATATCACCACGAAAACAAAGCGTAATTTGTAAATCTGTGTTTCTGTATGGTTTAGAAATGTGGTGAGTCATCAAGTTAAATACAAATAAGATTCAGAACTTTGTCAGCGGATGTCCTCGGCAGATTCTCAGACTGAGATGGTATGACAGAGTTACAAACACAGACCTGTGGATAAGAACCGGAAAGGAACCCATGATGACCAGGTCAAGAGGAGAAAATGACAATGGGTCGGGCATACCCTACGGAAGACACAGTTGAATGTCACTAGACAAGCACTTGAGTGGAACCCACAAGGAAAACAAAAAATAGGATGCCTTAAACAGACCTGGAGACGAAGTCTTCTTGAGGAACTGAAGAGTGCTCAACTGTCCTGGGAGACCATAAAGAGAACAGCAGCGAGAAGATTGGCGAACAACTGTTGAGACCCTATGCTCCACAAGGAGCAGGGAGGAATAAGTCAAGAATCAGACATCATGAAACAGGTCCTCCAACTGAACCCCCAGGGTAATAGAGGTAAGAAAAGATCCAGGAACACCTGGAGGTGGGTGTTGGAAATGGAGTGCAAGAAAATAGAAAGAAGTGGAAAGATCTGGAAAAGATGACCTTGGATAGGACGGCTTGGAAAGCCTTGGTTGCGGACCTATGTCTTCCTAGGGGTAAAGGGTGTGGAAGAATCAGTCGCAACTAATTTGCAGAATCGAGCACCAAATGTTAGGCAAAGAACATACCTTCAGACTTCAAATAAGAGACAGCAGAGTGACAAGTCACAAGTACAGAATGTTTTATATTGGTGAGACATACTTCTGGACTAAACTCAGAACACATCTTTCATATATGTCAACTTTTAGTTAGTTAGTTTGTTCCTTTCGTGCCAAAGGCGGCACATAGGGTGGAAGTTTTAGAGCTCCATGTGATGCGATTCGTTGCTAGCAGTTGGAGATCTTGTATGGTTTTACATCCCAATAGTTTACTTTCTTGTAGGGTTGGTCTTCGAAGAGTGGTCTTAGGTCTTCTACGTTTTCTTTTCCCTACTGGTGACCACATAAGGACTTGTCGATTTAGTCTCTTTCGTCTGATCTAAGAACATGACCTAAATAGTTCCACCTTCGTCTCCTTATAATATTTGATACGGGTTGTTGCTTTGTTCTATCTCTCACTGTGTTGTTCGAAATGAAATCATTCCATTTTACTTTTAGTCAAACTCTAATGTCAACTCTAGAGGAATGAAAATATGGTCTAGGTAGACGGCACTACTTTGAAATCTGAATAGCTCAATGGGTGACCTGAAGCAGGAAATCATACGGTTAATTAAAGTTATCCTTCCTTTCGTTCGCTTGAAATATTGTGTCCCCTACAAACACAAACATCCCCCCTTCTAGCACTAACAATGGATGAAATAAGTGGGGATCATCATCACGTGTGATGGACAGACATTTAATATTACAAAACAGTTTATGTTACAAACAGAGTAAATAATGCAAAGTTCAGACTAGGGGGTCTCTGTGGCTAAGTGGTTTAGCCTTTGGTTCCCAAGCATGTGGGCTTGAATCTGGACAGTGCAGTTCCGTTCACAACTGAATTTGGTCCCAGAAACCACTAGAATAGTTACTGGAGCTGTGAAGTTTGTACTTTGCTCAATACTCTCGGCTGATGGTCTGCCATTTCTGTGGAGAGGGACCCAGAAATATGGGGGTAAATCCCGGTACAATGAAGTAAATCATATGGCTTTAAACCATTTTTTTAAGTTCAAACTGTATTGCATTCAAACATGATTAAAGGTTATCATCAAGTTTCAGTTGTAAAACAATGAACATAAAATAAGTGACAAGAAAAAAAAGTTGCAGAGAATGAAATACTTAAACACTGTTCAGACAATCTGTAATCGATGGCACTGTATTGATGTATAGAGAACTGCTATTCAACTGTTTAACAAAGACTCCAAATGGCTTCAACACTGAGGTCATCTCCATGCTTGAAGATGCTGAAGGGGTGAAACTCTTATGGGTTAATGGGTCATTTGTGAAAGACGAGGAGCTGAGAAAATCATGAAACGATGAGATATTCTGGATAGAGAGCAAATCTTTTTCCAACAAGTCTCCATCCAAAACTGAACAAGAGTCGTCGGTAGATACTGAAATGTTGGAGAGTGACCTGTGACTGAGTCTGTGACCTCGGCTATCCCAAAATTTTAAAATTTGGCGAGTCTGGATATTCTGTTGACCATTTCCTGAGATCAACTGGTGTGTCCCACTCCATCATAGTGGATGTGGAGGGGTTGTATAGGTGTGGAGGTGGGTGGTGGGGTGGAAGGGATTGATAAGGAACTGGAAACATAGGGACATTATGATCTGTGTTCAAAGAACGAGGATCACCAGCAAATGTTGCAGACTTCTGTTCAGGAGTGCCCCTGCTATAAGTATTGCCCCATTCTTGATGCACCTCTGCCTGAAGAACTGTCTGTGATCTACTAGGACCAAGTTCTCTATTCTCCAGATGACCTGTATTAGCGGACAGATTTGTTGATGTTAGAAAATGTTTGGAGGTCTGGTGTTCAATCAGTCTACATTCTGGTCTGCCGTCCATGTGTGTACTGTTACAATAGAAGCAAGGCAGACCATCATGATCTGGATGGGCACTTTGATCAACACCAAAACTATCCATGCTTCTGGAAAAGGCATGTCGGGAGGAGGGAACTACAAGACAACTGCTGGCCAGTGATGACGGTAGGGAATTTTGGCGGCTCTGAAAAATTCCGGTAGTATCTAAGGAATTCTGTCTGTATTCCATTTGTAGTTCGTTTGTTTCAGTTGGTCGAGGCAGTGTATGAAAGGCATTCAATTTTCTCAACCTATCACGAGGTTGTAGTGAGATATTTTGAGATGGAACCTCTTGTAACTGATCAAGTAATGGAGGTGTTCCCATCAGTGTGAGAAGCGGTTCTTCCATTGGGCTCTGTCCATGTTTTCTAGTTTTACTGCCCCGAACAGGACCTACAGACGAGGAAATCTCCAAACGGTCTTCCAACCAGGTGGGATTATCCCTAAAGAAAGCCTTAGCCTGCTCAATTGTTGCTTTAAGTATAGCACCTGTCTCTATCTCATGATAGTGTTTCTCACAAGTACTAGCCTGTGATGCAGAGTCACTTTTCTCCGAGTCTGGGCCATGTGTGTTCAGGTATAGATGAAGTTTGTGTATATCTTTCATTAAACAAAACTGTGCTGCAGCCTCTAGCTGCGGAGGAATATCAGATCTGGTGGAGTACTCCATGTATGCTGTCACAAACTTATTCATACCTAATCCTTTCTGCTTTTCTGCCCGCATTTTGTCAGCCACATAATCTACAGCCACTGAAAAATAATCTGGTAAAGCATGGAGGTCATCTGATTTAAATCTAACCCGTTTCTTAGAGCAGCGAAGTCTAGCACCCAATGAACAAAGAACTAAGATGTAATCAGCTTCCTGTAAGCGTTCTACAAGCCAATCATCAATGCCCCTCTCTAAGATATCACTTTCTTCAAGGAGATCAACAGTTACTGTCACTCCACAAGCCTCCATTAAGAATGCACCAAGAGCTCCAACCACCTGTTCATGTATAGGACAATCATACGAATACAGCAACAAGATGATTGGCTGCGTTTTTCCATCAACATCTGAAAGCAGACAAGAGTATATTAACAAATGTTATCAGAATATTTAGAAATAATCTTCTAGCACTGATTCCCAAACTTTGCATTACTGCAGACCCCTTTTAAATACATTTTGCTGCAGCGTACCCGCAGAAGTTTCTATCTATGAAAATCTTCTAGAGATGAAGTTATTATTACACCACACCAACAGTCAAGCTGGCTCCAATTTCTCAGAATGTGGGATCTTTGATTTTGTTCTGTCAGACATTTAGACTTCAGTCTGGTCCGGTTCCTTTTGATTTCGCAGCGGAACTAGTTTACCAGTTTGTATACATGTTTTTAAAATTGATTTTTCTGTTTGAAATGTCAAAGATTATAATATTTCTTCAAGTGCTTGAGGACCTCATGTGAATACCTCACAGATCCCAGTTTGAGGACCCCCATGTGAATACCTCACGGACCCCAGTTTGAGGACCCCCATGTGAATACCTCACGGACCCCAGTTTGAGGACCCCCATGTGAATACCTCACGGATCCCAGTTTGAGAACCCTGTTAGTCACTCTACGGATATTTGATATTAATATATATATATATAGATCATATATATATCCCCTTTCTTCGGACCCAGTTATGACAGAATACCTGGATAGATTAGAGACCCAAATGAATCCTGATCCAGTGAGACCCCCAAAATCAACGGAAACTGGCTGAGCTAAAATTAGAAAGTGAGACATGTGAGATACCTTCGGACATTTAAGAAATGCTGAATACCTCACGGATCCCAGTTTGAGACCCCATGTGAATACCTCACGGACCCCAGTTTGAGGACCCCCATGTGAATACCTCACGGATCCCAGTTTGAGGACCCCCATGTGAATACCTCACGGACCCCAGTTTGAGGACCCCCATGTGAATACCTCACGGATCCCAGTTTGAGGACCCCCATGTGAATACCTCACGGACCCCAGTTTGGGGACCCCCATGTAATACCTCACGGATCCCAGTTTGAGGACCCCCATGTGAATACCTCACGGACCCCAGTTTGAGGACCCCCATGTGAATACCTCACGGATCCCAGTTTGAGGACCCCCATGTGAATACCTCACGGACCCCAGTTTGAAAACGCTGCTCTAGCACATACTACAATATATATATATATATATATATATATATATATATATATATATATATATATATATATATATATATATATATATATAAAATACCTTTCTGTCGTACAGTTATACAGAATATTGGATAGAGAAGAGACAAATAGATCTACCCAGACAGAACTCAAAATCAAAGAAAACTGGCTGATGCTACAAATAAGAAAGAAAATTGAGATAGTTTGGACATATAAAGAAATGAAGGGCTGGAAGACCATCATGGAAGGAGGCATACCGGTAAAGTGAAGAAGAGGAAGACCACGGAGAAGATGGATTCAGGATGTAACTGCTAGTTTGAACATGACGTCTGCAGAGGCGGAACATCTGGCCTATGAGAGGAGAAATCCCCAAGGACTATTGGGGTGGCAAAGTTCTGCTCAGGACAAGCTATTTGATGATGATGACCATTATACATTATATAAGACCTGCAAGTAATTTCTCACTGTGCTCTGTCCATGGCAACTCATTCCATCTTTTCCATAGAATTGAGTTCTGTATTCTTTGTCTCTCTCTCAGCAAAGTTCATTTCCAGGTTTTCCTAGGGCATCCTCTCCTTCTTGAGAACGCTTTGCCTCCCACTTCAGTGCCTGCTTTGGTATTCTTTGATAGTTTCTTCTCAGAGTATGCCCAACATATCTCCATCTTCTTCTTCTTATAACAGTTGTTACCTGTGGTTGACCAGACATTATTCGGATTTCATCACTTCTGAATTCGCCCCATTTTATGTTAATTATTTTTCACAGACACCTACTTTCAAATGCATTCAACTTGCTTTCTATATCTTTAGTCACTTTCCAACTCTTGCTGGCATATGTTAGGATTGATACAACTCTCGCTGGCATATATTAGCATTGATACCCCATATGAATTGAAAATTTGTACTTGAGTTTTAAAACTATATAGCTTGGAGTTTTGTATTTTATTTAGACTTTTAAAAGCTGATGTTGCTTTGATATACAATATAATAGTGATGTGAAATACTAACTGATTAGCTACTGAATTGAAAAAACAGGTTGTGGCTGAATTAAATGTATATCTCATTTTTCCATTGCAGGTGTATGTACACATTTAGCTTGAATTTTCTGAATTCTGAACAGATTCTGGTGAATAATATAACATTTTGTAGGTAAATGAATGTTTCTTATAATATAACATTTTGTAGGTAAATGAATGTTACTTAAGATCAATAACAAAGACAATTTTTGTTTGGTGTTTCCAGCAGCTTATAGGAGGAGCCAATCAGTTCAGAGATATCCCAGCAGCTTATAGGAGGAGCCAATCAGTTCAGAGATATCCCAGCAGCTTATAGGAGGAGCCAATCAGTTCAGAGATATCCCAGCAGCTTATAGGAGGAGCCAATCAGTTCAGAGATATCCCAGCAGCTTGATTGTAGCATTTTACAGTGGTTGGTTATCATCTATACAAATGTTCTCCTTTCCTTAACTCAGCGAATCAGGGACACTTTGTTATCTAAAAATGTTTTTTGCAGATCTGGAAGTAAACACATCTTTTTGTTCTTGCTAGTACCAAGTGTCAGCCTCAGAGAGCATTACACATGATTCTCTGTGCTGTGAGGAGGGAAGGGGTGTTTAACTTTGACATGGATGTAAAGTGTTGACTCTTGTTTTAATGGTACTTCATTCATTCCTGCTTGGGACAATCATGACATTTTTCCAGTGATCTGTGATCTCACTGCAAGTACAATTGAGTTCCTAGTGCATTCAAAGATGGATGATAAAACATAGGCCCTGTGTTCATGTTTAACATGTAAAAGAACTCGTGGCAGCTTAAAATCGATAAGAGCAGACTGCAATGCCGCTGCCCAGGGAACATTCATTAAAATATAGTGAAATAAAAATGTCAACCAAGCAGGGACAAACAAGCAGGGAACTGACATAAGAACAAAATTTAAGTGTTTAAGAGCCTGCGTTTTTCCCTAGGCAACATATGGTTGTGAGACATGGAACATTGACAAAGCGGTGAAGAAGATCAATAATGCCTTTGAATGTAAATGCTACAGAAGAGTACTTAGAATATCATGAACAGAGAAAAGAACAAATGCTACAGAAGAGTACTTAGAATATCATGGACAGAGAAAAGAACAAATGCTACAGAAGAGTACTTAGAATATCATGGAAAAGTACAAATGCTACAGAAGAGTACTTAGAATATCATAGACAGAGAAAAGAACAAATGCTACAGAAGAGTACTTAGAATATCATGGACAGAGAAAAGAACAAATACTTCTATTCTACAACAGCTTGATATTAAAGAGAATTGGCTATTAAAGAGCATAAAATAAAGGAAAATTAAATATTTCTGACACATCAAACGACATGAGTGCTTAGAGAAGATAATTTTGGAGGGAATGGTGCCTGGAAGAAGAATGATAGGAAAACAGAATACGATGCGTACAAGATGTCATTGATGATCTGAGAATGACTGCTGCTGACGCCGGTCAAATTTCACAGAACAGTTAATTTTTCAGGACTGCTGTCATGGGAGTCAAGTTCTGGAAGGGACAAGCTACTTGATGATGATGATGACAAAGATTTTTAGCAGATTCAATATTATATCTGGTATCCTTGCAGGTTTCTACGGAGTTCATGCACTGCTGCTGAAACTTTCCTTTGTAAGGAAGAGATCGCAGATGGTCATATCAACCAATGATTCTGAATTTTCACCCAACTAATCAATTTTGAGTACCCATCTTCACCCTAAGTGACTGGAGAGAGCCAACTGTACCAGGAATAACAGACTGGCCACTTGTATGGAAATCCACATCTCACTGTAACTAAGTTAAACAGATTCTCAGTTGAACAATGCTATAGATGAATGTAATTCTGCAAATTGTTGATGCTTGTAGGGATTCAGTCCATTGTCTGCGCACCAAAGCAGCCTCTACCTTGCGGATCATACTCAATGAATCACTTATGCACACATGAGTGTAGTTTTGTGACTCCAGCCAGATTAGTAGCTTAGTCACCGCCAGTACTTTCATTGTCATGCTGCTTGTTGTCATACAAATGCACCACTGGCTCTTTCTGTTATTCCCTTTCACTTGCAAGGAAACATAGAGGCTGCAATTAATCACTAATATTTATATTCACTTTTTAATTCAGCAATTTAATGGAGCATAATGCTGAAATTGTATTCAACTTAGTTATGCCAGTTTTCATTGCAGTTTCTGTAACAAAAACTATTGTGATAGATTTGTATTGTTTACTCTAACTCAAAGGGTCTAACAGCTGACTTCACTGTACCAAGTTTTCCTATATGACTCCATCCCATTCGGCAGAAATGACACGCTACCTTTCAGCAGAAATGACATGCTACCTTTCGGCAGAAATGACACGCTACCTTTCAGTAGAAATGACATGCTACCTTTCAGTAGAAATGACACGCTACCTTTCAGCAGAAATGACAATGCTACCTTTCAGGCAGAAATGACATGCTACCTTCGGCAGAAATGACACGCTACCTTTCAGCAGAAATGACACGCTACCTTTCGAGCTAGAAATGACACGCTGCCTTTCAGGTAGAAATGAAAGCGCTACCTTTCAGCAGAAATGACACGCTGCCTTTCGAAAAGCCAGCAGAAATGACACGCTACCTTTCAGCAGAAATGACACGCTACCTGCAGAGATTGTTGCACAAAGCATAAACTCTGTAGCTCCAGCATGCATCCTATGGATCTCTGGAAAAAATGCACATATGAACTGAACGTGATCCGGATTCACACCTACAACCTTAACCACTTCGGGCCCCCCCCTCCCCCAGCCATAACCCAACGTTTGATAACCTCAGGGAATATTGTCCAACAGGGTACAAAAACTGACAAGATTTTACCAAAACTCCAATATATAGTATCACATCTACTGTTACACTGTTGCCTGATGTGTTTTTGGTCAAGTAATAGTAAAGACTTACCTACAGTGATATCCCTTTCAAAGACATCAGTATCATCATTCTGACCATCTAGCAAACAGAATCATAAATATATATTAGAACAGTGCAAATATGTTGATAAATACAAGGGACATAACAAGTAAAATGTTACAAGTTAACCCTTTGAACCCTGGCCACCTGTACCTTAAAATCCCTTCCCGGAGCTTCTGAGAAAAGAGTCCATATCAGAGTTACATTAAAACACAATAATTTAGCATACTTAAGTGCTCTATAATTTGTTATTGACTTACCACATCATCTCCGTTATTCCTGATTGTCTATTTGCAGAATATTAACTTTAAAATTTATTTGATTAATATGTGGGTACGCCGCGAATACACTCGTATATGTAGATTTTTCTCCAGATTGAAGATATATAGCTTGAATATCAATCGATTAAAACAATTCTAACTCGTCTAAATGATCATCTTAACTCACTTTCTATATCCTTATCAGAATAATTGCATTCTAAACCTAATTCATTTTCAGATTCATTCAAAATAAGTTCAACAGCTTGCTCTGTTGTTATACTTTGTTGTTCATTTCCCAGAAAATCTTTTCAACATGAAAATACTTAACTAATTACCTTATCATACAAAAAAATCACACAACAGCATCCATCATCTCGCAAAACCATGTAGAACATGTGGGATGTGTTTGACGTCACATCTATACACAATTTGTTAAAATACCGAAAAATAATGAAAAAATATTCTCAGACCGATATATCGGAGCTCGGGATATGCAACACTAACATTTAATCCCAAAATATTGAGAACCCGGGTTCTAAGGGTTAAAAGATATGACACATTCTGGTTAGTAACTCTCCTGTGTGTTGTCGGGGCTCACAAGGTGATCAAAGAATAGTAACACTGTGACCTACAAGGCATGATGTAAGAGGCGACTGAGGTAGGGACCTAGGGAAACTACCCTAGTAAATAAAAAGCATCGCAGAAATCAGATGTGCTGGCCTACTTGAAGGCGCATAACTGGCACAACAAACAATTGCTGTTAGGCTCAGATCACATACAAATCACAAAAAGTGGTTTAACAAGGGATCGATATGGAGCATTTGAAGGAGAATAAGGTAAGTAACTCTGCATGATCAATTTCTCATGTCTAGAGTTTTAGTTTCATTTGGAATATCTTCATTGCACTCCGGACATGTCCATATGTGCTCCAATCTCCTTGTTAATATCTCTAACAGTGTCCAGCAACTAAATGTGCCAGTTCGATGTTGACTGATGAGCCTACTGTTCAGTTATCAGTTATATGAGGACTATCCATACATCTATAGGTGCTCTGATGTCTGTCTCAACAAATCCAGCAGCCCAACATGCCAGTACTTCTTTAACGATGGGTGATGCAGTCAACATCCACCTGTACCGGCCACCTGTACTTCCCAGTGCATGCTGGTGTGCAGGGTAACGAGTGTGCTGACTTTCTTGCAAACAATGGCTGGACTCAAACGGGCAGAAGTATGGACAGAGCCGATATCATCAATGCGGTTCTCTCTCAATTCAGTTTCAGTTTGGAATATCTTCATTGCACTCCGGACATGTCCATTGGTGCTCCGATCTCCTTCGCGATATCTCCAACAGCGTCCAGCGACTGACCGTACCAGTTCTATTTTGATTGATGAACCTACTTGTATACCTGTTGTACCGTTCTTTTCTTGTCACACCAATCTTCAAACCCAGTTCTCGCAATCTAGTAGTTGACGTGGATTGGTTTAGATGAAGGTCTTCTCTGCGGCCACGCTCTATGAGGGCGTTCACGATGTCAGCTCTGTCCATTGGCTGGCCCTCTGATATAGCGGCAGAGCCAACCAGCCTGTCTGCTCTCTCATTGCCAACGACACCCATGTGACCCGGAACAAAGACAAGTGTAATTCTGCAAAGTGTTGACGCCTGCAGTGATTCAGTCCATTGCCTGTGCGCCGAACCAGCCTCCACCTTTCGGATCATACTCAATGAGTCACTCAAAATGCACGCATGAGTGTAGTTTTGTGACTCTAGCCAGAGTAGTGCATTGGTCACTGCCAGTACATCCATTGTCATGCTGCTTGTTGTCATACTGAATGCACCACTGGCTTCCTTGACCATTCTGCCACATGAGCTTGTAGAGAAGGCCCATGCAGACTTTTCGTGATGAACTACCGATCCATCCGTGTAAATCACAACGTCGTCTGCATTGCAGTTTTCATTGATGATGGCTTTGACGTCTGCATTCAACGCCGCGGGATTTCCCTCTCTGCAACCTTTGTCAAATTTAATGATGGTTGAAAAAGTGTTCCAGTATATTGGAGGCATCGATATCCATTCTTCTCCACAGTCAATATTATTGAGCCCGCATACCAGCTAAACAGTATCTGCGCAGGCCAACCCATGACTTGCCCGCTTTAACCGATGTCCACCACTGGTGCTGAGCTGTTCGTGCAATGGGTGATCCTTTTTGGCACTTATTTTTAGATAGGCACGTGCTCTGGCTATCTTGAGTCTATACTTCATGGTCGGAAAATCCAGGAGAAACCTCATCGCCACACAGGGTGTATCCCTTGTGCAACCGAGGATGATGCGCATAGCTTCGTTCTGTATTCTCTCAAGTCTTTCAATTTGCGTTTTGCTGACAGTGAGGATGGCCATTGCATATTCAATGGTGGAGAGGACCAGTGTCTGATGACAAGCAGTCGTTGCTCGATGTTAACAGCCGCCATGACTCTCATTGCTGCCAAACCTTTGCATGCCTTGACAATAACATACTCAACATGTTCCCGGAAACACAGACTGCGGTCAAATGTCACACCCAAAAATTTCATAGACTTATCTACGGGCAAAACAATACCGCAAAGTTTCACACTAGGCGTACATGAGTTAACAGTGTGATTATTGAGTGAGAACCATGTCACTGCTGCTTTTGTAGAGTTAACTAGAGCACCAGAGACATCACACCAGTCTGTGATGCGGTCGAGTTCCCTCTGTATCTCACCGGCAATTGCATCCCTGTCTTTCCTTGTCGATACACTAGGATGTCATCAGCAAATGACAAAGTTCTACCTTTGCCATGAGTTGTTGTTCTGTGATTGACACCTGTGGTATATTGAATAAGATAGGGAAAGAGAAGAGCCCTGTGGCAATCCGGAATGTACAGTCACCGGTTCAGAAACCAACCACCACATCGCAGTACAACCTTCCTTTTGAATAGAGCAGCTATCCATCGGATGTATAAAGGGTGCCCATGGAGTTTGATAAGTTGGTGCATTAGATAATCATAGGGCACTCTGTTGTATGCGTCTTCCAAGGCCACCATTGCTGCACATGTTTCATTACCTGCATGGAAACCTTCGAAGACATCATAGGCGAAGACCGCAGCGTTGCACCATGTTTCTTTCCCAGATCTGTAACCTCCAAGCGTGGGTGGGAAGATATGACGACTTTCGAGGTCCCATGCCAGTCGACGTTATATGATTTTCTCAAGAAGTTTGCCTGTCGTATTTTGCAGTGCAATAATTCTGTAGCCGGTTATCTGAGAGTGATCTTTGTTGGGCTTCGGCAATGGTATAGGTAGCTATGATTATGTGACTCAAATATGTGACACAGGCAAGTCTCAGACATTGGAACGAGTTCGAGAATTAGGTGTTAACTTTGGACATGCCAGACAGTGTCGTCTTCGTGTAGAGAGAGAAGATATAGTAATCAACTTCTCATGGGTACAGTGAGCAAATGGATTTGGGATGGCTGTTGCAGCGGAGGACAGAGCGCGAATGGGAATGCCCAATGTGCCATGACGTCGATCGCATAAAATAACTTCCCAGTGATTTTCCTGTCACCCAATTGAGGCTGGGTGAACCTGACAGCTGTTACGGTCTGAAAAACATTTCATGCCCACTGTGGAATTGAACCTGGACCACATGCCTAAGAAGAGAGTTCACTAACAACTACGCTACTGCGACTCTGATCTCAAAGTAGACTTGTATATTTCCATCCCCTCTTCTCTTATACCTCTTACTTGAGCAGTCAGTCTAACAACTCTTCTATCAACACATATTGTAGAACACAGAAGATTTGCTACAAAATTAACATGAAGTAAGTACTCACATGACAGGGTTGTGCGACGCGTTCTATACATTCGGTACAGCAGGAAGGCAAGTGCAATGAGACCAACCATAGCGATGACACCAAAGGCAGTGCCAAGAACAACCTGCAAATCTTGCTGATACTCTGCAGACTCATGTGACTCTTTAATGATAGGCCCAGCATTTTCTGGAATTGAGTAGATTAAAAAACTAGCACACAACAACATTCTATCGATATCAAGGAAAACTGTAGTAAAACTATGGTAGTAATGGCAAAACATGTAAAAATAAATTACTGTAGTTTTAGAAAGTACAAAAATATAACCTTGACATTATCTATAGGTATATGTTATGTCTTCTTCTTCCCTTTTCAACTCCTAACAGAGCACAGGTTTTCAACAAACTTCTTCCAGCTCTTCCTCTCTCTTGCCATCCCTTCCAATTCTTTCCATGTTTTACCTATCCTTTTAATATCAGCATCCAGCTCTCTTCTCCAGGTCTGTCTAGGCCTTCCCCTACTCCTCTTTCCTCGGGTTTCAAAACAGTGCCTGTCTTGCAATGCTTCCAGTTGGTCTTCTCAACGTATGTCCTATCCATCGCCAGCATCTCTTCCTTATCCCTTTCTCCACTGGTATCTGCTTAGTTCTTTCTCTGAGTCCCTTGTATATGTTATGTCTGCCATACAAGAAATCTGAATTTCTTCACTTTTGATGTATCACTTGCTTGATGAAAGACCTTTTGGTCGAAATGTTGCTGTATATTGTTTGCGTTACATTGGGTTTTTTTGGTACTTTGTAAAACTACTGTACTTTGTTTTGATGTGTTTCACAATAAAATAACATAGATAGGAACTAGATAGTGCTGCCTGATAGGAACTAGATAGTGCTGCCTGATGTTGAATTCATGTAGAACTACTGACTTATTTCTCTCCGGTCCTTGTGGAGCATAGGGCCTCAACAATTTTTCACCACTTTTCCCGGTCTCTTCCTGGTTTTCTTTATGATCTCCCTGGATAGTCGAGCACCTTTCAGATTATCAAGAAAACTTCATCTTCAGGTCTGTTTAGGACATCCTCTGTTTCCTTTTTCTTGTGGGTTCCACTCAAGTGCTTGTTTAGTGATACTTGACTGTGTCTTCCATAGGGTATGACAAACCCATTTCCACTTTCTCCTCTTAACCTGGGTCATCTTGTCTTCCTGTGCTGTTCACTACAAGTCTGTGTTTACAACTCTGTCATACCATCTCAGTCTGAGAATCCACTGAAGACATCCGTTGACAAAGTCTGAAATGTAGAATTAAGCATCACTCTATATGACCAAATGTTAACATATCATCATCATCATCCAGTGCTTCAAAACAAAACTTTCAAGTAATAAATAGTTTGATATTTTATTTGGATGTTGATTATTAGAACTAGTAACAACTGTTATGAGGAGAAGATGAAGATATGTTGGACACACCTAGAGAAGAAATGTCTGGTCAACCACTACTAACAACTGTTATAAGAAGGAGAAGATGGAGATATGTTGGGTATACCTTGAGAAGAAATGTCTGGTCAACCACTAGTAACAACTGTTATCAGAAGGAGAAGATGGAGATATGTTGGGTATACCTTGAGAAGAAATGTCTGGTCAACCACTAGTAACAACTGTTATCAGAAGGAGAAGATGGAGATATATTGGACATACCTAGAAAAGAAATGTCTGGTCAACCACTAGTAACAACTGTTATCAGAATGAGAAGATGGAGATATGTTGGGTATACCTTGGAAAGAAATGTCTGGTCAACCACTAGTAACAACTGTTATCAGAATGAGAAGATGGAGATATGTTGGGTATACCTTGAAAAGAAATGTCTGGTCAACCACTAGTAACAACTGTTATCAGAATGAGAAGATGTGGATTTGTTGGACACACCTAGAGAAGAAATGACTGGTCAACCACTAGTAACAATTGTTATCAGAAGGAGAAGATGTAGATATATTGGACACACCTTGAGAAGAAATGTCTGGTCAACCACTAGTAACAACTGTTATCAGAAGGAGAAGATGGAGATATATTGGACATACCTAGAAAAGAAATGTCTGGTCAACCACTAGTAACAACTGTTATCAGAATGAGAAGATGGAGATATGTTGGGTATACCTTGGAAAGAAATGTCTGGTCAACCACTAGTAACAACTGTTATCAGAATGAGAAGATGGAGATATGTTGGGTATACCTTGAAAAGAAATGTCTGGTCAACCACTAGTAACAACTGTTATCAGAATGAGAAGATGTGGATTTGTTGGACACACCTAGAGAAGAATGACTGTCAACACTAGTAACAATTGTTATCGGAAGATGTGAATTGTTAAAATTGAACTAGTAACAACTGTTATAAGAGAGTGAATATGTGGTATACCTGGAAAGAAATGTCTGGTCAACCACTAGTAACAACTGTTATCAGAAGAGAAGATGGGATTGTTGGACACCTGAGAAGAAATGTCTGGTCAACCACTAGTAACAACTGTTATCAGAAGGAGAAGATGGAGATATATTGGGAACCTTGAGAAGAAATGTCTGGTCAACCACTAGTAACAACTGTTATCAGAATGAGAAGATGGAGATATGTTGGGTACATAAAAGTCACCTTTGAGGAAGAAATGTTGATCTGAAAAGTCAACCACTAGTAACAACTGTTATCAGAATGAGAAGATGTGGATTTGTTGGACACACCTAGAGAAGAAATGTCTGGTCAACAACTAGTAACAACTATTATCAGGAGGAGAAGATGTAGATATGTTGGACACACCTTGAAAAGAAATGATCAAAGAATATCAAAACGTGCATTGAAGTGGGATGCAAAGGGTTCAAGAAAAAGAGGACGACCTAAGAAGACTCACGAAATGAACTTTGCTGAGAGAGGCAAGAAATATCGGTCTCAGTTTCATGGAGGAGATTGAGCGAGTTGCTGAGAATAGAGCGTTATGGAGAAATTGTTTGCAGGCCATATGTAACGTATAACGGTGCAAGAGGAATTATTATTATTATTATGAGAACTAGCCACATAGTACTTTGATAGGCCCATAGGTGCCTAGTTTCCTGTACCAGATGATAAATATCATGTGTGCTCATTGTTCCTCCTGATAGTGGCTTATACTTACTTTGTGTCTGATGGCACAGTCTACCTCTGCAAACAATTCATTGTAAACACATGCAGTTCCAGTATACATGTGCCATCATCATTTAACAGGTGCCATCATTTTGCAGAATGAATTTTTTTGGGTTTGATTTATAATATCCAAATGAAATAACTTCAGGACTTTATATGCTGGTGTAGAACATTAGAGATGGCAAGCATCTATATTAATCATCTATAGAGGACTTTATATGCTGGTGTAGGACATTAGAGGTGACAAGCATCTATATTAGTCATTTATAGAAGACTTTATATGCTGGTGTAGGACATTAGAGGTGACAAGCATCTATATTAGTCATCTATAGAGGACTTTATATGCTGGTGTAGGACATTAGAGATGGCAAGCATCTATATTAGTCATTTATAGAAGACTTTATATGCTGGTGTAGGACATTAGAGATGGCAAGCATCTATATTAGTCATCTATAGAGGACTTTATATGCTGGTGTAGGACATTAGAGGTGGCAAGTGCCTCGATATGTCATACATTCTTCTTTTCTTGAACGCTACATATCGACCACTTGTTAAACTACTCTTTGTGATCTGTATGTGATCTAAGCCTAAGAGCGATTATACGGTGTGTTAGTTATGCGCCTACAAGTAGGTCAGCACATCCAATTTCTGTGACGCTTTTTATTGACTAGAGTAGCTTCCCTAGGCTCCTACCTCAGTCGCCTCTTACAGCATGCCTTGTAGGTTCGCTGTGTTACTATTCTTTGCTTGCCCTGTGGGTCCCGGAAACACACAGGCACTCTAAATCTAAAATTCATCTTGAATTTATTTTTGAAATAAATAGCTTGTTTCAATAATTGTTTCCTCTATCTGATATCAAGCAGCAGAAACAAGTCAAACTTACCACTGACGGGTGGCTTTGGTGATGAAGTACCCCCTGTTTTCACCACTGAAAATATAAATAAATTTATCATGGACATTTCAAAAAGCATCAACTACAACAGAGAATACTCCATATCTATAAAATACACATGCAAAAAATAGTTACTTAAATTGTATAATTTCTGATGTCAGATGTTGATCTTTCTCGTCACAGAGAACTACTACTGTCTTGTAGTTTGATTGGGGACAATTAAAAGGCTAGCGGAGCAAACCGTACACAAAACTGGACGGCAAGCAAACCAAGTAGTCAAAAAAAGACTTGTAACCTGGGCAGATGACGCTCAACTGCCCGGGAGGGTTGGTTGTCTAAGGGTAGCTACCTAAAGAAAATAGCAACCTGCTGCTACCTTGCAGGTCGGTTGGGGATAGCCAAGGCTGACGGAGAGCAAACCCAGTAAAGCTGGCTGAAACTGGACACATCAGCAAAGGATAAGCACCAGAGCTGCAAATGGTGCTGAAGATGTGACAAATCACACCTGTTCTTGGTGTAGGCTGTTTATATATCACAATAAGAATGATCAAAATGGCAGAAAAAGAGCGATCGAGAAGAAGATGATGTTGATCTAGTACTACTATTATTAGTATTAGTATTTTTATTATAATTTTATTAATTATATTCCTAAGCAATCAATAAGATCATTGGAAACCACAAAGATGTGGTTTCACAGAAGAATGCTGAAAACTCCATGGACAGTGAGGAAACAGATTATAAGGTTTTAAATCAGGCTTTCACACAAAGAAAACTTATCAAAAGAATAAGAATCAGGCAATCAAGGTTCTTCGGGCATATAATGCGAAGAGAAGGTTTTGAACATTTAGTGACATCAGGTAAAATTCAGGGAAGGAGAGAGAAGATTTTGGATGGTGTAGTATTGTAGTTCGACAAAAGATCGACGTCAGAACTGATTAACTGCACCAAATGGAGAGAGAGTTGTGGCGAGACATGATCGCCTACCTCGGTAGGCATGGCACTTGATTGATTGATTGATTATAATCATCACAAAGACCTTCACAGCCATATGAACTTGAATATTTTAAAATGTTGGACAGTGCTACAATACAAAATATAAATACAAAAAGTCAGTACCACTAGTATCACTCATTGTTCTCTGCACATCTACTTCAGATGACCAAATTCTGTTTGTCAAATGTCAAACCACATTGTTTATCTCCACACAACAACTTCAATGTTGTACACATGAGATGTTAGTGATGCCACCACACAACAACTTCAATGTTGTACACATGAGATGTTAGTGATGCCACCACACAACTGGTTTCAACATGTCACCTAAAGAAGAGACAAATAAATCATGTTAGGAATGTTAAAAGTTAAAGGGGAGCATCTGGCCGAATGGATTAGAGAGCTACTACCATGCAGGAGACCCAAGTTCAATCCACGGTAAGGCCACAGAGTTTTTCTGTCTAAGGCATAAAGAATACTTGATAACCTGAACAGTTCCGGGGCAACTGTACTATGAAATTCCACAGGCTCATGTCCCTCATGTCTTACACCGTCCAAAAAGCAATATTACAAGCAGTAATGACATTTTTTTTAAAGTTACATCAACTGGAACTATCAGCATCATAGTTGCAGAACTATCAGCATCATAGTTCAGAACTATCAGCATCATAGTTGCAGAACTATCAGCATTATAGTTGCAGAACTATCAGCATCATAGTTGCAGAACTATCAGCATATAGTTGCAGAACTATCAGCATTATAGTTCCAGAACTATCAGCATTATAGTTCCAGAACTATCAGCATTATAGTTGCAGAACTATCAGCATTAAAGTTGCAGAACTATCAGCATTATAGTTGCAGAACTATCATCATTATAGTTCCAGAACTATCAGCATTATAGTTCCAGAACTATCAGTATTATAGTTGCAGAACTATCAGCATCATAGTTCCAGAACTATCAGCATTATAGTTGCAGAACTATCAGCATCATAGTTCCAGAACTATCAGCATCATAGTTCCAGAACTATCAGCATCATAGTTGCAGAACTATCATCATTATAGTTCCAGAACTATAGCATTTAGTTCAGAACTATCAGCATCATAGTCAGAACTATCAGCATTATAGTTCCAGAACTATCAGCATCATAGTTGCAGAACTATCAGCATTATAGTTCCAGAACTATCAGCATCATAGTTGCAGAACTATCAGCATCATAGTTGCAGAACTATCAGCATTATAGTTCCAGAACTATCAGCATCATAGTTGCAGAACTATCAGCATTAAAGTTGCAGAACTATCAGCATTATAGTTGCAGAACTATCATCATTATAGTTCCAGAACTATCAGCATTATAGTTCCAGAACTATCAGCATCATAGTTGCAGAACTATCAGCATTATAGTTCCAGAACTATCAGCATTATAGTTCCAGAACTATCAGCATTATAGTTGCAGAACTATCAGTATTATAGTTCCAGAACTATCAGCATTATAGTTGCAGAACTATCGCATTATAGTTCAGAACTATCAGCATCATAGTTGCAGAACTATCAGCATTATAGTTCCAGAACTATCAGCATTATAGTTGCAGAACTATCAGCATCATAGTTGCAGAACTATCAGCATTATAGTTCCAGAACTATCAGCATTATAGTTGCAGAACTATCAGCATCATAGTTGCAGAACTATCAGCATTATAGTTCCAGAACTATCAGTATTATAGTTGCAGAACTATCAGCATTATAGTTCCAGAACTATCAGCATTATAGTTGCAGAACTATCAGCATCATAGTTGCAGAACTATCAGCATTATAGTTGCAGAACTATCAGCATTATAGTTCCAGAACTATCAGTATTATAGTTCCAGAACTATCAGTATTATAGTTGCAGAACTATCAGCATCATAGTTGCAGAACTATCAGTATTATAGTTGCAGAATTATCAGTATTATAGTTGCAGAACTATCATATAGTTGCGATATCAGATTAAGTTCAGAACTATCAGTATTATAGTTGCAGAACTATCAGCATTATAGTTGCAGAATTATCAGTATTATAGTTGCAGAACTATCAGTATTATAGTTGCAGAACTATCAGCATTATAGTTGCAGAACTATCAGTATTATAGTTGCAGAACTATCAGTATTATAGTTGCAGAACTATCAGTATTATAGTTGCAGAACTATCAGTATTATAGTTGCAGAACTATCAGTATTATAGTTGCAGAACTATCAGTATTATAGTTGCAGAATTATCAGTATCATAGTTGCAGAACTATCAGTATTATAGTTGCAGAATTATCAGTATTATAGTTGCAGAATTATCAGTATTATAGTTGCAGAATTATCAGTATTATAGTTGCAGAACTATCAGTATTATAGTTGCAGAATTATCAGTATTATAGTTCCAGAACTATCAGCATCATAGTTGCAGAACTATCAGTATTATAGTTCCAGAACTATCAGCATACATATACTTCATAATCTGATGAAAGACAACGAACACATATAGGTATGACCTGATGTGGGCTTCGATTATTAACTAGCTATCAAGAAATGTTTGTTTTTTTAAATTCTCAACCTTTGTTTTCTATATCACAACTCATCTATCATGGCTAGAATATCAGAAGGAGTTGCATGGGACTGAAATGACATTCTTAACGCAGTGAGAGAGTCTTTCTCAACAGAGGAGTTTCAGGTGTGTGAACCCCAGCCGCTGACCAGATTGAGAGGGATGGGTGTTGGCACAGCCGAGAGGAGCGACATGCCTAGTATGTAAGGAGATTGATTAATCAACATCGAACTGGCGTGTTGGGCCACTGGATTTGTTGAGGCGGGGATCGAAGCACCTATTGACATGTCGGACTGATATGATGACAGTCCTTATATAACTGATAACTCATCTACCATCCATGCAAAAAAACGGGAGGGGGTGTGTGTGTGTGTGTGTGGAGATCAGTTTTTCATTGGTTAGTTAAGCTCAAGTAGTAGCATGTCAGTTGCGGGACATCACAGCAGGCCTGAAAAGCTCTCTGTCTCTTGCAAGTTCTCTGGCCTCTTCTAGCGTCGTGTTCAAGGTTTCTTTGATGTCCTAATATATATAAGATGTAGTTAAACTATACTGAGCAAATTAAGAAAGAGGGTTCCTCTTTAACAGCACAAGCAGCTGCTGGCAAAGGAAACGGAAGAATGGCATATTTAACGACTTCGGAGGCAAGAGATGTTCGTGTCTGCTATTGAGCCCAAGGACGTACCAGGGACCACAACTGACAAACAGCCAAAACCAAGAAAACAATGGCAAACTGCTGAGCAAACAATACCAAAAAACCATGACAATCAAAAATGAAAAAAAGCGTAAGTAGAGAAGGATCTGCCATGGCATTTCAAGTACCATGCCTGCAGGCGTACATGTCTCTCCCATAACTCTCCCTAGTACAGTTTATCAGTTCTGATGCTTCCTTCTTGTTGAACCCCAATGTCAGACCATTTAACATCTTCTCCTTCTGTCTTCCATGATCTCTCCTGTCCTGTATTTTACCCATTGTCAGCAAATGCTCCAAACCTTCTCTTCTCATTATGTGTCTGAAGAACATTGATTGTCTAATTCTTATTCTTCTGATCAGGTTTCTCTGTGTGGAAAATTCTTTTAAAACTTCCATTATTTATTTATTTAACTGTTAATTGGATTTTCAGAATTCTTTTGTAACGTCAGATTTCTGTCATTTCCAGTGAACTTATTGATTGCTTTTTCATTGTCCAATATAGATCTATCTATCAATTCTCTAATCCTGTTTTGTCTTTAGGGGTCAGGTCGAAAAGAAGAGACACCTGTAGCGAGCCTCCCTATTTGTACAAGGTGGAATTTAGCGCCTCGGAAATTCCATCGACCCATCGTTTACGTGGTCGTCCTCTGGGTTTGTTTCCATTGTATTAGAATGCTAGTGCTCTTTGTGGGAGACTGTCTTGTGGTAACCTTGATACAGTCTCAATATAGATACAAACCACAAATACAGCAGAAAAAAGAAGCTAGGTTGAAAAAAATGGGGAGCACTGGAAGAGAGGTATCGGACACACCACATGGTCAACTTAAACATCAATAACTGTATAAGGAAATACCAGAGTACACCTTGTCTAATCTGAACCCAACACATAACACTTAATGATCAACTTAACCTAATTCATTCACAACACACAGCACAATAATGGATGTGTACACACCACAATGATACGGTTAGCAAACACCACTTCAAATGTCAACAAACTGGATGAGGTTAGATTCTTGTCTCCAAGACCAAGAAATAGAGCACATTATATAAAACAAACAAACAACTTATAAATGCATGTAGATATTACGACATAATGGGTCAAAGTATAAGTGCCAAAGTGCAATGGAAACATTGAAGAGCTGGAATGTTCCGACTACATTCTGATATAAGTTCAGGTCATATGCAGCCATTAGTCAGTTCAGTATCATAGTTTTATCATTAATCACTAGAACAAGTCCAGTTCAACATCACATGCAGACAGAACAGTTCGCAGGCTCACCATCATCAGACTGAACAGTTCTGCAGGTCAACATCCTAACAAGAACAGTTCTGGGCTCACCATCGCACAGACAGAACAGTTCTGCAGGTCAATCATGCACAGATAAGAACAGTTCACTGCAGCAACCATCATAGATAAGACGTCACTGCAGGCTCAACCATCACATGCACAGATAAAACAGTTCAGGCTCACATATGCCAGACTAAGAACAGTTCCTGCAGACATATCACCAGACAGTCTGTAGGCTCACCATCCAGCAGACTAAGAACAAGTCACTGAGCTCAACCATCACACAGACTAAAACAAGTCTCTGCAGGCTTAAACACATGCACAGTAGACAGTTCATAGGTTATTATCACTTGAACAGACTAAGAACAAGTACTGCAGGCTTCAACCATCACATGCACAGACTAAGAACAAGTCACTGCATACTCAACCATCACATGCACAGACTATCTTATCCTGACGCTGTGTGGCAAAACAGGATTGGAGAAAAGACAAATGATGTAGAGATTAGATGCTACGAAAGAAGTTAAAAAAAGACTTAGAAGACTTAATCTATCGAGTGTGTTCAGCATGAAGAAACTATGGAACAACACAAGCAAAGATTGTATGAAAGAAGTTAGAGAAGACTTAGATGGTTATCCAGAGTGTGGTCAGCATGAATAAACTATGGCACAACACAAGCAAAGATTGTACGAAAGAAGTTAGAATAAGACTAGCCATGGCTATCCAGAGTGTGGTCAGCATGAAGAAACTATGGAACAACACAAGCAAACAAACGTAAGACTTCTCAGAATATGCATATTCCCTGTGCCAACAAATGGAGGTGAATCAGGGACCATAAAACAAACATTGAAGAACAAACTTGAAGCTGTCGAAGCAAGGTGTTACAGAAAAGTTCTTAGAACATCCTGGACAAAAGATTAAAAAAAACAAATACATCCTTCAAGACCTGCATATTGAGGAGCATTGGCTCATAAATAACATCCTGTTCCGGAAGATAAAATATGTGGGCCATATTAAATGTCACATTGGTTTGAGGAGAATGGTAATGGAAATCATGGTTCCTGGAGTACGAGGCAGGGGACGGCCAAGACGAAGGTGATATCAAAGAAACCTTGAGCATGATGCTGGACAATTTGCTATAGACAGGGAGCTTTTCAAGCGGGCTGTGATGAAAGTGACATTCCGCAAGGGCCATCCTACTACTTGAGAAAATATTTATATACATATATCTCTCGCACCGTTATATGTTACATAGGGTCTGCAAGCTTTTTCTCCATACCGCTCCATCCTGGACAACTCGCTCAATCTCTTCCATGAAATTAAGTCAGATACATCTTGCCTCTCTCAGCAAAGTTCATTGCAGGGTTTCCCAAGGGTGTCCTCTCTTTCTTGAACCCTTTGCCTCCCACTTCAATGCCTGCTTTCTTGAACCCTTTGCCTCCCACTTCAATGCCTGCTTTGGTATTCTTTGATCATTTCTTCTCAAGGTATGTCCAATATATCTCCATCTTCTCTTTCTTATAAAAGTTGTTATTAGTGGTTGACAAGACATTTCTGTGATTTCAAAACTTGTGAATTCGCTCCATTAAAATGTTCATTTTTTGTTGGAGACATCTATTTTCAAATGCATTCAACTTTCTATATCTTTAGTCATTTTCCAACTCTCGCTGGCATATGTTAGAATTGATACAACATTTGAATTCCAAATTCTTAATTTAGTTTTAAAACTATATAACTTGCAGTTCCATATTTTATTTAGCCTTTTAGAAGATGATGTTGCTTTGACAATTCATGGCATTTCTTTTTAACATGTTATATTATATGATCAATGTCATGTCACATTGGGCATTCCCATTCGTGCTCTATCCTTCGGGACAGCAGTCATCCCAAAGTCCATTTCGCACGTACCCATGAGAAGTTGATTAGTATATCTTCTCTCTCTACCACGAAGACGACACTGTCTGGCATGTCCAAACTTAACTCCCAATTCTCGTACTTGTTCCAGTGTCTGAGACTCGCCCATATCACAATTAAGAGCGCACCACATTGATGACATTGGCTCTGTCCATATTTCTGCCCACTTGAGTTCTTTTTAACATGTCCAGTGCAATCAAATTTGCTACCCAAATAGGTGAACCTCTGTTATTTTTATCATTTTGGATTCCAAGGGTGATATCTGCATTATTTGTCATAGGTGTCTTCATTATATTTGTATTTCATAGCTTATCTGTAGTCCAACTTTTGATGCCATAGATGATAAGTTGTATACTTTATCATGATGACTGTAAAACATTATGATCAATAAAATTGATAAGGCATACTGTCGCATACGTTGTGGTATAGTGAGGTATTCAATCAAATGTTCATATACTTTGATAACTAACAGCATAAATATATCTTTTCATCTTCTCTAACTTCTTGTCAAACTGAGGCATCAACAAATTTCTAACCAGATCTGTCTTGAGCAAGTCAGATTAGTTTATTCCAGGTCTTTCCCACCTCTATACTCAGTCTAGTCTGCCTACATAAATCTTCACTACCTTATACCTTTCTCCGACTGTATTCCATTTCAGAGCCACATGTTCCTCCATATTAGCCTACCTTATCGTGGTTGGAGGGTTTGTGTGCCTTTAGGATCCTTCAGGCTATATCGGCGGGAGTCTAACTCCTGGCAGGTCTAACCAAGCCGAACAGACTGAAGGTGAAAGGCCAGATCAAAGGCGGGAGCAGGATGGGGCCTCATAAGGTGACAGTGCAGAACCCACCGGCAAGTGGTAAATGCTCTGGCTGCAACCAACCCATCCCCAGCTATGGGACAAATAGCACTTGTCCTCTCTCTCTCTTGAGGAGGACATCCTTTTCTTGTCTTGTCTTCTACTTCTATGACACTTTCCCTTAAGCATAAGGATTAAACTACAGTGTCCAGGGAGCACACCCTGCATAAAGCCTGGGTTGGTGAGCCCGGCAACAGAAGGCTGAAGTCATCTAGAGAGTAGGACGACTCCAGACAAACCCGGGAAGACAGATCTCGTCAGCAGGGGACTGCAACTGTCTAGAGAACAACCTCAAAAAAAGATGTCCTCAGAAACGGAATGTGTCAGCCATTATTGGCGGGAGGAATCGACACATACGAACAACTCAAATGGCCATGCGCAAATATTTATATAACTGTGGTGCCACCACCATGGGAAACAGCCAGGTGGTGGTGGGACCGAACCCCCTGCCTCGAAGGGTCCACCCTTAGCTACTGGCGGCCCTGTTGATTCTTGCAAAGCCAGGAGAGGACAGGGTATTACTACGGCGCAAGGACAACCACCCTCACAATTATGCAATGGAAGGGAAAGGGGGAAACCCAAAAAAACGAGAGAGGAAGCTCTGAAAGCAGAAAAGATTGACATCTGCTGTATCCAAAAACGCACCTTAACCCGGGGAAATAGATTCAGCATTAGAGGATTTAAAACCCTTTCCCGCCAGGATAGAGAAAATAGACATAAGGGTGGAGTAGTAACACTATTTCGTAACCAAACCCGGGCAGTTGAACCCCACAGGTCCAATCGATGAGCACAGAATTCAAGCTGTTCAACCCCTTTATAACAACACTAAGATGACATATACAATATATACTCACCACCCTCCATTCAAACTGAGCTGAAGCTAAAAAGTTCAAGATGACAACTTGCTTATATGGAGACTTCAACAGCCACTCCCCGCTGGGGCTGGGCATGATCCTCGAGGTGAAAGCCTTGAAGAATGGCTGATCCCAACAGTCTCACCATTCTCAACCACCCAGATGATCCTAACACACATGTTACTCACGATGGGGGCCCAAAAAACCCCAGATCTGGTTTTTTCCAGATGACATTCACAGGATAACCAAAAAGTCGGGACCAGTTTGGGAGGTAGGACCATAACCAGTGAAACTCCTCATAAATAAAAAAAGGAGGAACTTACAAACTCTCCCCCTATTTGGGAATTAAAAAAAGGCAGACTGGGCTTTTCCCCAAGAACTAGCAGACAAGTACTGTAAAGAAATTAATCAATCGGGAAAAAGTGGGAGATGCACGTCATTCAAAAAATTTTAGATGCTGAAAAAAAGGCTATCCCCGAGGGGGAAAAAAACCAAAAGCCATATTGGACACCAGAGATGGAATTCTCCATAGCTCGCTGGTCCAGAAATACAAGGGAACTCGCACCAACGGACAAATGTAATCCCAAAGAGCAAGGGCCCTTTATGTTAGAAAAGAAACCAGCAGTGTAAAAAACCTGGAAAGAAAAGACAGCCTTTTTGAACAGGGAAAAAGATACTCAAAAGTTGGGGAGACACAAAAGCCCTGAACATGACAACCCATCTAGGGGGAAAACAGTTCCCCAGCAAGGAGAACAATCCACGGGAAAGCTAGCAGCCCCCCTGATGGCCCAGTGTTACAAGCAAGAAAGCCATGCTCAAAAGTCGGGAGCAAGGAAAGAAGCAAGTGAGATAAATGCTACATTAAAAAAAGCAACAAGTAAACCCCTGTATGGAGGTGACATCACACGCAGCTGCAAGACACTGAAAACCAATCGAAAAAGGCCCGGGGACCAGATGGGTATAAAACGACATGCTCAAACAAATAGGCCAATAGCACAGAGTCTTCATCCAGTTTTTAACAAAGTTGGGGAAGGGGAGTCCCGACATCTGGAAAATGCCCAAAAACCCCCAATTTTCAAAAGTGGAAAAGACAAAAAGGATCCGCAGGCCAGACCATAAGTTTGCTAAGTTTCACTGCAAAACTGTGACAGAGTGATAACCACGATTCCAGTGGTTTTTTGAATCCAAACCCTAAAATGGATCAGCCCAGACAGGCTACAGGCAGCATAGAAGCACTGATGACCAAGTGGCATACCTCGAACAGGACATAGAAAATGGCTTAAGAAAAAAAAAACCCCCACTGTGTTCTTACATGTCTAAGGCCCGACAAAGTCTGGAAAAATGGTTTGCTACCGCCTTTCGATGGAATCGGGTAAATGTACTTTGGAAAAAAACTTTCTTACCCATAGACAAGCATCTTAAATTGGATGGGGGCACAGTCCCAGATTCAAATTAAGGCAGGGGGTCCCCAAACAGCGATGTCCCCCCCTTGCTTTTTGGTTTAAGTCTAAACTCTGGACATGTTCCCCTTTAGCGGGGGATCTGCTGTGTGGTAAACCCCCAGTTTTTGGGGCCTGCCATCTTTTAAACCCCGGCCAGCCTGAACAGCCATAATGTAGGCAAGTAAATGGGGTCTAGAAATAAACCGGAGCAAAACTATAGCAACGCTTTTCTCATTTTCAACAAAGGAAGAACACTTCAGACTGAAATTTAAAGATGATATGCCCCCGTTTCCATCTCCAACCTTTTTTGGAGTTCTACAGTTCACATGGCTCCAAATAAACCAAAATATGAGAAACAAAGGTCGGGAAACTGGCGAACTACGGGAGTTGATTTAAAACCCGGTCAGGTGTAAATGGTGCTTGACCAAATGAAAATGCATCATCACATGGGTATCGCAGCCCATTCAAACAAATCGAATGGAAAAAAAACAAAAAAGGTGTCTGCGTATTTTTTTTGGGAGCCTAAAAACACCAATTGTAGAAATGGAAAGGGGGGCCAAAATCCAGCCCTTGGAAGACAGAAGAAAGAAAAGGATTCTACAGACTGAAAGGATCAAAAGAATGCCTCACCATCCACTGCATGAAAAAAAAGGGGCTAGAAAAAGAAAGACTAAAGCGCAAAGTTAAACCACAAATCAAAAGAAATAGGGAAAATCATACTTGGAACTACAAATCATAATTCCATACCTGAAGAATTGCTTTTTTTATCACTGGGAACCGACTCATACCACTAAACTTCTCAACCTCCATCCCTAAATTATTAAGCAAAGATCCCAAACCTAATCTAGTGAAAAAACAATTACAATGGGAAAATCTATTAATGTTTTCCGAAAACGCTGGATAAAAATTTAAAAGATGGATCGGGAATGGAGGCAACCATGAATGGTGGAGCAGGAGTGGACATTAGGCACCCAGATGCTACCACTGTGTCTCTAGGGGGTTTCTGAAGAATATGTTCCAACACAAAGCAGAACTCAAACCCTTCTGATGGCAGCACAGCAATGAATAAGCTGCAAGCAAGATGGTATTTTTTCAGACTCATTGTCACATACACCCTGGAGGGTAAATCCACTGACAGCACAGTACAAAAACAAAAGAGAACTTTAGTTTCAGAAAAGGCAGAAAATTTACTTGCAGTGGATTCCATTCACTTGGCATTGCAGGCAATGAGAGTGCTGATGTCTTAGCTAAGGGGGGCAGTGCCAAAGAGCAAATTTACCAACCCTTGTCTTTTCGGGTAAAAACCCCAAACAGAAAAATCTGCAGACGGGAAGACAAACACTGGATATGATTAGGGAAAGACCCCCTCAAAGACCAAGCAGAACAGCCCGGTCATTTATTTCATACGCCCCGGGACACTGCAGACTCACAAACACTTATACAGACTGGGAATAAGTCAAACAGCTCTCTGCCAGTGTCAGCAGAACGAACCGGAAATTCCTCAAGACTGTCCTCTTCTGTGTGAGCTGAGAAGCAACATGTGGCCCCACCCAGTCGACCTGAAAACTAAGCTTTGGGGAAACCTGACAGACCAGGCGCCCATTTTGTTCCACAGTAAATTAAGCGATGACCAGAGACCCTGAAGAAGAAGAAAAAAAGGCCACATGTTGGTGCCGGGTTTCTGCATTTTGGTGTGTAAGTGTATGTCTTAACATCTTCCATCTCTTTTTTTGGTTATTTTCCTTTTATATTTTGATGCCTTGGTGTGTAGAAAGTGTATTGGGTGATCCAGTTTTAGTTTAGGATTCTTTGATCATAATCTCGGAAAATTTCTTATGAAACTCCCTTTTGTTATACTTTTTAGACTTTTTTTTCCATGATATCCTGATCCATATGAATGTTTGGTACAACACAACAGTGATACTGCAGACAGAGACAGTGCAATAACTTGAGACCCAAAAAAAAACTTTATTGAGTTTAGTTAGTAGTCAATGTGTCCTGTCATCTGGGGTGATCGCCATATGTTATTAATATACCGAATAGAATATATTTTTAAAATGTCTTGCAAAAAAAAAAAAACCCTTTTTATTATTGTGGGATGAGGTGAAATTTTCATGGCTTCTAAGGTAATGCCCTTACTAATTAGTTAGTAAATTGAGTTCGAATATTATTAGATTTGATATTCTCAGTCTCGGCTTTTATTAGTCACCTTGGGTTTTGAGAATGAAGTATTAGGGACACTTACTTTTGACTTTGAGAAAACAATGATCAGAAAAGTATGTCCCTGGGTTTTTGGGAAGTGTATGTTAAACTTTTTCGGATCAATAATCCCCAATCTTAAAATAAAACCTTTTACGGTGTTTCCCACGATCCAATGTGACGTGCGAATAGTGGCTGTTTGTTACTCGAATATATTATTGTCTGGATTCGAAAGTATTGAATAAAACGGGATTACGTATTCCTTTTTATCCTAAATGTCAAATTTTCCCTACAGACATGAAGGTTTGGGCGCAAGTTGTTTTTATTTTTGTCCGTATATATATATATATCTGTTCTCTGTTTTTCTCTCTGTCTATGTTCTCTCTCTCTCTCTCTCTCTCTCTCTTCTCTCGTGATCGTTCTTTTTCGGCCATTTGTATCACTCTTTTTGGATATATAAACGCTTTTTTCCAAGAACGTTGTTTTTTCCGCCTTCAGTACCTTTTGGGGCTCTAGTGCTTGTCCTTTGGTGACGTGTCCGATTTCAACCAGCGTTTACTGGGTTCGCTCTCCGTCAGCCTTGAACTGTCCCCAGCCGACCTGCAAGGCAGCAGATTTTTTTCTTTAGGGTAGCATCCCTTAGATGACCTGCCCTCCCGGGTTGTTGAGCGTCATCTACCCAGGAAACCGTCTTTTGTGGACTACTTGGTTTTCCTGTAGTCCAGTTTTGTGCATGGTTTACTCCGCTATGCTTTGACTGCAAGGCAGTAGTAGTGCGAGCGGAAACGCGCACTGGATTCAAGCCTCTGCTGGGCCTTCCAGTTTTCCTGCACATTTGGGCGGTCCACTCACCCTTGCGCCTGCCACGCCCTCTCTTCACTACACTATCTGCTCCGTGCACGTCTGCCCATCGTCCCGCATGCATGCTCGCTCTGCCCTGATGCCTGTCCCTCCATCCCCACCAGCTCTCACCGTGCTCACATTTACTGTGCCTCTAGGCTGTCCGGTTACAGGGCTCAGCTCGGGCTCCCACCTCAGGACTCTAAGTTTCGCTCTATGTGGGTCCACGTGCAACTCATCTCGGGTCCAAGTTTTGCTCCACGCGGGGCACGTTCTCTCTGGATGCAGCCCTCATCCCTTATGGTTATCCGTTCAACTTTTCCCATCGACCGGGAGACGCATTAATAATCACTCTGGGATTCCGCTCTTCTGTGTTGCGAGCGGATCCCATCCAACGTGACTACGTCTGCATATCTACCCACACCAGAGTAGCTTCCTCTCGATTCCTAGCCGCTTAGCAAGACCGGAACCAATATCTTTTACCAGGGTCACCACGTGGAGGTGGGGTTGGATCTTGATTAGTGTCAGCTCACTAATCCTGGCGCGACGTTGTTCCTATGCGCCTTTGACCCCGTCCTTTGATATGAGGATACCCACCTTTGGATCTCATCTCAACTTTCCAATTATGTTTATGTTATATCATTGAGAATGTTTAGTATCGCTAGATTCAATAGTTTGGAAAACTCAGTACATTTCAATCAGTTTTAAGTCTACAAATCAAGCTGTAGATGTACTGGCTATTTTCCACGAGTCACGAGTAAGGTCGAATGTGGAGGAGGCACTGGTAGAGACAGTGATCAGAGAAATCACCTTCATTTTTGCCCCTGAGCATGCAGGAGTCGGTGGTAATGAACAAGTTGGTAGATTTTCTGGCTTGGCTACAATATCAGGGGGAGCTACAATGGACCGGAATGACATTCTTAACGCATTGATAGATTGTTTCCGAACAGAGGAGTTTCAGGGTTGTGAATCTCACTCTCTGACTAGATTGAGTAAGATAGGTGTTGATATTGGTGTAGTTGTGAATCTCACTGACTAGATTGAGTAAGATAAAGTGTTGATATTGTTGTAATTGTGAATCTCACTGACTAGATTGAGTAAGATAAAGTGTTGATATTGTTGTAGTGTGAATCTCACTACTGACTAGATTGAGTAAGATGGGTGTTGATATTGGTATAGTTGTGAATCTCACTGACTAGATTGAGTAAGATAAAGTGTTGATATTGGTGTAGTTGTGAATCTCACTGACTAGATTGAGTAAGATAGGTGTTGATATTGTTGTAATTGTGAATCTCACTGACTAGATTGAGTAAGATAAAGTGTTGATATTGGTGTAGTTGTGAATCTCACTGACTAGATTGAGTAAGATAAAGTGTTGATATTGTTGTAGTTGTGAATCTCACTCACTGACTAGATTGAGTAAGATGGGTGTTGATATTGTTGTAGTTGTGAATCTCACTGACTAGATTGAGTAAGATGGGTGTTGATATTGGTGTAGTTGTGAATCTCACTGACTAGATTGAGTAAGATAAAGTGTTGATATTGGTGTAGTTGTGAATCTCACTGACTAGATTGAGTAAGATAGGTGTTGATATTGTTGTAATTGTGAATCTCACTGACTAGATTGAGTAAGATAAAGTGTTGATATTGGTGTAGTTGTGAATCTCACTGACTAGATTGAGTAAGATAAAGTGTTGATATTGTTGTAGTTGTGAATCTCACTGACTAGATTGAGTAAGATAAAGTGTTGATATTGTTGTAGTTGTGAATCTCACTGACTAGATTGAGTAAGATAAAGTGTTGATATTGGTGTAGTTGTGAATCTCACTCACTGACTAGATTGAGTAAGATAAAGTGTTGATATTGTTGTAGTTGTGAATCTCACTGACTAGATTGAGTAAGATGGGTGTTGATATTGGTGTAGTTGTGAATCTCACTCACTGACTAGATTGAGTAAGATGGGTGTTGATATTGGTATAGTTGGGAATCTCACTGACTAGATTGAGTAAGATAAAGTGTTGATATTGGTGTAGCCTGAAAAGAACGACATTCCAAATATGCAAAAAGATTCAACATCGAACTGACGTGTTGGGCTGCAGGATTTGTTGAGGCGTAGATAAAAGCACCTATCTCCGCAGAGCTATGATGCTAGTTTTCGTATAACTGAAAATACCTTAGTTGCTTATGTGGCACCCGATAGCACACATTTAGCGTTGGTCACGGGTGTTTATAGCCATCGACAACTAAGTAACGATTGAGTAACGATTACTACTATGTAACGAGGGTTAATAACAAACTGTTAGCCTTATTATAAAGTAACTGAGATACACATTTATAGTCAGCAACATTTTTTTTACTTCCTGTTGAAACTGCCACCTATCGGGAGATCATGGGTTACCAGTATTTGTTTTCATGTTTGCATCATGATAAAACCAAAAACATTTCTGACAAATGTAAAGATCAGAAGATCTTTACTACATTCGTTACTAAACCAACATCGCAGCTCTCATGTGATCTAAGACCGGTCATAAATCCGGAGTAAGAGACAATATACTTCTGCAGCAGACAATATAGAATGTACAGAAATATGAAAATGAAAGAGGTTAACGAAAACTGGCTTCTTCTTTCTCTGAATCATGGCTTGCCTTACAGCGCCAGGATAAGTAAAGTTTTTAGAACGCGTTCTTATGTGTGCTTTCTTGAGTACATTGTGCATTTTTGCATTATACCTAGACACTTTAACTGTATCTGCGTCGTGACTAGTTTTCTAAATGATCCTACATGTTCCTCTGATGATCGTAGTCGATTTGCTCTGGATCATGGAGAACCGTTTTATTTCGTTGTATGTTACTTAAATGAAGACATCTATGGCAAGTAATGCAGATATCACACTGGAATCTAAAATGATAAAAATAACCGAGCAGTTCACCTATTTAGGTAGCAATTTTGATTGCACAGGAAATGTTAAAAAGAAATTATGATACGAATTGGCAAAGCAACATCAGCTTTTAAAAGTCTAAATAAAATATGGAACTGCAAGTTATATAGTTTCAATTCAAATATTGTATCAATCCTAACATATGCTAGCGAGAGTTGGAAAATGACTAAAGATATAGAAAGCAAGTTGAATGCATTTGAAAATAGATGTCTGCGAAAAATAATGAATATAAAATGGAATGAATTCAGGAGAAGTGATGAAATCAGAGACATGTCTGGTCAACCACTAGTGACAACTGTTATAAGAAAGAGAAGATGGAGATATGTTGAACACACCTTGAGGAGAAATGATCCACGAATATCAAAGCAGGCATTGAAGTGGGATGCAAAGGGTTCAAGAAAGAGAGGTCGACCTAAGGAGACCCTGAAACGAACTTTGCTGAGAGAGGCAGGAAATATCGGTCTCAGTTCCATGGAGGAGATTGAGCGAGTTGCCCAGGCTAGAGCGGTATGGAGAAATTACTTGCAGGCCCTATGTAACGTATAACGGTACGAGAGGAATTATTATGTTACTTGGCGACCTCAGGGACTCAACGCATTATATTCCTATGCTCTTAGTACTTTCTCCGCCCGAGCGGTTACCGGGCCCAAATTTGGGGTGTAAAGAATAGAACCACTGTTACCTGCCACGCATGTTGTAAGAGACGACTAAGGAGGTTTAGCTGAAATCGGACGCACATGTCCTAATCGTGTAGAAGTCTATGCGTTTAGGGGCCTACAAACCAATGTACAACGTATACACGTTCTTGGCAAAGATCAAACATAAAAAAGAGTGATTAAAATTGGTCGTAAAGAACGAACGCAAAGAAGAAGAAGAAGAAGGAGGACTTTCTGCCCATACCTTGTAATCCAGTGGCGGCTCGTGGTCATTTTTCTTGGTGGAGCCCGGCAAAAATTTCGGAAAAATTGTGGTTTTTGGAGTATTTACTATTATTTGTCTATTCTGTGAAGTTATTCCCCCGGCTCTCTCTCTCTCGCGGGCACGATCACCGCTTAGACTGATGTACCAGATTTCCCCATAAATTCTGCTTTCATGTGGAAATCTGATTCATGCAGCCTTAGCATAGGTGTGTTTCGTCACATCTTTAGCGCCATTTGGAGCTCTGGTGCTTATCCTTCGGCGATGTGTTCGGTTTTATCCAGTATTTACTGGGTTCGCTCTCTGTCAGCCTCGGGCTGTCCCCAGCCGACCTGCAAAGCAGCAGGTTGCTATTTTCTTTTAGGGTAGTTACACTTAGACAACCTTCCCTCCGGGTTGTTGAGCGTCATCTGCCCCGTTTAACAGTCTTTTTTGGACTATTTGGTTCGCCTGCCGTCCAGTTTTGTGTACGGTTTGCTTCGCTAGACTTTGATTGTCCCCGTCGAACTACAAGGCGTAGGGTCAGGAGTAAGACAAGGTTGCGTACTATCCCGCTGCTGTTCATCACGTATATTGACCACATCTGTAAAATAGCTAACACCAGCGAAGGAAACAACCTCGGAGAACTCTTAAATGAATTTCTTTTGCAGACGATCAGGCAATCATATCAACAACAGAAGAACAGCTACAACAACACATCAACAGACTCCAGTTAGCATGTAACGAATACAACATGAGAATAAACATCGTCAAAACAGAAGTAATGACATTCGCCAGAGAGGAAAGTACTACCAATATCTCCATCGACAATCGACCACTAAAACAAGTAAAAGACTTGACATACCTGGGGAGCATTTTTTCAGCAAACGGAAGAATAACTAATGAAATTCAACACAATGCAACAAAGCAAATCAAATGATGGGGCAAATGGCGCCAATTTTAAGATGCAAACACGTCACCATGAACACAAAAAGAGCAATGTTCAACACAATCTTTCTCCCCACATTATGTTACCAGTGCCAAACTTGGACGATGACAACAAACGATAGAAGAAAACTAGTCACGCCAGAGATGAAGTGTCTACGCAGAATGCTTGGGTGTAACAAGAAGAGACCGGTTGAGAAATGAAGACATCAGGAAAAAGTGGGTACAACATCAGTAACAGACTTCATCAAGAAACAACAAATTAAATGGTTCGGCCACGTAAGCAGATTACCATCAGACAGTGCACCTCAAAGAGCAATGCTGCTCCGATACAATGGGTACAAAGCAAAAGGCCGGCCACGCAAAAGATGTACCTCAGAGATAACAGAGGCGACGAAAGAGACTATTTACAAAGCGCATGCTAGGGCCCGTTTTAGAAATCTCTTCTTGACCTGACGCTGTGAGGCAAACAGGATTCGAGAAAGAAGGAAAAAGAAAGAACTCAAGGCAGTAGTAGTTATCTGCAAGGGGAAACACGGTTATTGCTCTCTGGATGGAGATTCCATCTTCGAGGCTTGCCACCGTTTTGTCCACCTCGCGTTTCTTTTGGTGCCCATTTCCATTCTGTTTGTGTCCTCGTCCTCCGACTGGGCCCTCCCTTTACTTTTCGCCACTTGTGCTTACATTGTTCTACTAAGTCACACCGTACCCATTTCTATCTCACTGTGCACAGTTTATCACCATTCGGTAGGAACGTTTGCACTGGATTCAGGCCTCTGCTGGGCTTTCCAGTTTTTCTGCACAATTGGGTGGTCCGCCCCCTACGTTTCCACGCCTTTTCATCGCTCCATCATCAGCATCGTGCAAGTCTGCCCTCACCGGTGGGCTCCCTGTGAATCGTCCGTATGTGTGTTCGATCTATGTTGGTGCTTGCTCACCGTGTTTATCAGTTTTCTCACCGTGTTTATCAGTTTTCTCACCGTGTTTATCAGTTTTCTCACCGTGCTCACATTTACTATGTCTCGAGACTGTCATGACACGCAACTCAATTCGAGCCCACACCTCAGGACTCCGAGTTTTGCCCCATGTGGGCCCAGTCTCTTCTCTGGATGCACCCTCATCCCTTTATGTTTATTTGTTGAGATTTTCTCATATGTTAGGAGCGATGTGCATTAATAGTCACTCTGGGATTATGATCGTCTGTGTTGCGAGCGGATCTCATCCAACGTAACTGCGTCTGCATCACTACTTATACCAAAGTAGCTCTCCCTCGATCCCTACCCGCTTAGCGAGACAGGAACCATTGTCTGTTTCCAGAGTCACCACTTGGAGGTAGGGTAGGATCTTGATTAGGGCCAGCTCACTAATCCTGGCCCGACGTTGTCCCTGTACGCCTTAGACCCCATTACCCCTTCGGGAAATCAACAAACGCTTCTCTTCTGCAACAGCTTGATACTAAAGAGAGTTGGCTATTAAATAATATAAAATCAAGGACAATTAAATATTTCGGACATATCAAACGACAGGAGCACCTAGAGAATATTTTTTTTTTAAAACTTGTCTGGAACGCAAATTGAAAATGTGGCACCCACATGACAACAAACTACGAACTTGTGAATGAGACCAGGGCATCGTAAACATATTTGATGATGTTGTAATATATAATCTCTGCAGTAAACGTAGAAAACGACTCGTTTGCTTTGGTTGATGGCTACGTCATGTAAAGGATATGCCACGATTTTCATCTAGATGTAGTGTACTGTGAAAGCAGTGAAATTATTCACTTCTGTTGTATTCTTTGCTTGATAAAGGCAATTTGGTCCAAACTTTTTCTGTGTATTGTCATTGTTTTTGTATGTTGAAAATCTCTAGTACTTTGTAATTTGTTATTGTTAAAAATGTTTTTACGTGTTTCGCTCAACACAGTTGACAACTGTACGAAAGAAAATTGGATACATTTGTACAATCTCACCATTAAAAACTGTAAACTAGCTAACCTAGATCAAGTGACGCCAGTCGACAGGTCAGAGTTCACGAGATGTGGTCATACAGGGGAACCAAGTTTAAAGGTATTTATTGCTGTAGACAAGATGTATTAATGCAAGAGACAATTCCCTAAAACTTATCTTCCTTCCTTCCTTTCGTTCGCTTGAAATATGTCTATATATTCAATGTTGTCTCTTGTATGAACTTCACTGTCTTTTGTAGCTCACACAGAGGTCCGTGTAGTTTTCTGTCGAGTGTTGTTTCGTTAGGCCAGTGAGTTTGCCTCAGTGTATCATATTCGGGGCAGTCTTGAAGTATGTGCTCTGCAGTCTGGTTTGCCTGTCAACATGTACACATGGCTGAATTGCCAATCTTGAATTTTGTATACATGTGGCTGCGGAGCCGATTGTGTCCTGTTCTAAGGCGCAGAATAACAACTTGTTCCAATCTGCTCATATTATAGTAATCGTCTTGTGTTGGTATTTGTGGCTTTCTCATTGATTTAATCATCCTTTTCTTTTGGTGGTAGGTAACTGGCACATCCGGCTGCTCTCCTGCAGCACCTTCTTTGGCCAATCGGTCTGCTGTTTCATTTCCTGGTATCCCACAGTGAGAGGGTATCCACTGCAAGACGACCCTGCGATGCTTGGACAATTTAGACAGTAGGGTCTGTAGACCTGGCAATTTTCTGGACTGAAGTGCTTGGAGTGCTGATTTTGCATCAGTCAAAAATACAACAGGTTGAGGATCGGGTCTGGTATTCAACAGTTTTTCAGTTGCCACCTTGATTGCCCGAATTTCTGCATCATAGTTGTGACAGAATTTCCCGTTGGTACTTTAATCGCATCTCTAGCGTTGTTTGGGTATTCTATGTACACTCCTGCTCCTCCATTCTTCACTGCATTTTCTGCTGACCCATCCGTGTATACCCGGACCCAGAGGTCATGTGGGTATTCTTCATCAAGTAAACTGAGAGTGACTGTCTTGCGTTGTATGCTGTTCTGCTCATCCTTGTCGAATATTCCTTTCACTTCTGTCTGGATACATACTTCTGGTTCAATCTCCTCTCTCCAAGGGGTTTGCTCTGGCACAGACTTTAGGGGAATGCCAACTTTTGGTAGGTCTGAGGTTTGCCTATTCAGTCTTTTGGCCTGGTGAATAAAGCTGCTTCTTTTCAGCCGCCCCAATGCTAGATTTTGGAATCTGTTTTCCATTGGGTGGCTTGGCATACTCAGAAACTTTTCTGCCTGCGTCATCACTTTTGTGTCTCTGCGTTCTCTCAGTGCTTGTATTCCCCCACTCTTTCCATCTCCACTATTGGTGTTGATTTCATTGCTCCTGTGATGACACGAAGCTCCTGGTTTTGCACCTTATCCAGTTCTCCTAATGTGATATTTGATGCTGGACACCATGCAGCTGACCCATATTCCAGGTGTGGTCGTATGCCCTGCTGATAAATATTTTAAAGTATTTTTGACTGGCGCCCCATGTGGTTCCACTTAATTTTCTCAGGATGGCTAACTTCCTCCTGGCCTTTGCTGCTGCTTTGTAGATGTGCTGCTTCCACGTCAGTCTATCATCGAATGTAACTTTGTTCATGTCATTCATACTCTCGTTTGTTCATATCATGTCATACTCTCGTTTGTTCATGTCATGTCATACTCTCGTTTGTTCATGTCATGTCATACTCTCGTTTGTTCATGTCATGTCATACTCTCGTTTGTTCATGTCATGTCATACTCTCGTTTGTTCATGTCATGTCATACTCTCGTTTGTTCATGTCATTCATACTCTCGTTTGTTCATGTCATGTCATACTCTCGTTTGTTCATGTCATTCATACTCTCGTTTGTTCATGTCATTCATACTCTCGTTTGTTCATGTCATTCATACTCTCGTTTGTTCATGTCATTCATACTCTCGTTTGTTCATGTCATGTCATACTCTCGTTTGTTCATGTCATGTCATACTCTCGTTTGTTCATGTCATGTCATACTCTCGTTTGTTCATGTCATTCATACTCTCGGTTGTTCATGTTATGTCATGTCATACTCGCGTTTGTTCATGTCATGTCATACTCTCGTTTGATCATGTCATGTCATACTCTCGTTTGTTCATATCATGTCATACTCTCGTTTGTTCATGTCATTCATACTCTCGTTTGTTCATGTCATTCATACTCTCGTTTGTTCATGTCATTCATACTCTCGTTTGTTCATGTTATATCATGTCATACTCGCGTTTGTTCATGTCATGTCATACTCTCGTTTGATCATGTCATGTCATACTCTCGTTTGTTCATATCATGTCATACTCTCGTTTGTTCATGTCATTCATACTCTCGTTTGTTCATGTCATTCATACTCTCGTTTGTTCATGTCATTCATACTCTCGTTTGTTCATGTCATGTCATACTCTCGTTTGTTCATGTCATTCATACTCTCGTTTGTTCATGTCATGTCATACTCTCGTTTGTTCATGTCATTCATACTCTCGTTTGTTCATGTCATGTCATACTCTCGTTTGTTCATGTCATGTCATACTCTCGTTTGTTCATGTCATGTCATACTCTCGTTTGTTCATGTCATGTCATACTCTCGTTTGTTCATGTCATTCATACTCTCGTTTGTTCATGTCATTCATACTCTCGTTTGTTCATGTCATTCATACTCTCGTTTGTTCATGTCATGTCATACTCTCGTTTGTTTATGTCATTCATACTCTCATTTGTTCATGTCATGTCATACTCTCGTTTGTTCATATCATGTCATACTCTCGTTTGTTCATGTCATGTCATACTCTCGTTTGTTTATGTCATTCATACTCTCGTTTGTTCATGTCATTCATACTCTCGTTTGTTCATGTCATTCATACTCTCGTTTGTTCATGTCATGTCATTTTCTCATTTGTTCATGTCATGTCATACTCTCATTTGTTCATGTCATTCATACTCTCGTTTGTTCATGTCATGTCATTATCTCATTTGTTCATGTCATGTCATACTCTCGTTTGTTCATATCATGTCATACTCTCATTTGTTCATGTCATGTCATACTCTCGTTTGTTCATGTCATTCATACTCTCATTTGTTCATGTCATGTCATACTCTCGTTTGTTCATGTCATTCATACTCTCGTTTGTTCAGACTACTTCAATTTTACTTTACTATCCTCGTCCAATAAAATGGCTTCTGTTGTCAAGCCAACGGTAGACAACAACGAACAATTTAAATCTGCAATCTACATATTCAACCAAAAGATAGATTAAAATAATATTTCGTTCGTATAGCTTTGGGATGGTGAGGTAAGGGCGGGGGGTTAAGTGTTATATCCTTTATTATTGCCCCAGTTTCTTTATTTCCAAAATATTGTCACCCTTGCTGAACCTACAGTTACAGTAACCATTCTGTCAGTCAGCTGTACGTAAATTATGTGCTACAGTAACCATTCTGTCAGTCAGCTGTACGTAAATGATGTTCTTACACCTACAGTAACCATTCTGTCAGTCAGCTGTACGTAAATTATGTGCTACAGTAACCATTCTGTCAGTCAGCTGTACGTAAATGATGTTCTTACACCTACAGTAACCATTCTGTCAGTCAGCTGTACGTAAATTATGTTCATATAGCTACAGTAACCATTCTGTCAGTCAGCTGTACGTAAATGACGTTCTTACAGCTACAGTAACCATTCTGTCAGTCAGCTGTACGTAAATTATGTTCATATAGCTACAGTAACCATTCTGTCAGTCAGCTGTACGTAAATTATGTTCATATAGCTACAGTAACCATTCTGTCAGTCAGCTGTACGTAAATGATGTTCCCACAGCTACAGTAACCATTCTGTCAGTCAGCTGTACGTAAATGACGTTCTTACAGCTACAGTAACCATTCTGTCAGTCAGCTGTACTAATTATGTTCCTACGCTCAATAACCATTCTGTCAGTCAGCTGTATGTAAATTATGTTCCCACAGCTACAGTAACCATTCTGTCAGTCAGCTGTACGTAAATTATGTTCCTAGTAATTTGACAGTATCATTATCATATGCGACGTACATGAAATATCACTAGTATCCTTCATTGCCTATGCATACTTTTCTTCATTTTCAGTGATCTATCTGCACTTGGGCTCTTGTCCTTCGGCCCAATACTTTGTAGTAGTATCTGAGCTTGGGCTCTTGTCTCGGCCAATACTTTGTAGTAATATCTGAGCTTGGCTCTTGTTCTTCGCCCAATACTTTGTAGTAGTATCTGAGCTTGGGCTCTTGTCTTTCGGCCCAATACTTTGTAGTAGTATCTGAGCTTGGCTCTTGTTTTCGGCCCAATACTTTGTAGTAGTATCTGCACTTGGGCTCTTGTCCTTCGGCCCAATACTTTGTAGTAGTATCTGAGCTTCGGCTCTTGTTTTTCGGCCCAATACTTTGTAGTAGTATCTGAGCTTGGGCTCTTGTTCTTCGGCCCAATACTTTGTAGTAGTATCTGAGCTTGGGCTCTTGTCTTTCGGCCCAATACTTTGTAGTAGTATCTGAGCTGGCTTTTGTTTCGGCCCAATACTTTGTGTAGTATCTGAGCTTGGGCTCTTGTCCTTCGGCCCAATACTTTGTAGTAGTATCTGCACTTGGGCTCTTGTCCTTCGGCCCAATACTTTGTAGTAGTATCTGAGCTTGGCTCTTGTTTTCGGCCCAATACTTTGTAGTAGTATCTGCACTTGGCTCTTGTCCTTCGGCCCAATACTTTGTAGTAGTATCTGCACTTGGGCTCTTGTCCTTCGGCCCAATACTTTGTAGTAGTATCTGCACTTGGCTTTTGTCCTTCGGCCCAATACTTTGTAGTAGTATCTGCTTGGCTCTTGTCCTTCGGCCCAATATTGTAGTAGTATCTGACTTGGCTCTTGTTCTTTGGCCCAATACTTTGTAGTAGTATCTGCATTTCGGCTCTTGTCCTTCAGCCCAATACTTTGTAGTAGTATCTGAGCTTGGGCTCTTGTTCCTTCGGCCCAATATTGTAGTAGTATCTGAGCTCTTGTCGGCCTCTTGTTCTTCGGGCCCAATAGTATGTAGTAGTATCTGTATGTGTTTGTAGTTGTTTCATTGTTCCTTATAATGTATTCCACTTATCTTATCTTGGGGGAAGAAAGATTTTCCTTTTCTAATGTGTCTTGTCACTTGGCATCAGAAGAGGTAGTGGTGAATGGTTTGATGATGGTGCGTACGCAGCTAGCACTCTGGATTGTGTTGTGGTCAAATTCTGTTCATGTGACTATTTTCTGATATGTGTTGGGTTCGGAGTCGAAAAATGGTGCTTTAAACCTCCTTGTAATGTTGGTTGATGTTATTACTGGAGACTGGGTTTTGAGGGTTTTCCATATGTCTGAATGGTTCTCTTATAGTGTCTTCCTTGGACCATCTGTTCAAAAAAAAATATCTTTATTTATTGTTTTTAGAATCTCATTTGCTATATGCAGAGTTGTTATTGTGACTATCTGCTCTTCTGTTGACTCCTTCTTAATCAACCTGTCAGCTTTATCATTTCCAGGTGTACATGAATGTCCAGGGATGCATTGCATAGTTATTTTCATGTTCTGTAATGTAATAAACCGAAGGGTTACGATGTCGATGGCACCGAGCCGAAGGGTTACGATGTCGATGGCACCGAGCCGAAGAGCTGGCTTAAGTGCTTCTGCACCGGGAAAAAAATGTAACAAACTGGTCAATATCTAAGACTAGATGGAAAAGTTCAGATTTACAGTGTCCACTATCTTCTAGAGCTTGAAGGCAGATATCAGATTTACAGTGTCCACTATCTTCTAGAGCTTGAAGGCAGATATCAGATTTACAGTGTCCACTATCTTCTAGAGCTTGAAGGCAGATATCAGATTTACAGTGTCCACTATCTTCTAGAGCTTGAAGGCAGATATCAGATTTACAGTGTCCACTATCTTCTAGAGCTTGAAGGCAGATATCAGATTTACAGTGCCCACTATCTTCTAGAGCTTGAAGGCAGATATCAGATTTACAGTGTCCACTATCTTCTAGAGCTTGAAGGCAGATATTGAATCAGTAAAAATAATTATGATTTGTTCCTTAGATGGAAAACCATCAAAACTGTATATATCTAAGGATATAAGAAATAACTAAAAATTACAAACCGGCACGAATTGTTCAAATATGAAATCAAATAATATAAAGAACAATACGTATTCGAAACAACAGAGAACTGTCAACTGTATGTCTGTTATTGTGTTATCAAACAGTAAACTGCCAACTGTGTGTCTGTTATTGTGTTATCAAACAGAAGACTGTCAACTGTATGTCTGTTATTGTGTTATCAAATATCTTTATTCGAACATAATAAATGATCAAATAGCTAAGGAATCAAATTAAAATGTGAACATCATCCCTTAATAATTTTGTAACATGAAGATGCTTACTTTACAATATGACATCATTTTGTAACATGAAGATCTATTTACAATATGACATCATTTTGTAACATGAAGATGCTTACTTTACAATATGATATCATTTTGTATTATCCTGCAATAGAGTAACATACATCAGTGCGCAACGTTTTATATATTGGGAGCTAACTAATCTAACTGATTGTGACATCTAACTGATGATTGGGGAGAACGCGAGGCCATGGACGATTTCAATATACTACTAATATGAACATTACTAATGATTTCAATCACTACTAATATGAACATTACTAATGTTAATATAGTTGAGATACCGACGCTTTCTCCAGTTACAAAAGCAAATGGTAGTTTTATGGGAAGTAAAATACAGCGACAAGAAAGTTGTGATTCAGGCAGAACTTACTACGTGACTAAAACCTATTGTCTCCGGGAGACAAAGAGGCCAGTGAATATGTCTAGTCATATTAAACAATATTTCCATATGATATTGTTTTCCTGGAAGTCTCACATTTGACTACCGAATGCAAAGGAAATCAATTTCTTCTGAATTGCTGAGGCGTTTCAATGCTGATGGAGAAAATTTCGTTACATTTGGAGTTACAGTGAGGATTTGGAGTTACATGGAGATTTGGAGTTACATGTGACGAAACCTGGGCACATTATTTTAAACCTTAGACAAAAAGACAGTCATTAGATTGGGCAGTCATACTTGGAAGAAGAGTTCAGAGTTACATGGGTAGTCATACTTGGAAGAAGAGTTCAGATTGACATTTTGTACTACAGCTGATTGACACATGTACGGTCAATTATTGAGTAGGGGATTTCCCTTTCACAAAGAATGATGCCCTTAGCGCGTTTCAACATTTTTTGAGCTGTCTTTCTATGTGGCTTGTAGAGAGATGTTAACATATAAACAATCCATGTCAATAAAAATTACTTTTTTTCTTTCAGATAATGTAATAAAAACTGACATTATGTCAGACATAATTTGCGAACAATGTTCAGTTTCCAAAAACACAGAGTTGAAAAACTAATATAAATGTTAATTATAAGTTGAAGTCGCTATATTTTATTGGCAATGAAAAGAAATGATATATATTCTTGAAGCACAACTTAAAATATCTAAAAGCAATATCATGGAAGTGATATTATACAATAAGTGTGAGAAATTGAGGCATAACATCATAAATAAGTTGCAGACATTTCAAAACAAATGTTTGAGAAGATTTCTGGAAATGTTGAGAACAAAAATATAATAACAAATGAGTAACTTCTAACCATGTAGCTCTTCTAAGCTGATGTAATATTTCGTAATATTTTCTCAGATAACATACAGACAGCATACTGATTCATTTTGTATTCTTCTTTATCTCTAGGGAAGCATAGGTCAGCAACCAAGACCTTTCAAGCCCGCCTATCCAAAGCCATCTTTTCCAGATCTCTCCACTCTCTCCAAATGTTCTTGCATTCCGTCTCCAACTTCCGTCTCAAGGTGTTCCTGGGTCTTTCCCTACCTCTATTGCCCTGGGGTTCCATAGGAGTGTCTGTCTTGTGATGCTGTTAGGGGTTTCTCAGTGTGTATCTTATCCATCGCCTCCTTCTGCTCCTTATCTCTTGTTCCACCTGTCGCTGTCCTGTTCTAGCCCAGAGTTCCCTGTTTGTAGTCCTGTCATACCATCGCAGATGAAGTATCCTGCACAGGCATCTATTGATGAATGTCTGCAACTTTTTGGTGTCCCCTTAGTTGTTCTCCATGTCTCCGCTCCATATAGAAGGACAGCCTTGACATTTGAGTTAAATATCATTATCTTAGTTTTATTCCTGATCATTCTTGAACTCCATATGTTCTTCAGAATGGCAAATGCTGATCTTACCTTTTGTATTCTCTCCCTAACATCTTCATCTGAGCGACCATGAATGTTGATAACACTTCCAGATATATAAATATGTTTACTTCTTTTAATGGTGCTCCTCTCAGTATGATCGGGTCTCTGGAATTAGCATTTAATCTCATGATCTTTGTTTTTTCTCCATGAATAGTCAGACGCAGTTTGTTGTGAGATTGTTTCCAGTTTAACTGTTTTCTCTTGAATCTGTTGGTGGCTGTAGGAGAGGAGTGCTAGATCGTCTGCATCGCCTAAATCCTCCAATTGACTCATCATGGTCCACTGTATTCCATTTCTCCTCCTCCCCCCTGGCTGTTGTTGATCTCATTATCCAGTCAGTAGCCCGCAGGAAGAGGAAGGGTGATAGAAGACAACCCTGTCTCACATCTGTCTTTATTTCAAAGGGCTCTGTCAGTTTTCCTTCATACAGTACTCTATCCATTGTCTCCTGATACATTTTCTTTATTAGGTTGGTTAGCTTCTGGGGGCGCCATAATGCTGTAGCAGTTTCCAGAGTGTTTCCTTGTCTAGGCTATCAAATGCCTTTTCATAATCGACATAGTTGATATAGAGGAATATGAGTTCCACTCAATCCTCTGCTCCACTATGATATGCAGTATTGATATTTGATCTGTGCGCAGTCTGCTCCACTATGATATGCAGTATTGATATTTGATCTGTGCGCAGTCTGCTCTACTATGATATGCAGTATTGATATTTGATCTGTGCGCAGTCTGCTCCACTATGATATGCAGTATTGATATTTGATCTGTGCGCAGTCTGCTCCACTATGATACGCAGTGTTGATATTTGATCTGTGCGCAGTCTGCTCTACTATGATATGCAGTATTGATATTTGATCTGTGCGCAGTCTGCTCTACTATGATATGCAGTATTGATATTTGATCTGTGCGCAGTCTGCTCCACTATGATATGCAGTATTGATATTTGATCTGTGAGCAGTCTGCTCTACTATGATATGCAGTATTGATATTTGATCTGTGAGCAGTCTGCTCCACTATGATATGCAGTATTGATATTTGATCTGTGCGCAGTCTGCTCTACTATGATATGCAGTATTGATATTTGATCTGTGAGCAGTCTGCTCCACTATGATATGCAGTATTGATATTTGATCTGTGCGCAGTCTGCTCTACTATGATATGCAGTATTGATATTTGATCTGTGCGCAGTCTGCTCTACTATGATATGCAGTATTGATATTTGATCTGTGCGCAGTCTGCTCTACTATGATATGCAGTATTGATATTTGATCTGTGCGCAGTCTGCTCCACTATGATACGCAGTGTTGATATTTGATCCTTGCGCAGTCTGCTCCACTATGATACGCAGTGTTGATATTTGATCCGTCGTGCAGGATCTGTTTTGCCTAAATCCTGCCTGTTCATCTCTTAGTACTGCAACTATAACTTTCTTGAGTCTCTCTAGGATGATTCTGCTTAATATTTTACCTGATACAGACAGAAGCATTATTCCTCTATAGTTTGAGCATTCTTGCAGATCACACTTTTTTGGTAATTTGACTATGTAGCCTTCTCTCCAGTCTTTTGGTATTTCTTCCCTCTTCCAAATTTTTCATAGCAAGCCATGTAGCATGTCTGTTGAGATGTCAGCATTTGCCTTTATGGCCTCTGCAGAAATACCATCTGTGTCTGTAGCTTTACCATTTCGTAGTTGAAGAATGGCTTTCTTTATTTCCTCTTTGCTTGGTTTGTTACAGTCGCTTGCTAGATCTTTTGCGGTTGGATCTATGTTTAGTTGGCTTCTAATTTTGTAATCTACAAATTTTGTAATAATTTCTCTAATCTTGTTCTATCTACAGCGTCAGACCAAGTAGAGATTTCTAGAACCAGCCCTAGTAAATGTGTGTTTCTCTAATCTTGTTCTATCTACAGCGTCAGATCAAGTAGAGATTTCTAGAACCAGCCCTAGTAAATGTGTGTTTCTCTAATCTTGTTCTATCTACAGTGTCAGACCAAATAGAGATTTCTAGAACCAGCCCTAGTAAATGTGCGTTTCTCTAATCTTGTTCTATCTACAGCGTCAGACCAAGTAGAGATTTCTAGAACCAGCCCTAGTAAATGTGCGTTTCTCTAATCTTGTTCTATCTACAGCGTCAGGCCAAATAGAGATTTCTAGAACCAGCCCTAGTAAATGTGTGTTTCTCTAATCTTGTTCTATCTACAGCGCCAGGCCAAGTAGAGATTTCTAGAACCAGCCCTAGTGCGTTTCTCTAATCTTGTTCTATCTACAGCGTCAGACCAAGTAGAGATTTCTAGAACCAGCCCTAGTAAATGTGTGTTTCTCTAATCTTGTTCTATCTACAGCGTCATACCAAGTAGAGATGTCTAGAACCAGCCCTAGTGCGTTTCTCTAATCTTGTTCTATCTACAGCGTCAGACCAAGTAGAGATTTCTAGAACCAGCCCTAATAAATGTGTGTTTCTCTAATCTTGTTCTATCTACAGCGTCAGACCAAGTAGAGATGTCTAGAACCAGCCCTAGTGCGTTTCTCTAATCTTGTTCTATCTACAGCGTCAGACCAAGTAGAGATTTCTAGAACCAGCCCTAGTGTGTTTCTCTAATCTTGTTCTATCTACAGCGTCAGACCAAGCAGAGATTTCTAGAACCAGCCCTAGTAAATGTGTGTTTCTCTAATCTTGTTCTATCTACAGCGTCAGACCAAGTAGAGATTTCTAGAACCAGCCCTAGTAAATGTGTGTTTCTCTAATCTTGTTCTATCTACAGCGTCAGACCAAGTAGAGATTTCTAGAACCAGCCATAGTGTGTTTCTCTAATCTTGTTCTATCTACAGCGTCAGACCAAGTAGAGATTTCTAGAACCAGCCCTAGTAAATGTGTGTTTCTCTAATCTTGTTCTATCTACAGCGTCAGACCAAGTATAGATTTCTAGAACCAGCCCTAGTAAATCTGTGTTTCTCTAATCTTGTTCTATCTACAGCGTCAGACCAAGTAGAGATTTCTAGAACCAGCCCTAGTGCGTTTCTCTAATCTTGTTCTATCTACAGTGTCAGACCAAGTAGAGATTTCTAGAACCAGCCCTAGTAAATCTGTGTTTCTCTAATCTTGTTCTATCTACAGCGTCAGACCAAGTAGAGATTTCTAGAACCAGCCCTAGTAAATGTGTGTTTCTCTAATCTTGTTCTATCTACAGCGTCAGACCAAGTAGAGATTTCTAGAACCAGCCCTAGTAAATCTGTGTTTCTCTAATCTTGTTCTATCTACAGCGTCAGACCAAGTAGAGATTTCTAGAACCAGCCCTAGTAAATGTGTGTTTCTCTAATCTTGTTCTATCTACAGCGTCAGACCAAGTAGAGATTTCTAGAACCAGCCCTAGTAAATCTGTGTTTCTCTAATCTTGTTCTATCTACAGCGTCAGACCAAGTAGAGATTTCTAGAACCAGCCCTAGTAAATGTGTGTTCTCTAATCTTGTTCTATCTACAGCGTCAGACCAAGTAGAGATTTCTAGAACCAGCCCTAGTAAATGTGTGTTTCTCTAATCTTGTTCTATCTACAGCGTCAGACCAAGTAGAGATTTCTAGAACCAGCCCTAGTAAATGTGTGTTTCTCTAATCTTGTTCTATCTACAGCGTCAGACCAAGTAGAGATTTCTAAAACCAGCCCTAGTAAATGTGCGTTTCTCTAATCTTGTTCTATCTACAGCGTCAGACCAAGTAGAGATTTCTAGAACCAGCCCTAGTAAATGTGTGTTTCTCTAATCTTGTTCTATCTACAGCGTCAGACCAAGTAGAGATTTCTAAAACCAGCCCTAGTAAATGTGTGTTTCTCTAATCTTGTTCTATCTACAGCGTCAGACCAAGTAGAGATTTCTAGAACCAGCCCTAGTAAATGTGTGTTCTCTAATCTTGTTCTATCTACAGTGTCAGACCAAGTAGAGATTTCTAGAACCAGCCCTAGTAAATCTGTGTTTCTCTAATCTTGTTCTATCTACAGCGTCAGACCAAGTAGAGATTTCTAGAACCAGCCCTAGTAAATGTGTGTTTCTCTAATCTTGTTCTATCTACAGCGTCAGACCAAGTAGAGATTTCTAGAACCAGCCCTAGTAAATGTGTGTTTCTCTAATCTTGTTCTATCTACAGCGTCAGATCAAGTAGAGATTTCTAGAACCAGCCATAGTGTGTTTCTCTAATCTTGTTCTATCTACAGCGTCAGACCAAGTAGAGATTTCTAGAACCAGCCCTAGTAAATGTGTGTTTCTCTAATCTTGTTCTATCTACAGCGTCAGACCAAGTAGAGATTTCTAGAACCAGCCATAGTGTGTTTCTCTAATCTTGTTCTATCTACAGCGTCAGACCAAGTAGAGATTTCTAGAACCAGCCCTAGTAAATGTGCGTTTCTCTAATCTTGTTCTATCTACAGTGTCAGACCAAGTAGAGATTTCTAGAACCAGCCCTAGTAAATCTGTGTTTTCTTAATCTTGTTCTATCTACAGCGTCAGACCAAGTAGAGATTTCTAGAACCAGCCCTAGTAAATGTGTGTTTCTCTAATCTTGTTCTATCTACAGTGTCAGACCAAGTAGAGATTTCTAGAACCAGCCCTAGTAAATGTGTGTTTCTCTAATCTTGTTCTATCTACAGCGTCAGATCAAGTAGAGATTTCTAGAACCAGCTATAGTGTTTCTCTCAATCTTGTTCTATCTACAGCGTCAGACCAAGTAGAGATTTCTAGAACCAGCCCTAGTAAATGTGCGTTTCTCTAATCTTGTTCTATCTACAGTGTCAGACCAAGTAGAGATTTCTAGAACCAGCCCTAGTAAATCTGTGTTTCTCTAATCTTGTTCTATCTACAGCGTCAGACCAAGTAGAGATTTCTAGAACCAGCCCTAGTAAATGTGTGTTTCTCTAATCTTGTTCTATCTACAGCGTCAGACCAAGTAGAGATTTCTAGAACCAGCCATAGTGTGTTTCTCTAATCTTGTTCTATCTACAGCGTCAGACCAAGTAGAGATTTCTAGAACCAGCCCTAGTAAATGTGTGTTTCTCTAATCTTGTTCTATCTACAGCATCAGACCAAGTAGAGATTTCTAGAACCAGCCCTAGTAAATCTGTGTTTCTCTAATCTTGTTCTATCTACAGCGTCAGACCAAGTAGAGATTTCTAGAACCAGCCATAGTGTGTTTCTCTAATCTTGTTCTATCTACAGCGTCAGACCAAGTAGAGATTTCTAGAACCAGCCCTAGTAAATGTGTGTTTCTCTAATCTTGTTCTATCTACAGCGTCAGACCAAGTAGAGATTTCTAGAACCAGCCCTAGTAAATGTGTGTTTCATAAACAGTGTCTTTTGTCGTCTCTAACGTCCATCTTTTGCGTGGTCGGCCTTTTACTTTGTATTGTCTGTATCGGAGTAACATTGTATCGGAGTAACATTGTATCGGAGTAACATTGTATCGGAGTAACATTGTATCGGAGTAACATTGTATCGGAGTAACATTGTATCGGAGTAACATTGTATCGGAGTAACATTGTATCGGAGTAACATTGTATCGGAGTAACATTGCTATCGGAGTAACATTGCTCATTGAGACGCACTGTCTGTTGGTAATCTGCATATGCGGCCGAACCACAAAAATACAAGCTACAAGATAAATAGCAACACAATATTATTTCATTGGAAACGAAAATGAGAAATAGTACGAAGAAGGTTGACGTAGAATGAGAAATAGTACGAAGAAGGCTGACGTAGAATGAGAAATAGTACGAAGAAGGCTGAAGTAGAATGAGAAATAGTACGAAGAAGGCTGACGTAGAATGAGAAATAGTACGAAGAAGGTTGAAGTAGAATGAGAAATAGTACGAAGAAGGTTGACGTAGAATGAGAAATAGTACGAAGAAGGTTGAAGTAGAATGAGAAAATAGGTACGAAGAAGGTTGACGTAGAATGAGAAATATTTCATCGGTTGTCTCCACTTTGTCGCGGTGGAGAGATTCTGTCTGTTTTGTCCCAAGAAATATACCGCTGGCAATAAAGATTTTATTGTGGTCAGTTTCAAGCAGGATAATGTATACCCCTTGTCTACAGACACTAGAAGAACTGTATCGGTGGTAGTAAAGATTTGATCATGGTCAGTGGTTCTGAAGTTATGATACTGTATACCCCTGGTTTACAGACACTACAAGACCCTCTTGAATTCGTATTTATCTAACAATACTGGAATGGAATGGTCACGTGATGAGAGTGGTCTGATCGCTGGGGACTTCCTCTTGGTCGTATAACTACAAAGGACTGTGGTCTAATAAACATTTGCGTCTGCCCTGACTAGGCCTATAGACATAATGGAACACGGCATTGTAAACTGAAGAATCTCTGTGACTTAGATGTAAACTGCAAAAATCTCTGTGGCTTAGATGTAAACTGAAGAATCTCTGTGGCTTAGATGTAAACTGAAGAATCTCTGTGACTTAGATGTTAACTGAAGAATCTCTGTGACTTAGATGTAAACTGAAGAATCTCTGTGACTTAGATGTTAACTGAAGAATCTCTGTGACTTAGATGTTAACTGAAGAATCTCTGTGACTTAGATGTAAACTGAAGAATCTCTGTGACTTAGATGTTAACTGAAGAATCTCTGTGACTTAGATGTTAACTGAAGAATCTCTGTGACTTAGATGTTAACTGAAAAATCTCTGTGACTTAGATGTTAACTGAAGAATCTCTGTGACTTAGATGTTAACTGAAGAATCTTGTGACTTAGATGTTAAGTGAAGAATCTCTGTGACTTAGATGTAAACTGAAGAATCTCTGTGACTTAGATGTAAACTGAAGAATCTCTGTGACTTAGATGTAAACTGAAGAATCTCTGTGACTTAGATGTAAACTGAAGAATCTCTGTGACTTAGATGTAAACTGAAGAATCTCTGTGACTTAGATGTTAACTGAAGAATCTCTGTGACTTAGATGTAAACTGAAGAATCTCAGTGACTTAGATGTTAACTGAAGAATCTCTGTGACTTAGATGTTAACTGAAGAATCTCTGTGACTTAGATGACAACTGAAGAATCTCTGTGACTTAGATGTTAACTGAAGAATCTCTGTGACTTAGATGTTAACAAGAATCTCTGTGACTTAGATGTTAACTGAAGAATCTCTGTGACTTAGATGTTAACTGAAGAATCTTGTGACTTAGATGTTAACTGAAGAATCTCTGTGACTTAGATGTAAACTGAAGAATCTCTGTGACTTAGATGTTAACTGAAGAATCTCTGTGACTTAGATGTAAACTGAAGAATCTCTGTGACTTAGATGTAACTGAAGAATTCTGAGCTTAGATGTAAACTGAAGAATCTCTGTGACTTAGATGTTAACTGAAGAATCTCTGTGACTTAGATGTAAACTGAAGAATCTCTGTGACTTAGATGTAAACTGAAGAATCTCTGTGACTTAGATGTTAACTGAAGAATCTCTGTGACTTAGATGTAAACTGAAGAATCTCTGTGACTTAGATGTAAACTGAAGAATCTCTGTGACTTAGATGTTAACTGAAGAATCTCTGTGACTTAGATGTAAACTGAAGAATCTCTGTGACTTAGATGTTAACTGAAGAATCTCTGTGACTTAGATGTCAACTGAAGAATCTCTGTGACTTAGATGTAAACTAAAGAATCTCTGTGACTTAGATGTAAACTGAAGAATCTCTGTGACTTAGATGTCAACTGAAGAATCTCTGTGACTTAGATGTTAACTGAAGAATCTCTGTGACTTAGATGTTAACTAAAGAATCTCTGTGACTTAGATATAAACTGAAGAATCTCTGTGACTTAGATGTAAACTGAAGAATCTCTGTGACTTAGATGTAAACTGAAGAATCTCTGTGACTTAGATGTAAACTGAAGAATCTCTGTGACTTAGATGTAAACTGAAGAATCTCTGTGACTTAGATGTAAACTGAAGAATCTCTGTGGCTTAGATGTTAACTGAAGAATCTCTGTGGCTTAGATGTGCATTGTTAACTGAAGAATCTCTGTGACTTAGATGTAAACTGAAGAATCTCTGTGACTTAGATGTAAACTGAAGAATCTCTGTGACTTAGATGTAAACTGAAGAATCTCTGTGACTTAGATGTTAACTGAAGAATCTCTGTGCTTAGATGCATTGTTAACTGAAGAATCTCTGTGACTTAGATGTTAACTGAAGAATCTCTGTGGCTTAGATGTCTAAAATGAAGAATCTCTGTGGCTTAGATGTAAACTGAAGAATCTCTGTGACTTAGATGTAAACTGAAGAATCTCTGTGACTTAGATGTAAACTGAAGAATCTCTGTGACTTAGATGTAAACTGAAGAATCTCTGTGACTTAGATGTAATGAAGAATCTCTGTGACTTAGATGTTAACTGAAGAATCTCTGTGACTTAGATGTAAACTGAAGAATCTCTGTGACTTAGATGTAAACTGAAGAATCTCTGTGACTTAGATGTAAACTGAAGAATCTCTGTGACTTAGATGTAAACTGAAGAATCTCTGTGACTTAGATGTAAACTGAAGAATCTCTGTGACTTAGATGTAAACTGAAGAATCTCTGTGGCTTAGATGTTAACTGAAGAATCTCTGTGACTAAGATGTTAACTGAAGAATCTCTGTGACTTAGATAGATTAACTGAAGAATCTCTGTGACTTAGATGTAAACTGAAGAATCTCTGTGACTTAGATGTTAACTGAAGAATCTCTGTGACTTAGATGTAAACTGAAGAATCTCTGTGTGTGGATGTAATGAAGAATCTCTGTGTGTGATGTAATGAAGAATCTCTGTGTGTGATGTAATGAAGAATCTCTGTGTGGATGTAAGTGAAGAATCTTGTGTGTGGATGTAAGTGAAGAATCTCTGTGTGGATGTGAAGTGAAGAATCTCTGTGTGTGTGGATGTAATGAAGAATCTCTGTGTGATGTGAATGAAGAATCTATGTGTGTGGATGTGAATGAAGAATCTCTGTGTGTGTGGATGTAATGAAGAATCTCTGTGTGTGTGATGTTAATGAAGAATCTCTGTGTGTGGATGTAATGGAAGAATCTCTGTGATTGGATGTAATGAAGAATCTCTGTGTGTGGATGTGAAGTGAAGAATCTTGTGTGTGGATGTAAGGAAGAATCTCTGTGTGTGATGTCAATGAAGAATTCTGTGTGTTGGATGTAATGAAGAATCTCTGTGATTGATGTTAAGTGAAGAATCTCTGTGTTGTTGATGTAAGTGAAGAATCTCTGTGTGTGATGTTAATGAAGAATTTTGTGTTGATGTGTAATGAAGAATCTCTGTGTGTGGATGTAATGAAGAATCTCTGTGGTTGATGTAAGTGAAGAATCTCTGTGGTGTAGATGTGAAGTGAAGAATCTCTGTGTGTAGATGTAAAGTGAAGAATCTCTGTGTTGGATGTAATGAAGAATCTCTGTGATTGATGTCAATGAAGAATCTCTTGTGACTGTAGACTGAAGAATCTCTGGACTTAATTTCCAAAGATACTGGTTGCCACTCGTGGAAGAATTTGGGACTTGTTTCAGAGATCACTGGATTACATCGTAGATGATATTGAGTTCAGATTCAGAGATCACTGATTACATCGTAGATGATATTGATTCCTAGTTCTGAGATCACTTGATTACATCGTAGATGATATTGAGTTCTAGTTCAGAGATCTCTGATTACATCGTAGATGATATTGAGTTCCTAGTTCAGAGATCACTGATGACATCTAGATGATATTGAGTTCCTAGTTCTGAAAATCCTGATTACATCGTAGAATGATATTGAGTTTAGTTCGAGATCACTGATACTGTAGATGATATTGAGTTCCCAGTCTAGAGATCACTGATTACATCTAGATGATATTGAAGATCTCTAGTTAGAGATCACTGATTACATCGTAGATGATATGAGTTCTAGTTCAGAGACACTGATTCATGCTAGATGATATTGAGTCTCTAGTTCAGAGATCACTGATTACATCTAGTGATATTGAGTTCCTAGTTCAGAGATCACTGATTACATCGTAGATGATATTGAGTTCTAGTCTAGAGATCACTGATTACATCGTAGATGATATTGAGTTCCTAGTTCAGAGATCACTGATTACATCGTAGATGATATTGAGTCCTAGTCAGAGATCACTGATTACATCTTTGATGTAAATTGAGTTCCTAGTTCGAGATCACTGATTACATGTAGATGAATGATTCCTAGTTCGAGATCACTGATTACATCGTAGATGATATTGAGTTCCTAGTTCAGAAAATCACTGATTACATCGTGATGATATTGAGTTCCTAGTTCAGAGATCACAGATTCATCTTAGATGATATTGAGTTCCTAGTTCTAGAGATCACTGGATTACATCGTAAAATTGAGTTCCTAGTTAACGAGATCACTGATTACATTAGATGATATTGAGTTCCTAGTTAGAGATCACTGATTACATCGTAGATGATATTGAGTTCTAGTTCAAGATCACTGATTACATCTAGATGATATTGAGTTCCTAGTTCAGAGATCACTGATTACATCTAGATGATATTGAGTTCCTAGTCTCAGATCACTGATTACATCGTAGATGATATTGATTCTTAGTTCTGAGATCACTGATTACATCTAGATGATATTGAGATCTCTAGTTCAGAGTCACTGATTACATCGTAGATGATATTGAGTTACTAGTTCAGAGATCCTGATTGATCTAGATGATATTGAGTTCCTAGTTCAGAAAAATCACTGTTGACTCTAGATGATATTGAGATCTCTAGTTCAGATGAACTGATTACATCGTGAGATGATATTGAGTTCCTTAGTTCAGAGATCACTTGATTACATCGTAGATGATATTGAGTTCCTAGTTCAGAGATCACTGATTACATCGTAGATGATATTGAGTTCCTAGTTCAGAGATCACTGATTACATCGTAGATGATATTGAGTTCCTAGTTCAGAATCATCTGATTACATCGTAGATGAATGAGTTCTCTAGTTCAGAAAATCACTGATTACATCGTAGATATATTGAGTCTAGTTCAGAGATCCTGATTAGCATCGTAGATGATATTGATCTCTAGTTCGAGATACTGATTGAATGAGATGATATTGAGTCTAGTTAAGAGATCACTGATTACATCGTAGATGATATTGAGTCTCTAGTTCAGAGATCTAAGATTACATCTGTGATTTGAGTTCCTATCAGAGATCACTGATTGACTTAGATGATAGAGTTCTAGTCAGAGATCACTGATTACATCGTAGATGATAATTGAGTTCTAGTCAGAGATCACTGATTACATAGTAGATGATATTGAGTTCCTAGTTCAGAGATCACTGATTACATCTGATGACTATTGAGTTCTGTTCAGAATCACTGATTACATCTAGATGATATTGAAATTCCTAGTTCAGAGTTACTGATTACATCTAGATGATATTGAGTTCTAGTTCAGATCACTGATTACATCGTAGATGATATTGAGTCTAGTTCGAGATCACTGATTACTGTAGATGATATTGATCTTAGTTCAGAGATCACTGATTACATCGTAGATATTTGAGTTCCTAGTTAGAGATCATTATTACGTAGATGATATTGAGTTCCTAGTTCAGAGATCACTGATTACATCGTAGAGATATTGAGTTCTAGTTCAGAGATCACTGATTACATCGTAGATGATATTGAGTTCCTAGTTCAGAGATCACTGATTACATCGTAGATGATATTGAGTTCCTAGTTCAGAGATCACTGATTACATCGTAGATGATATTGAGTTCCTAGTTCAGAGATCACTGATTACATCGTAGATGATATTGAGTTCCTAGTTCAGAGATCACTGATTACATCGTAGATGATATTGAGTTCCTAGTTCAGAGATCACTGATTACATCGTAGATGATATTGAGTTCCTAGTTCAGAGATCACTGATTACATAGTAGATGATATTGAGTTCCTAGTTCAGAGATCACTGATTACATCGTAGATGATATTGAGTTCCTAGTTCAGAGATCACTGATTACATCGTAGATGATATTGAGTTCCTAGTTCAGAGATCACTGATTACATCGTAGATGATATTGAGTTCCTAGTTCAGAGATCACTGATTACATCGTAGATGATATTGAGTTCCTAGTTCAGAGATCACTGATTACATCGTAGATGATATTGAGTTCCTAGTTCAGAGATCACTGATTACATCGTAGATGATATTGAGTTCCTAGTTCAGAGATCACTTATTACATCGTAGATGATATTGAGTTCCTAGTTCAGAGATCACTGATTACATCGTAGATGATATTGAGTTCCTAGTTCAGAGATCACTGATTACATCGTAGATGATATTGAGTTCCTAGTTCAGAGATCACTGATTACATCGTAGATGATATTGAGTTCCTAGTTCAGAGATCACTGATTACATCTAGATGATATTGAGTTCCTAGTTCAGAGATCACTGATTACATCGTAGATGATATTGAGTTCCTAGTTCAGAGATCACTGATTACATCGTAGATGATATTGAGTTCCTAGTTCAGAGATCACTGATTACATCTAATGATATTGAGTTCTAGTTCAGAGATCATGATTCATCGAGATGATATTGAGTTCCTAGTTCAGAGATCACTGATTACATCGTAGATGATATTGAGTTCCTAGTTCAGAGATCACTGATTACATCGTAGATGATATCGAGTTCCTAGTTCAGAGATCACTGATTACATCGTAGGTGATATCGAGTTCCTAGTTCAGAGATCACTGATTACATCGTAGGTGATATCGAGTTCCTAGTTTTATCGGAGACGGACAATAAAATGTAGGTTTAAGTTGAATACGTAAAAAACCCTTGGCAGTTCAAAAACGAGAAAAGCAGGTTGGAAAGCCGGTGCCCGAGGAAAATTTCATTAGAAAACGATTAAAAAGAAAATTTCTAAAAAAAATATCTTCAAAGTTGCATCGGGGACCCTTGCCGGTGCTACGGAGTTCGTACACTGCAGCTGAGATCTTCCTCTATAAGAAAGAGATCGGAGCACACGTTGCTACTTACCGAAATACAATGATGATGGTCCTATCAATCAATCAATCAATCAATCAATCATACTGAGGAAACATGATGATGATATTCTAAATAATGTAGCTAAGATTTTGTCCAGTCACTTTCGGTATTTAGTAATTCTTCATTCTCCCTGACATTCTACATTGTTTAGTTACGCATTCTTGCCATCTTTATGTCGACATACCAGCACCGGACAGTTTGCATGATGCAGTATATAATCTGACACCGAACCAATCAATGTTCTCCTAACAGTTCCAAGACCACGTGATCCTGTTACAATGCAGCAAACTTTGTGTTCATTGGCTGCTTGAATGATGGCCGCACCAGGTTCCCCAGACAGTCGCAGAAAATTGCCCCTAACCTGAAATAGAAGACAAAAATCCATAAATTTCTTTTTCAAAGTGAGAATAAACACGTCTAGATAATAGTCAGTTTTACAATTAGTTTACAAATACCAGATTCGTATTTTTAAATAAATTGGCAGGAACGTAATGTTGGGGGCTGATAAAGAGGAAAGCAGTCTTCACGCAAAAATAAGTCAAAAGCGCTATACCAGGTGCCCTGAGTACACATAACGTCATAGCGGGAAAAAGCAAAAGAAGAAGAAAAAGAATAGGAAAAGAAAACTGAAAAACTTGTCAGAAATAACGCCTCTGCATGATGGGGGCCATATTAACGTGCAGTCTCTTTCAGCACGATGAAAGTGTCATCAGAAGAACACTTACGCAGAAAATCCGGTGACTGTTATACATTTTTTCTCCTTTTCAAAATCCTGGTGTCCATATTTTGCTCAGTTGACAAGTGAATCACCAGAAAACTACAGACCTTCATAAATGTACCCTTACGTAGAATAGAGGGACTGAGATGGTATGATAAGATTTCAAACGAGGAACTCAGAGAAAGAACTAAGCAGATACCAGGGAGAAAGATCTACGGAAGAGACACTGGCGATGGATAGGACACACAATGAGAAGACCTGACCGGAAGCTTTGCAAGATAGGCAATGTTTTGGAACCCGCAGGGAAAGAGGAGTAGAGGAAGGCCTAGACATACCTGAAGAAGAGAGCTAGAGACTGATATGAAAAGGATAGGTAGAACATGGAAAGAATTAGAAGGGATGACAGGAGAGAGGAAGAACTGAAAGAAGTTTGTTGAAGACCTGTGCTCCGTTGGGAGTTGGAAGAAGTTTGTTGAAGACATGTGCTCCGTTGGGAGTTGGAAGAAGTTTGTTGAAGACATGTGCTCCGTTGGGAGTTGAAAGGTGAAGAAGAAGAAGACAAGGGGATCGATCGAACTTAGAATTTAACCCCTATACGTTAGTGAATTAATCCAGTGCACTATCACTATGCCACTATAACTAACGATTAAGAAGAAAAAAAACATAAGCTTACCCCAGCTTGTGTGAGCTTGCCTTTTATTTGGGACACGATCATATTGATTTCTTCTTCCTCATGAACGATCCTTGACAGGATAGATGAATCAGTTGCCATCACAGCTGTAATAGAAATATAATAGATGAATCAGTTGCCATCACAGCTGTAATAGAAATATAATAGATGAATCAGTTGCCATCACAGCTGTAATAGAAATATAATAGATGAATCAGTCGCCATCACAGCTGTAATAGAAATATAATAGATGAATCAGTCGCCATCACAGCTGTAATAGAAATATAATAGATGAATCAGTTGCCATCACAGCTGTAATAGAAATATAATAGATGAATCAGTTGCCATCACAGCTGTAATAGAAATATAATAGATGAATCAGTTGCCATCACAGCTGTAATAGAAATATAATAGATGAATCAGTTGACATCACAGCTGTAATAGAAATATAATAGATGAATCAGTTGACATCACAGCTATAATAGAAATACAATAGATGAATCAGTCGACATCACAGCTGTAATAGAAATACAATAGATGAATCAGTTGACATCACAGCTGTAATAGAAATACAATAGATGAATCAGTTGACATCACAGCTGTAATAGAAATACAATAGATGAATCAGTTGACATCACAGCTGTAATAGAAATATAATAGATGAATCAGTCGACATCACAGCTGTAATAGAAATACAATAGATGAATCAGTCGCCATCACAGCTGTAATAGAAATACAATAGATGTAAATAGGTTATTGAACTTATTTTTAAAATGTTTTCCCCGAAGGCGTCTGTAGCTTAAGTGGTAGTGAGCTCGATCACAACCCAAGCGTACCTGGTTCAAACTCCACGGCGGGCAATTTGAAGCAAATTTGTTCGGCGGGATTTTTGCGAACGGTAAAATATGCCTCACCGTTCAGAAAGCACTGGCAAACTACTGAACGCATAAATGGTGTCTAGAAAATGAATGTCTCGTATAACTGTGTAGTAATGGCCAAGTCCTGTAAAAGATATGAGATGATTTTCATCCCCATACTTCTTCTGTCAGCCTCTCCTTTCCCTAAACCATATTTCTTCTTCACCGTTCAACTCCCAACGGAGCACAGGTCATCAACAAACATCTTCCAGCTCTTCCTCTCATCTGTCATCCCTTCCAACTCCCAACGGAGCACATGTCATCAAGAAACTTCTTCTAGCTCTTCCTCTCATCTGTCATCCCTTCCAATTCTTTATATGTTTTAAATATTTTTTTAATATCCACCTCCAGTTCTCTTCTCCAGGTATGTCTAGGCCTTCCCCGACTCCTCTTTCCCTGCGGGTTCCAAAACAGTGCCTGTCTTGTAATGCTTCCGGTCGGTCTTCTCAATGTGTGTCATCCATCGTCAGCTTCTCTTCCATAGCTCTTTCTCCACTGGTATCTGCTTAGTTCTTTCTCTGAGTTCCTCGTTCGTAATCTTATCATCCCATCTCAGTCCTACATAAACATCCATTACCTATTCTACGTAAACATCCATTTATGAAGGTCTGTAGTTTTCTGAATGTTTCTGTTGTTGTCTTGCATGTTGTCCGAGCTATAGAATAGTACTGACTTCTTCACATTTGATTGAAAGATTCTCAGCAAACAATATTTGGTGACATTTTTTGTCAACTTTGTGTCAAGCACACATGAACACACATGGACTCTTAAATACACATGACACACACACACTCTCTCTCACTCACTCTCTCTCTCTCTCTCACGCACACACACACACACACACCATCTCACTCTCTCTCACACGCACACACACACTCTCTCACTATCACTCTCTCTCTCACACACACACAGACACGCACACTGTTGCAACTTACATGGCATTAAGTTGTGAACATGTGAGAATGACTTTCCATGCTGAGCAGAACTGTGTGCAACTATCACTTCCGTGTCCGGTGTGTGCATGTGAAACATGTACCCTGGCAAGATATTCATTAGACAACTAAATATTGCTGGTCAAGATAACATAAATGAGTTGTGAAAACTATAGTCAATATTGCTATGATGTTAGTGATGAATATAGAAATACAGGCGTAGAGACCACAGAGTTACTAGAGTGATCGTCTTTCGTGCCAACGATACCAGATTCGTTCCCTCGTGCAGCCATCTGGATATTTTTCCAGAGATCCATGATCTCAGTGTAGGTGAGATCGAGTTCCTAGTTCTATCGGAGACGGACGATAAAACGCAGGTCCCGTGTTCAATTTGAGCACGTACAAGAACCCTTGGCAGCTCAACACCGAGAAGTTCAGGCTGAAAAGCCGCTGCCCGGACAAAATTCATTTGAAAACGATTCAAATAAAATTCCTAGAAAAATATTTTTATCATCTTCAAAACTACATCGGGGACCCTCACCTTGCTACGGAGTTCGTGCACTGCAGCTGAGATCTTACGGTGTAAGAAAGAGATCGGAGCACACATGATTGCTCACCGAAGTGCAATGATGATGGTCCTATCAATCAATCACTCAATCTTAGTAGCTATGAATATCATGTCTAGTAGCTATGAATATCATGTCTAGTAGCTATGAATATCATGTCTAGTAGCTATGAATATCATGTCTAGTAGCTATGAATATCATGTCTAGTAGCTATGAATATCATGTCTAGTAGCTATGAATATCATGTCTAGTAGCTATGAATATCATGTCTAGTAGCTATGAATATCATGTCTAGTAGCTATGAATATCATGTCTAGTAGCTATGAATATCATGTCTAGTAGCTATGAATATCATGTCTAGTAGCTATGAATATCATGTCTAGTAGCTATGAATATCATGTCTAGTAGCTATGAATATCATGTCTAGTAGCTATGAATATCATGTCTAGTAGCTATGAATATCATGTCTAGTAGCTATGAATATCATGTCTAGTAGCTATGAATATCATGTCGTTTCTCTGTTGTCATCATGGTCAAGCCATCTATTCCATCCTGCATTCGTCTTGACCTTGACCTTGGCTGCTGCCTAGAATCATTTCTGATTCTTCTTTTTCTTTGACTTCGGTTTCCTATGCTCGTCTAAACCATCAGTTGGACTAAGATGGGTTGCCTCAATGAAGCTGCATGTCAGTTGGACTAAGATGGGTTGCCTCTATGAAGCTGAATGTCAGTTGGAGTTCTACAAGAGTTCCTCATAACTTGCTCTGTAAGCGTCGTTCATGAGGCCATGTTTCGTTTTGTTGGTGTATGGGGTCAAATGCGCAATTCTAGGGACACCGGCGCGCAGGATTAGTGAGCTGGCACTAATCAAGATCCTAACACACCTCCATGTGGTGACCCTGGAAACAGATAGAGAATACTGTCTGGCTAGGTGGGTAGAGATTGAGGGAGAGCTACTCTGGTTTAAGTAGTGATGCAAGAGCAATTACACTATACGAGACCTACTCGCAGTATAGACGAGAATAATCTCCGAGTGATTGTCTCTGCACATCTCTCCCGGCCGATGGGAAAAACGAAATAAATAAGCATAAAGGGATGAGGAGTGCATCCAGAAAAGAGACGTGGGCGAAGCTCGAGCCTGAGGCGGGGGCCCGAATTGAGCTGCGTGTCCTGACAGTCCCGAGGCATAGTGGGTGTGAGCACCGTGAGAGGCCTGATAGGCACGGTCAGCAAGCATCATGGTGGAGCAAACACGCATACAGGCGACACACAGGTGAGCCAACCGGTGGGGCAGACATGCACGGAGCTGATGGTGGAGCGACGAAAATGCGTGGCAAACGTAGCGGTGAGCAGTTTACCCAAATGTGCAGAAAAACTGGAAAGCCTAGCAGGGGCTTGAATTCAGTGCAGTCTCGAAGATGGGGTCTCCATCCCGAGAACAATAACCGCGTCTACCCTTGCAGAGAACTACTACTGCCTTGTAGTTTGATTGGGGACAATCAAAGGCTAGCGGAGCAAACCTTACACAAAACTGGACGGCTAGCAAACCAAGTAGTCCAAAAAAAGACTCATAACCTGAGCAGATGACGCTCAACAACCCTGGAGGGAAGGTTGTCTAAGGGTAGCTACCCTAAAAGAAAATAGCAACCTGCTGCTTTGCATATCGGCTAGGGAGAGCCCAAGACTGGCGGAGAGCGAACTCAGTAAACGCTGGCTGAAACCGGACACATCGCCGAAGGATAAGCACCAGAGCTCTAAATGGCGATGAAGATGTGACGAAACACATCAATGCTAAGGTTGATGAATCAGATTTCCACATGAATAAGAATTTATGAGGAAATCTGGTACATCAGGTCTGAGCGGTGATCACGAGAGAAAAAGTTTCGTTGGTATATGATTTCTGATAGCTGACATTTAACGACCATTGAGTTTGAGTTTGGACATCTTTTACAGAATAGAGAGTTTTTCAGGACTGTTATCATGTGAGCCATCTTCCAGAAGGGACAGGATACTTGATGATGATGATGATGAGTTTGAGTTGTGTTGTTGAGTATGATTATCAGAAGGTACAACAGAGAGAAAATAGTTAACTGGATGATAGACATTGACGATAGTTTGTTGACGGAACAAAGTTCTCTCCTCCCACCCCGTTACATAGGAAGTATTCACCATGTGTCCAATAGTATCTGCGTAGCAAGCACTTTCTGATCATTCATCTCAAGTCGGAACACATAGACATGACGCTGTTAATCTTCCAATTGATAAATCGTTAGTTAAAACGGAACGAATATTGGATCGTGTATCTAGTGATAGTAAAGTGTCAATTGTTTTCTACCATGACATTCTCTTTATCACCGGAATCAGGTAGTACTAGCTATTTGAGCATCAAACCTGCTTGCGCCATTCTTCTACTTCAATGACCAAATTATGTTTGAACTTTTAATTTTCTTCCCATTGCCTTGAAGACATTTCAATGAAAAAAAATGGATCCGGTAGATTCCATCCCTCCCACCCTTTCCCCAGAAGAGGAGTCAGAATTAAACTGCTATAGTAATAGGGGGAAAAGTTCTGATCATTTATACAGAGGACAATTTACGGTTTCAATATAATCATTTCCTGTCATCAGATTTTCTGCTGTTGATAACGAGCGGCGCTACTATAATTTGACAAGTGGCAAAATGTTGAAGACAAGAAGTTCATCCCGTCTGAGTTGCTGCGTCGTCGTGTGATGAGTTTCATTTATCAGACAGCCGCATATATTCGTTCTGAGTTGCTGCGTCGTCGTGTGATGAGTTTCATTTATCAGACAGCCGCATATATTCGTTCTGAGTTGCTGCGTCGTCGTGTGATGAGTTTCATTTATCAGACAGCCGCATATATTCGTTCTGAGTTGCTGCGTCGTCGTGTGATGAGTTTCATTTATCAGACAGCCGCATATATTCGTTCTGAGTTGCTGCGTCGTCGTGTGATGAGTTTCATTTATCAGACAGCCGCATATATTCGTTCTTTATCCTAAATTTTAGCAGTAGAATTATGACTTTATTCCAAGCACAGAAGAGATGCATGAATATTGTCCAATATGAGGTCGGTATATACACATGTGAGCGTCTGTAGCTGAAGCGGTAGTCAGCTCGATCACAACCCAAGGGTACCTGGTTCAAACTCCGCGACGGGCAAGTTTGGTAGCAAATTAGTTCCCTTGGATTTTTACTAACGATAAAAACAGACCTCACTGTTCAGAAAGCAATGGCAAACTACTTAACGTATAAGTGTTGCCTAGAAAATAGACGACTCGTTTACTGTTGTTGATGGCCAAGTCTTGTAAAGGATATGCCACGATTGTCAATCGTATACAAATTAATACATCCTGAAAAAAGTGGGTACAGCATCAGTACTAAACCTCATCAAGAAACAGTGGGTACAACATCAGTACTAAACCTCATCAAGAAACAACAAATTAAATAATTCGGCCACACACGCAGATTACCAACAGACAGTGCGTCTCAAAGGGCAATGTTACTCCGATAAAGTAAATACAAAGCAAAATCTGCTAGCGATGGAGTTATTATTACACCACACCAACAGTCAAGCTGGCTCCAATTTCTCAGACTGCTGCATACTTCAAATGATCTTTCATTTTGTCCTGTTAAACATTTAGACTCCGGTCTGGTCCGGTTTCTTTGATTTCACAGCGGAATTAGTTTACTACTGTTTTTATACATATTTTAAAAAAAAATAATTTTCTGTTTGTCAAAGATCATAATATTTCTTCAATCTCTTGAAGACCCCCCTGTGAGTACCTCGGGGACGCCCAGGGGTCCACGGACCCCAGCTTGGGAAACGTTGCATTAAGCCAAACTGAACCAATACTGAAAACTTGTATCATAAATCTCAACAGAACAATGAAACAATTAGACCAACATGCATTTATCCTGTTGAGTTTGTGTTCTGTGCTTGATAACTGCTTTGTGGTCGATACGTCTGTTGTTGTAACTTGTACTACAGTCTAACATCGTGTTTTATTGTTTAACGGCAACTTCATAATTCTGTTTTCATCGATTTCAGACACTTTTTTTTAGCAGGAGGAAATGCAAATTTGTTAATCGTTGTTAGAAGATTACAGGTTATCTTGACAATTTAAAGTTATTGATTTATATTCGAGTCATGAAGAGCAATACTCAGTCGCCAAAAAATAACTACATGTGAAATATACTGCCTGTGAAAACTTGCCAACAACACCAGAAAAGACAGAATCACCAACATCAGCATAAGAAAAAAAGTTGGCACAGACCCTTGCTTGAATTACATTGAGAAACAACGAATTAAGTGATTTAATAAGAATGCACCCAAACTCCATAGTATACAAAGTCTTCTATAACAGAACATCAGGAAAGAAGGCAAGAGGAAGACCACAAAAAGATGGTTAGATGGCATAGCAGAATCCTGTCAAAGAGCAAAATAACAATCACACAAGCCACCAGAATAGCACAAGACAAAAACAGAAAACCATGATACTGGGCAACAAGCTGGTAGCAGTGTGACGACAAAAGAAGAAGAAGAATAACCCTTTCAAACATGTCTCTGAACATCTATTGGTCTTCAAAGCTTTCAATGGCGGTCTGCATGGCAAAGTGGTTAAGGTCTTTGTCTATCGTTCTGAAGGTTGTAGACTCGAATCCGGACCGAGTTACACATGCAATTTTTTTCATGAGATTCCTACTATTGTTGCTGAAGCTACAATGTTATAGTTTAGTTTAAACTCGTGAAATGCGTGAACCTTTTAGCACTTACTATCAGATCATACTTAAGAGTCTAAACTACAGGTATCTCTCAAGTCAGGTGAAGGCCTGCCTGCATAGCGATGGACACTAATCAAACAGTAAAGTAGGTTTTCACGCAAAAATCAGTCAGAAACTCTATACCAGGCGCCATGGCTAACGCCCGAATTTCACAGCGGGGAAAAGCAGAAGAAGAATCACTTACTATGAAATCGTATGTGCTCTCTAGCTATCGTCAGTCTATTATGATTGGGAAATCAAGGAGAAACCTCATTGCCACTCAGGGTTTATCGCCAAACTGCGTTTAACATCTCCTTGCCACTCAGGGTTTATCGTCAAACTGCGTTTAACATCTCCTTGCCACTCAGGGTTTATCGCCAAACTGCGTTTAACATCTCCTTGCTACTCAGGGTTTATCGCCAAACTGCGTTTAACATCTCCTTGCCACTCAGGGTTTATCGCCAAACTGCGTTTAACATCTCCTTGCCACTCAGGGTTTATCGCCAAACTGCGTTTAACATCTCCTTGCCACTCAGGGTTTATCGCCAAACTGCGTTTAACATCTCCTTGCCACTCAGGGTTTATCGCCAAACTGCGTTTAACATCTCCTTGCCACTAAGGGTTTATCGCCAAACTGCGTTTAACATCTCCTTGCACAGTTTATGCCAAACTGCGTTTAACATCTCCTTTGCCACTAGGGTTTATCGACTTGCGTTTAACACTGAATTATGAAATGGAGTTGTTGAATATTCATTTCGACTTGTATGTCACTGAATTATGAAAGCGTGAAGTATACATTGATCTAGACATTTTTGAGATGTCACTGAATTATGAAAGCGTGAAGTATACATTGATCTAGACATTTTTGAGATGTCACTGAATTATGAAAGCGTGAAGTATACATTGATCTAGACATTTTTGAGATGTCACTATAGCAAGAGTTAGCTGATCTCTCACGTGACAGTGGTAAATTCAATTCTTCTGAGCCATCTGATATTTTGTCCAGAGATCCTGATCTCAGTGTAGGTGGTAGATCAGTTCCAAGTCATCGAGATCCCTATCTCAGTGTAGGTGGTGAGATGAGTTCAGTCCTATGAGATCCCTGATCTCAGTGTAGGTGGTGAGATCGAGTTCCAAGTCCTATCGGAGATCCCTGATCTCAGTGTAGGTGGTGAGATCGAGTTCCAAGTCCTATCGGAGATCCTGATCCAGTGTAGGTGGAGATCGAGTTCCAAGTCCTATCGGAGACGGACGATAAAGCGTAGGTCCTGTGTTCAATTTAAACACGTAAAAGAACCATTGGTAGTTTAAAATGTCGAAGAGAAGTATTTCAAGCCACTGTCCGGACAACATTTCATTAGAAAATATTCCAAATATAATTCCTACATAAATATCTTCGCTATCTTCAAAATTACATCGGAGACCCTCACCGGTGCTACGGAGTCCGTGCACTGCAGTTGTATAAGAAAGAGATCGCGCACATGGTTACTCACCAAAGTGTAATAATGATCGTCTTATCAATTATCAATCAATCAATCAATCAATCAATCAATCAATCAATCAATCAATCTATACATTTTAATATTGAATGTGTAAGGTATGTTCTTCTTAGTGAGAGATGAGTCATGTTCTTCTTAGTGAGAGTCATGTTCTTCTTAGTGAGAGTCATGTTCTTCTTAGTGAGAGGTGAGTCATGTTCTTCTTAGTGAGAGTCATGTTCTTCTTAGTGAGAGTCATATTCTTCTTAGTGAGAGTCATGTTCTTCTTAGTGAGAGTCATGCTCTTCTTAGTGAGAGGTGAGTCATGTTCTTCTTAGTGAGAGATGAGTCATGTTCTTCTTAGTGAGAGATGAGAGTCATATTCTTCTTAGTGAGAGTCATGTTCTTCTTAGTGAGAGGTGAGTCATGTTCTTCTTAGTGAGAGGTGAGAGTCATATTCTTCTTAGTGAGAGTCATGTTCTTCTTAGTGAGAGATGAGAGTCATGTTCTTCTTAGTGAGAGGTGAGTCATGTTCTTCTTAGTGAGAGTCATGTTCTTCTTAGTGAGAGTCATATTCTTCTTAGTGAGAGTCATGTTCTTCTTAGTGAGAGTCATGTTCTTCTTAGTGAGAGGTGAGTCATGTTCTTCTTAGTGAGAGATGAGAGTCATATTCTTCTTAGTGAGAGTCATGTTCTTCTTAGTGAGAGGTGAATCATGTTCTTCTTAGTGAGAGGTGAGAGTCATATTCTTCTTAGTGAGAGTCATGTTCTTCTTAGTGAGAGGTGAGTCATGTTCTTCTTAGTGAGAGATGAGTCATGTTCTTCTTAGTGAGAGATGAGTCATATTCTTCTTAGTGAGAGTCATGTTCTTCTTAGTGAGAGGTGAGTCATGTTCTTCTTAGTGAGAGGTGAGAGTCATATTCTTCTTAGTGAGAGTCATATTCTTCTTAGTGAGAGTCATGTTCTTCTTAGTGAGAGGGGAGTCATGTTCTTCTTAGTGAGAGGTGAGTCATGTTCTTCTTAGTGAGAGGTGAGTCATGTTCTTCTTAGTGAGCATTTCTTAGATGAGTCATGTTCTTCTTAGTGAGAGTAGAGTCATATTCTTCTTAGTGAGAGTCATGTTCTTCTTAGTGAGAGTCATATTCTTCTTAGTGAGAGTCATGTTCTTCTTAGTGAGAGGTGAGTCATGTTCTTCTTAGTGAGAGGTGAGTCATGTTCTTCTTAGTGAGAGGTGAGTCATGTTCTTCTTAGTGAGAGGTGAGTCATGTTCTTCTTAGTGAGAGGTGAGTCATGTTCTTCTTAGTGAGAGGTGAGTCATGTTCTTCTTAGTGAGAGGTGAGTCATGTTCTTCTTAGTGAGAGGTGAGTCATGTTCTTCTTAGTGAGAGGTGAGTCATGTTCTTCTTAGGGAGAGGTCAGTCATGTTCTTCTTAGTGAGAGATGAGTCATGTTCTTCTTAGTGAGAGTCATGTTCTTCTTAGTGAGAGTCATGTTCTTCTTAGTGAGAGTCATGTTCTTCTTAGTGAGAGTCATGTTCTTCTTAGTGAGAGTCATGTTCTTCTTAGTGAGAGTCATGTTCTTCTTAGTGAGAGGTCAGTCATGTTCTTCTTAGTGAGAGGTCAGTCATGTTCTTCTTAGTGAGAGGTCAGTCATGTTCTTGACCAACAGACTATTGGAAATATCAACATGGATAACTGTCAACACCTTCTGGAGAATATTATGGTGATCCGATATGTCTGGAATATGCTCATTGTGATCCCATATGTCTAGAATGTGCTTATGCCGATACAGCAATGATATTGTATATAGTCTGATTCACATTGACGATTCAACATTGACGATTCAACATTGGATTCAACATTGGACGATTCAACATTGGACGATTCAACATTGGACGATTCACCATTGGACGATTCAACATTGGACGATTCAACATTGGACGATTCAACATTGGACGATTCAACATTGGACGATTCAACAGATTTGACAGACTATTGGTAGTCATAAGTCAGTTCGGTTGACCTCATCTACGACCAATCAGGTCTGAAACCATTTTTTTCACCTTTTTAACCCTGGTTGGTGGATCGTCTGGCTGAATGCAATAGAGCGGGATCCCATGCGGAGACCTGGGTTCAATCCAGGGTAAGGCCATAGAGTCTTTTCTGTCGGGGGCATCAAGAAAACATCCTAACCTGAACAGTTTCACAACGACTGCACTAGCCATACGATCATTACATTTCACAGGTTTGTGTCTCTCTTGTACTACACCAGCCAACATGTACTACACCCAACATGTACTACACCCAACATGTACTACACCCAACATGTACTACACCCAACATGTACTACACCCAACATGTACTACACCCAACAAGCGGTATTACAGACAATATTAAAATCCAGGTTGGGGGATCACGGAAATTTGATATTCATAAACCAAGTCTTTCAATTTGTACCTAACTCTTAAATATTCTTTCAACACTACAGTACAATGTTAAATATTCTTCCAACACTACAGTACACTGTTAAATATTCTTCCAACACTACAGTACAATGTTAAATATTCTTCCAACGCTGCAGTACAATGTTAAATTATGTTTCCAACACTGCAGTACACTGTTAAATATTCTTCCAACACTACAGTACAATGTTAAATATTCTTCAGTATATATATATGGAACTGCAGTAAACTATTTGATTGGCAAAACACGTAATTACACAGTACTGTAGTTTTACAAATTACAAAAACAATGACAAAATACAGCAACGTTTCGACCAACAAGTCTGTTCTTCCCGTTGCAGTTGTTCTTCCCTGGTTGGTGTAGTATAATGTTAAATATTATTCCAACACTACAGTACAGTGTTAAATATTCTTCCAACACTACAGTACAATGTTAAATTATGTTTCCAACACTACAGTACAATGTTAAATATTCTTCCAACACTACAGTACAATGTTAAATATTCTTCCAACACTACAGTACAATGTTAAATATTCTTCCAACACTACAGTACAATGTTAAATATTCTTCCAACACTACAGTACAATGTTAAATATTCTTCCAACACTACAGTACAATGTTAAATATTCTTCCAACACTACAGTACAATGTTAAATATTCTTCCAACACTAAAGTACAATGTTAAATATTATTCCAACACTAAAGTACAATGTTAAATATTATTCCAACACTACAGTACAATGTTAAATATTCTTCCAACACTAAAGTACAATGTTAAATATTCTTCCAACACTAAAGTACAATGTTAAATATTATTCCAACACTAAAGTACAATGTTAAATATTCTTCCAACACTACAGTACAGTGTTAAATATTCTTCCAACACTACAGTACAATGTTAAATTATGTTTCCAACACTACAGTACAATGTTAAATATTCTTCCAACACTAAAGTACAATGTTAAATATTATTCCAACACTAAAGTACAATGTTAAATATTATTCCAACACTACAGTACAATGTTAAATATTCTTCCAACACTAAAGTACAATGTTAAATATTCTTCCAACACTAAAGTACAATGTTAAATATTATTCCAACACTAAAGTACAATGTTAAATATTCTTCCAACACTACAGTACAGTGTTAAATATTCTTCCAACACTACAGTACAATGTTAAATTATGTTTCCAACACTACAGTACAATGTTAAATATTCTTCCAACACTACAGTACAATGTTAAATTATGTTTCCAACACTACAGTACAATGTTAAATATTCTTCCAACACTAAAGTACAATGTTAAATATTCTTCCAACACTACAGTACAGTGTTAAATATTCTTCCAACACTACAGTACAATGTTAAATATTCTTCCAACACTACAGTACAGTGTTAAATATTCTTCCAACACTACAGTACAATGTTAAATATTCTTCCAACACTACAGTACAATGTTAAATATTCTTCCAACACTACAGTACAATGTTAAATTATGTTTCCAAATCTCTTTTAAGTGTCTATGTTTCCTTCTCTTTCGATTTCCTTGCGAGTTCCAGGAGACGGCCTTAAAGGGTTTAAGGGCGAATAATTACGTCACCGAACTGCACCGGGTGTTGCCATATTGTTTCGTCTCTGCCGCCAGAAATGGCTTGTCATCTACCGCGACTATTGCACAAAGCACGAACTCCGTAGCTCCACAACAATCCTAGGGATGTCAGAAAAGAATACAACATGTGACTCGGTTCGGATACGAACCCACAATCATCAGAATGGCAGTCAGACGTCTTAACCACTTAACCACTTAACCACTTAACCACTTAACCACTTAACCACTTAACCACTTAACCACTTAACCACTTAACCACTTAACCACTTAACCACTTAACCACTTAACCACTTTACCATATAGACCCCATCCGTAGTCAGACGTCTTAATCACTTTACCATATAGACCCCAGGCGTAGTCAGACGTCTTAACCCCTTTACCATATAGACCCCAGGCGTAGTCAGACGTCTTAACCACTTTACCATATAGACCCCAGGCGTAGTCAGACGTCTTAACCACTTAACCACTTAACCACTTAACCACTTAACCACTTAACACTTAACCACTTAACCACTTAACCACTTAACCACTTAACCACTTAACCACTTAAACACTTAACCACTTAACCACTTAACCACTTTACCATTAACCCATCCGTAGTCAGACGTCTTAATCACTTTACCATATAGACCCAGCGTAGTCAGACTCTTAACCACTTTACCATATAGACCCAGGCGTAGTCAGACGTCTTAACCACTTTACCATATAGACCCCAGGCGTAGTCAGACGTCTTAACCACTTTACCATATAGACCCCATCCGTAGTCAGACGTCTTAACCACTTTACCATATAGACCCCAGGCGTAGTCAGACGTCTTAACCACTTTACCATATAGACCCCAGGCGTAGTCAGATGTCTTAACCACTTTACCATATAGACCCCAGGCGTAGTCAGACGTCTTAACCACTTTACCATATAGACCCCAGGCGTTGTCAGACGTCTTAACCACTATACCATAGAGACCCCAGGCGTAGTCAAGGCCTATACTATGCCATCTCTGACTGATATTTGCCTGAATAGTTGCTTATTTTATCGCCAATATAATTCGCCACTCAGGTAAGTCTTACTCTAACCAGATGTATTCTGTCATCTGTTGAGTAGAATCAATTTAACAGTAGTGTTGTATAAAGTAAACAAACCTGACAAATGATGAAGAAACGTGGGCAGAGCTAGCATCGTGGCATCACTTATACACTCTATGATCAAAGTCACTTTCTTAACGTCTGTATAAGCATTACTTCAGGACAGTGTGTGAGTAGCTCCTGCTGTTATCAGCTGTTACACTGTGGACAGGTAGATTTGCAAGAATTTTCTCATCACAAATCGGGGTTTATATATCTTATATAATAATTCCTCTCGTACCGTTATACGTTACAAAGCAAGTAATTTCTCCATACCACTCTATCCTGGGCAACTCGCTCAATCTCTTCCATGGAACTGAGACCGATATTTCTTGCCTCTCTCAGCAAAGTTCGTTTAAAGGTCTCCTATAAAATAAGCAGGCATTAAAATGGGATGTAGAGGTTCAACCTAGTCGTCCTCTCTGAACCTCTACATCCCATTTTAATCTCATGATATTCTTTGATCATTTCTTCTCAAAGTGTATCCAACATATCTCCATCTTCTCCTTCTTATAACAGTTGTTACTAGTGTTTATATATCTTGTAAGCAACAACTGCAACGGAAAGACAATGCAACGGAACGAGAACGTTACGTGCATTTTATTCTTCATAAAACAATTTACAAAATGTCGAGGGAGGAAAAGGAGAAAGATAGCGTTCTCAGAGAAACGCAAAAGATGTAGACTTATTAAGAAAGATAACAATTGTTACATCTAGAGATGACACAGACTTTCTAGAAGTAGGTGGGCATAAAATGAGATCAGTAGGAATGTTCTGAATTCAGGAAGGTGTATAAATACACTTGCTTCAAACATTCACTTTTAAAAGAAATGTGTATAAATACACTTGCTTCAATCATTCACTTTTAAAATAAATGTGTATAAATACACTTGCTTCAATCATTCACTTTTAAAACAAATGTGTATAAATACACTTGCTTCAATCATTCACTTTTAAAACAAATGTGTATAAATACACTTGCTTCAAACATTCACTTTTAAAATAAATGTGTATAAATACACTTGCTTCAAACATTCACTTTTAAAACAAATGTGTATAAATACACTTGCTTCAACCATTCACTTTTAAAACAAATGTGTATAAATACACTTGCTTCAAACATTCACTTTAAAAACAAATGTGTATAAATACACTTGCTTCAATTTTCACTTTTAAAACAAATGTGTATCAATACACTTGCTTCAAACATTCACTTTTAAAATAAATGTGTATAAATACACTTGCTTCAAACATTCATTTTTAAAACAAATGTGTATAAATACACTTGTCAAACATTACTTTTAAAACAAATGTGTATAAATACACTTGTTCAATCATTCACTTTTAAAACAAATGTATAAATACACTTGCTTCAACCATTCACTTTTAAAACAAATGTGTATAAATACACTTGCTTCAACCATTCACTTTTAAAAGAAATGTGTATAAATACACTTGCTTCAAACATTCACTTTTAAAACAAATGTGTATAAATACACTTGCTTCAAACATTCACTTTTAAAATAAATGTGTATAAATACACTTGCTTCAAACATTCACTTTTAAAATAAATGTGTATAAATACACTTGCTTCAAACATTCACTTTAAAACAAATGTGATAAATACACTTTTCAAACATTCACTTTAAAACAAATGTGTATAAATCACTTGCTTCAATCATTCACTTTAAAACAAATGTATAAATACTTGTTAACTATTCACTTTAAAAAATGCGTATAAATACACTTGCTTCAACCATTCACTTTTAAAAGAAATGTGTATAAATCACTGCTTCAAACATTCACTTTAAAACAAATTGTATAAATACACTTGCTTCAAACATTCACTTTTAAAATAAATGTGTATAAATACACTTGCTTCAAACATTCACTTTTAAAATAAATGTGTATAAATACACTTGCTTCAACCATTCACTTTTAAAATAAATATGTATAAATACACTTGCTTCAAACATTCACTTTTAAAACAAAGGTGTATAAATACACTTGCTTCAATCATTCACTTTTAAAATAAATGTGTATAAATACACTTGCTTCAAACATTCACTTTTAAAATAAATGTGTATAAATACACTTGCTTCAAACATTCACTTTTAAAACAAATGTGTATAAATACACTTGCTTCAAACATTCACTTTTAAAATAAATGTGTATAAATACACTTGCTTCAAACATTCACTTTTAAAACAAATGTGCATAAATACACTTGCTTCAATCATTCACTTTTAAAACAAATGTATAAATACACTTACTTCAAACATTCACTTTTAAAACAAATGTGTATAAATACACTTGCTTCAATCATTCACTTTTAAAACAAATGTGTATAAATACACTTACTTCAAACATTCACTTTAAAACAAATGTATAAATACACTTACTTCAAACATTCACTTTTAAAACAAATGTGTATAAATACACTTACTTCAAACATTCACTTTTAAAATAAATGTGTATAAATACACTTGTTAATCATTCACTTTAAACAAATGTGTATAATACACTTGCTTCAAACATTCACTTTTAAAACAAATGTGTATAAATACACTTGCTTCAAACATTCACTTTAAAAACAAATGTGTATAAATACACTTGCTTCAATCATTCACTTTAAAACAAATTTGTATAAATACACTTCTTCAAACATTCACTTTAAAATAAATGTGTATAAATACACTTGCTTCAATCATTCACTTTAAAAATAAATGTGTATAAATACACTTGCTTTAAACATTCACTTTTAAAACAAATGTGTATAAATACATTGTTCAAAATTCACTTTTAAAATAAATGTATAAATACACTTGCTTCAATAATTCACTTTTAAAACAAATGTGTATAAATACACTTGCTTCAATCATTCACTTTTAAAATAATGTGTATAAATACACTTGCTTCAAACATTCACTTTAAAATAAATGTGTATAAATACACTTGCTTTAAACATTCACTTTTAAAATAAATGTGTATAAATACACTTGCTTTAAACATTCACTTTTAAAACAAATGTGTATAAATACACTTGCTTCAATCATTCACTTTTAAAATAAATGTGTATAAATACACTTGACTTCAAACATTCACTTTTAAAATAAATGTGTATAAATACATTGCTTTAAACATTCACTTTTAAAAAATGTGTATAAATACACTTGCTTCAAACATTCACTTTAAAAACAAATGTGTATAAATACACTTGCTTCAAACATTCACTTTTAAAACAAATTTGTATAAATACACTTGCTTCAATCATTCACTTTTAAAACAAATGTGTATAAATACACTTGCTTCAAACATTCACTTTTAAAACAAATGTGTATAAATACACTTGCTTCAATCATTCACTTTAAAACAAATGTATAAATACACTTGCTTCAAACATTCACTTTAAAACAAATGGGTATAAATACACTTGCTTCAAACATTCACTTTTAAAATAAATATGTATAAATACACTTGCTTCAAACATTCACTTTTAAAACAAATGTGTATAAATACACTTGCTTCAAACAATCACTTTTAAAACAAATGTGTATAAATACACTTGCTTCAAACATTCACTTTAAAATAAATGTGTATAAATACACTTGCTTTAAACATTCACTTTTAAAACAAATGTGTATAAATACACTTGCTTCAATCATTCACTTTTAAAATAAATGTGTATAAATACACTTACTTCAAACATTCACTTTTAAAACAAATGTGTATAAATACACTTGCTTCAAACATTCACTTTTAAAATAAATGTGTATAAATACACTTGCTTCAATCATTCACTTTAAAATAAATGTTATAAATACACTTGCTTCAAACATTCACTTTTAAAACAAATGTGTATAAATACACTTGCTTAAATCATTCACTTTTAAAATAAATGTGTATAAATACACTTGCTTCAATCATTCACTTTTAAAACAAATGTGTATAAATACACTTCTTCAATCATTCACTTTTAAAATAATGTGTATAAATACACTTGCTTCAAACATTCACTTTTAAAATAAATGTGTATAAATACACTTGCTTTAAACATTCACTTTTAAAATAAATGTGTATAAATACACTTGCTTTAAACATTCACTTTTAAAACAAATGTGTATAAATACACTTGTTAATCATTCACTTTAAAATAAATGTGTATAAATACACTTGCTTCAAACATTCACTTTTAAAACAAATGTGTATAAATACACTTGCTTCAAACATTCACTTTTAAAATAAATGTGTATAAATACACTTGCTTCAATAATTCACTTTTAAAACAAATGTGTATAAATACACTTGCTTCAATCATTCACTTTTAAAATAATGTGTATAAATACACTTGCTTCAAACATTCACTTTTAAAATAAATGTGTATAAATACATTGCTTTAAACATTCACTTTTAAAATAAATGTGTATAAATACACTTGCTTTAAACATTCACTTTTAAAACAAATGTGTATAAATACACTTGCTTCAATCATTCACTTTTAAAATAAATGTGTATAAATACACTTGCTTCAAACATTCACTTTTAAAATAAATGTGTATAAATACACTTGCTTTAAACATTCACTTTTTAAAAAAATGTGTATAAATACACTTGCTTCAAACATTCACTTTAAAAACAAATGTGTATAAATACACTTGCTTCAAACATTCACTTTTAAAACAAATGTGTATAAATACACTTGCTTCAATCATTCACTTTTAAAACAAATGTGTATAAATACACTTGCTTCAAACATTCACTTTTAAAACAAATGTGTATAAATACACTTGCTTCAATCATTCACTTTTAAAACAAATGTGTATAAATACACTTGCTTCAAACATTCACTTTTAAAACAAATGGGTATAAATACACTTGCTTCAAACATTCACTTTTAAAATAAATATGTATAAATACACTTGCTTCAAACATTCACTTTTAAAACAAATGTGTATAAATACACTTGCTTCAAACAATCACTTTTAAAACAAATGTGTATAAATACACTTGCTTCAAACATTCACTTTTAAAATAAATGTGTATAAATACACTTGCTTAAACATTCACTTTAAAACAAATGTGTATAAATACACTTGCTTCAATCATTCACTTTAAAATAAATGTTATAAATACACTTACTTCAAACATTCACTTTTAAAACAAATGTGTATAAATACACTTGCTTCAAACATTCACTTTTAAAATAAATGTGTATAAATACATTGCTTTCAATCATTCACTTTAAAATAAATGTGTATAAATACACTTGCTTCAAACATTCACTTTTAAAACAAATGTGTATAAATACACTTGCTTCAAACATTCACTTTTAAAATAAATGTGTATAAATACACTTGCTTCAATCATTCACTTTTAAAACAAATGTGTATAAATACACTTGCTTCAATCATTCACTTTTAAAATAATGTGTATAAATACACTTGCTTCAAACATTCACTTTTAAAATAAATGTGTATAAATACACTTGCTTTAAACATTCACTTTAAAATAAATGGTATAAATACACTTGCTTTAAACATTCACTTTTAAAACAAATGTGTATAAATACACTTGCTTCAATCATTCACTTTTAAAATAAATGTGTATAAATACACTTGCTTCAAACATTCACTTTTAAAATAAATGTGTATAAATACACTTGCTTAAACATTCACTTTTAAAAAATGTGTATAAATACACTTGCTTCAAACATTCACTTTAAAAACAAATGTGTATAAATACACTTGCTTCAAACATTCACTTTTAAAACAAATGTGTATAAATACACTTGCTTCAATCATTCACTTTAAAACAAATTGTATAAATACACTTGCTTCAAACATTCACTTTAAAACAAAGTGTATAAATCACTTGCTTCAATCATTCACTTTTAAACAAAATGTGTATAAATACACTTGCTTCAAACATTCACTTTTAAAACAAATGGGTATAAATACACTTGCTTCAAACATTCACTTTTAAAATAAATATGTATAAATACACTTGCTTCAAACATTCACTTTTAAAACAAATGTGTATAAATACACTTGCTTTAAACATTCACTTTAAAAAAAAATGTGTATAAATACACTTGCTTCAAACATTCACTTTAAAAAAAAATGTGTATAAATACACTTGCTTCAAACATTCACTTTAAAAACAAAGTGTATAATACACTTGCTTAATCATTCACTTTTAAAATAAATGTGTATAAATACACTTGCTTCAAACATTCACTTTTAAAATAAATGTGTATAAATACACTTGCTTCAAACATTCACTTTAAAAACAAATGTGTATAAATACACTTGCTTCAAACAATCACTTTTAAAACAAATGTGTATAAATACACTTGCTTCAAACATTCACTTTTAAAATAAATGTGTATAAATACACTTGCTTCAAACATTCACTTTTAAAACAAATGTGTATAAATACACTTGCTTCAATCATTCACTTTTAAAATAAATGTGTATAAATACACTTACTTCAAACATTCACTTTTAAAACAAATGTATAATACACTTGCTTTAAACATTCACTTTTAAAACAAATGTGTATAAATACACTTGCTTTAAACATTCACTTTTAAAACAAATGTGTATAAATACACTTGCTTCAAACATTCACTTTTAAAACAAATGTGTATAAATACACTTGCTTCAAACATTCACTTTTAAAATAAATGTGTATAAATACACTTGCTTCAAACATTCATTTTTAAAACAAATGTGTATAAATACACTTGCTTCAAACATTCACTTTTAAAATAAATGTGTATAAATACACTTGCTTCAATCATTCACTTTTAAAACAAATGTGTATAAATACACTTGCTTCAATCATTCACTTTGAAAATAAATGTGTATAAATACACTTGCTTCAAACATTCACTTTTAAAATAAATGTGTATAAATACACTTGCTTCAAACATTCACTTTTAAAATAAATGTGTATAAATACACTTGCTTCAAACATTCACTTTTAAAACAAATGTGTATAAATACACTTGCTTCAATCATTCACTTTTAAAATAAATGTGTATAAATACACTTACTTCAAACATTCACTTTTAAAATAAATGTGTATAAATACACTTGCTTCAAACATTCACTTTTAAAACAAATGTGTATAAATACACTTGCTTCAAACATTCACTTTAAAAACAAATGTGTATAAATACACTTGCTTCAAACATTCACTTTTAAAACAAATGTGTATAAATACACTTGCTTCAAACATTCACTTTTAAAACAAATGTGTATAAATACACTTGCTTCAAACATTCACTTTTAAAACAAATGTGTATAAATACACTTGCTTCAAACATTCAATTTTAAAACAAATGTGTATAAATACACTTGCTTCAAACATTCAGTTTTAAAACAAATGTGTATAAATACACTTGCTTCAAACATTCACTTTTAAAACAAATGTGTATAAATACACTGCTTCAAACATTCATTTTTAAAATAAATGTAAAAATACACTTGACTTCAAACATTCACTTTTAAAACAAATTGTATAAATACACTTGCTTCAAACATTCACTTTTAAAACAAATGTGTATAAATACACTTGCTTTAAACATTCACTTTTAAAACAAATGTGTATAAATACACTTGATTCAAACATTCACTTTTAAAATAAATGTGTATAAATACACTTGCTTCAAACATTCACTTTTAAAACAAATGTGTATAAATACACTTGCTTCAAACATTCACTTTTAAAACAAATGTGTATAAATACACTTGCTTCAAACATTCACTTTTAAAACAAATGTGTATAAATACACTTGCTTCAAACATTCACTTTTAAAACAAATGTTAAATACACTTGTTCAAACATTCACTTTTAAAACAAATGTATAAATACACTTGCTTCAAACATTCACTTTAAAAACAAATGTGTATAAATACACTTGCTTCAAACATTCACTTTAAAAACAAATGTGTATAAATACACTTGCTTCAATCATTCACTTTTAAAACAAATGTGTATAAATACACTTGCTTCAAACATTCACTTTTAAAACAAATTTGTATAAATACACTTGCTTCAAACATTCACTTTTAAAACAAATGTGTATAAATACACTTGCTTCAAACATTCACTTTAAAAATAAATGTGTATAAATACACTTGCTTCAAACATTCATTTTTAAAACAAATGTGTATAAATACACTTGCTTCAAACATTCACTTTAAAAAAAAATGTGTATAAATACACTTGCTTCAAACATTCACTTTTAAAACAAATGTGTATAAATACACTTACTTCAAACATTCACTTTTAAAACAAATGTGTATAAATACACTTTTAAACATTCACTTTAAAACAAATGTGTATAAATACACTTGCTTCAAACATTCACTTTTAAAACAAATGTGTATAAATACACTTGCTTCAATCATTCACTTTTAAAACAAATGTGTATAAATACACTTGCTTCAAACATTCACTTTAAAAAAATGTGCATAAATACACTTGCTTCAATCATTCACTTTTAAAACAAATGTGTATAAATACACTTGCTTCAATCATTCACTTTGAAAATAAATGTGTATAAATACACTTGCTTCAAACATTCACTTTAAAATAAATGTGTATAAATACACTTGCTTCAAACATTCACTTTTAAAATAAATGTATAAATCACTTGCTTCAAACATTCACTTTTAAAAACAAATGTATAAATACACTTGCTTCAATCATTCACTTTCAAAATAAATGTGTATAAATACACTTGCTTCAAACATTCACTTTCAAAATAAATGTGATAAATACACTTGCTTCAAACATTCACTTTTAAAACAAATGTCTATAAATACACTTGCTTCAAACATTCACTTTAAAACAAATGTATAAATACATTTGCTTCAAACATTCACTTTTAAAACAAATGTGTATAAATACACTTACTTCAAACATTCACTTTTAAAACAAATGTCTATAAATACACTTGCTTCAAACATTCACTTTTAAAACAAATGTGTATAAATACACTTGCTTCAAACATTCAGTTTTAAAACAAATGTGTATAAATACACTTGCTTCAAACATTCACTTTTATAACAAATGTGTATAAATACATTCTTCAAACATTCATTTTAAATAAATGTATAAATACACTTGTTCAAACATTCACTTTTAAAACAAATGTGTATAAATACACTTGATTCAAACATTCACTTTTAAAACAAATTGTATAAATACACTTGCTTCAAACATTCACTTTTAAAACAAATGTGTATAAATACTTGTTCAAACATTCACTTTTAAAATAAATGTGTATAAATACACTTGCTTCAAACATTCACTTTTAAAACAAATGTGTATAAATACACTTGCTTCAAACATTCACTTTTAAAACAAATGTGTATAAATACACTTGCTTCAAACATTCACTTTTAAAACAAATGTGTATAAATACACTTGCTTCAAACATTCACTTTTAAAACAAATGTGTATAAATACACTTGCTTCAAACATTCACTTTAAAAACAAATGTGTATAAATACACTTGTTCAAAATTACTTTAAAACAAATGTATAAATAATTGTCAAACATTACTTAAAAAAATTGTATCAATACATTCTTAATTCCTTTAAAACAAATGTGTATAAATACACTTTCAAACATTCACTTTTAAAACAAAGTGTATAAATACACTTGCTTCAAACATTCACTTTTAAAACAAATGTGTATAAATACACTTGCTTCAAACATTCACTTTTAAAACAAATGTGTATAAATACATTGTTCAAACATTCACTTTTAAAACAAATGTGTATAAATACACTTGCTTCAAACATTCACTTTAAAAACAAATGTGTATAAATACACTTGCTTCAAACATTCACTTTTAAAACAAATTTGTATAAATACACTTGCTTAAAACCATTCACTTTTTAAATAAATGTGTATAAATACACTTGCTTCAAACATTCACTTTTAAAACAAATGTGTATAAATACACTTGCTTCAAACATTCACTTTTAAAACAAATGTGTATAAATACAATTGCTTCAACCATTCACTTTTAAAACAAATGTGTATAAATACACTTGCTTCAACCATTCACTTTTAAAATAAATGTGTATAAATACACTTGCTTCAAACATTCACTTTTAAAACAAATGTGTATAAATACACTTGCTTCAAACATTCACTTTTAAAACAACATCAGATTTGAAGATAAAGAATAAAACATTTCGTTACTGTTTGTAATACCGCTTTTATGGGGGTGTAGAACAGAAGGGGTAGGGCAACGAACCTGTGAGATTTAATATCCCCATGGCTAGTGCAGTCGCCGCGTAACTGCTCACGTTAGGGTTGTTCTTTATGCCACCGACAAAAACAAACCTCAACGGCCTTGCCGTGGATTGAACCCAGATCTCCGTATGGGGTCTTGCTCTAATCCATTCAGCCAAACTGTTAGAAGCTTTTAGAAGCCTAAATAAAACACTATAAACACACATTTATAAAACACATTATAAAACACTAAGTGATATAGTTTTAAAAATAGCTTTTACGAATTGTTCATTTAATTAGTGTCTCAATCCTAACATATGCATGAGAGAATTGGAATATGACTAAGGATATAGAAAACAATTTCAATGTATTTGAAAATAGATGTCTGCGAAAAATAATTAACAAAAAATGGATCGAATTCAGGACAAGGGATGATGGTCTCAGAGAATGGTCTCGTTCACAACTAGTAACAACTATTATACAAAGGAGAAGATGAAGATCTGTTGGGTATACTCTGAAAAGAGCTTATGGGAGAATTGCAAATGAAGTATTGAAGTTGGAGACAAATAGTTCAAGAAAGAAAGGACGCCATAGAGAAACCCTGACCAACAATTTTTATTGAGAAAACGATAAATATCACTCAATTTCATATAAAAGATTGAACCAGTTGTCCTGGGCAGAGCTATTGTCTGTATAGTCTGTCCCCAGGTGAGTCATGGAATTGGTTGTAAACTCTTGCCGTTAGTGTAGACGTGGAAGCTTTCATTTGCGTTCCAAGGCCGGATGAGTCGCCCTTGTTGTGTTATATATGTGTTTATTTAGTGTGGTCTTGATATTTTCTAACCATCTTTTCTCTGTCTTCCTTGGCTCTATTACCGATCTCTTTTATTGTATGCTGTTAGTGGTGATTTGTTGTATTTCAATCTCATTAAATGTCCAAACCACTGCATTTGTTGTCTTTCAATGTATTTGGTGCATGAAATTATGTTCATTCTGCTTCTGATGTCCTCATTTCGTATCTTTCCTGGTGACCCCTACTGCCTTCCTCAAGCATTTCTGTTTACATGTGGTGAGTTTTCTGTGGTGTGTTGCTGTCAGGAATCAGGTTTGGCACTGGTAACCAGGGCATAGAGGTACGGAGAAATTGCTTCCATCATACCTATGATAATCCTATGATAATCCTATGATAATCCTATGATAATCCTATGATAATCCTATGATAATCCTATGATGGCTGGAGAAAACCATCATGGAAGGAGGCATACCGGCAGGAAGAAGAAGAGGAAGACCACGGAGAAGATGGATTCAGGATGTAACTGATGGTTTGAACATGACGGCTGCAGAGGCAGGACATCTGGCCTATGAGAAAATTCCGAGGACTGTTGGAGTGGCAAAGTTCTGCTCAGGACAAGCTATTTGATGATGATGAATTCTATGATAATCGAAAATATTTCTTTCAGGCACGAGGAAGTCGATGGAAGTACATCACAGAGATATTACAACAACATGGACTAACAGCTACAGATACAACACATCTTTCTCTAGATAGAAAACTACAACTCCCCACGACACTTCACGTCACATGTGGACATGATAAAACAAGAAAAGGTAAATACATGTGTGAATGCTTTGATCACACAGGTAAAATCCCATACAACAGTAGAAATGCAGGTGTGAACTCTTTGATTCCACAAGTAAGGATAAATATTTTGGATCCCACAAATAGGAACCATGTCTCTGATCACAATGGTAAGGTCCCATTTAAAATAAATAATAATAATAATAATTCCTCTCGTACCGTTATACGTTACATAGGGCCTGCAATCAATCTCTCCATACCGTTCTATCTCGCAACTCGCTTAATCTCCTCCATGGAACTAAGACCGATATTTGTTGCCGCTCGCAGCAAAGTTCGTCCCTAGGTTATCCTCTCTTTCTTAGACCCTTTGCATTCCACTTCAACGCCTGCTTTGATATTCGTTGATCATTTCTTCTCAAGGTATGTCCAACATATCTCCATCTTCTTCTTATAACAGTTGTCACTAGTGGTTGACCAGACATGTCTCTGATTTCATCACTTCTCCTGAATTCGTTCCATTTTATGTTCATTATTTTTCGCAGACATCTATTTTTAAATGCATTCAACTTGCTTTCCAAATCTTTAGTCATTTTCCAACTCTCGCTGGCATTCAACTTACTTTCCAAATCTTTAGATATTTTCCAACTCTCGCTGGCATTCAACTTGCTTTCTATATCTTTAGTCATTTTCCAACTCTCGCTAGCATTCAACTTGCTTTCTATATCTTTTGTCATTTTCCAACTCTTGCTGGCATATATTAGAACTGATGCAACATTTTCCAACTCTCGCTGGCATATATTAGAACTGATGCAACATTTTCCAACTCTTGCTGGCATATATTAGAACTGATGCAACATTTTCCAACTCTCGCTGGCATATATTAGAACTGATGCAACATTTTCCAACTCTCGCTGGCATATATTAGAACTGATGCAACATATTAAAGGTGCCATATAAAGTTAGTAAATGATAATGAGTGACGTAAGACGTTAGTAAATGATAATGAGTGACGTAAGACGTTAGTAAATGATAATGAGTATATGCTAATGAGTATATGCTAATGAGTGACGTAAGAAATAACGGGTTGTGGTTCGAATCCGGTGTTTGGTCATATATTTTTTTGTCTGAAAGCCCCCGCCCCGCCCCCATCCCCAATAATTGTTGACTATTTACTTATTGATCATATTCATTGGCTCCGGTGCTATCTCTGGGGTTCTTAAAACTTGTTATGCTCTTACAACGGTAGTAGAGTATTTTGAATGAAACATTGTATAAATCATAACATGTAAATTAATAACACTAAACCTAAAATAATGAATATGAAATGAAAACACAATAAACTAATTATCCATGTTAATGGCACTACAATCAACCAAGAGCAAAAATTCAAATACCTAAGAAGCATATTCACTGAAGACGGAAGACTAGACAGAGAGAAAGAGGAGAGAGTGTACAAGAAATGCTGTAACCTACTAGCTAGCCTCATTGTTAAGACAACCAAACATCTCACTGACAGCTAAACAACAGATGATCAACAGTATTTTCAAGCCTACTCTGTGTTACTAGAGTCAAACATGGACAATGAGCAAAGCGGAGTTGCAAAAAAACTTCATGTAAAATGGGATACCTACGAAAAGTTACAAACAACAACAGAGTCCCTAACATCAGCATAAGAAAGTTGGGTGAGAACCTTGCTTGAATTACATTGAGAAACAAAGTCACCAACATCAACATAAGAAAGAAAGTTGGGTCAGAGCCTTGCTTGAATTACATTGAGAAACAAAGACACCAACATAAAGCATAAGAAAGAAAGTTGGGACAGAGCCTTGCTTGAATTACATTGAGAAACAAAGTCACCAACATCAACATAAGAAAGAAAGTTGAGACAGAGCCTTGCTTGAATTACATTGAGAAACAAAGTCACCAACATCAGCATAAGAAAGAAGTTGGACAGAGCCTTGCTTGAATTACATTGAGAAACAGAAGCACCAAATGAGGGCATAAGAATGAAAAACTCACAGAACTTGCTTGTTACATTAGAAACAAGAAAAAGCAGCATAAGAAAGAAAATTGGACAGGCATTGCTGAATTACATTGCAAAAAGACAAAAGAAAAGGGAAAATCTGCCAAACCTACTTGAGAAACAAAGTCACCAACATCAACATAAGAAAGAAAGTTGGCACAGAACCTTGCTTGAATTACATTGAGAAACAAAGTCACCAACATCAACATAAGAAAGAAAGTTGAGACAGAGCCTTGCTTGAATTACATTGAGAAACAAAGTCACCAACATCAGCATAAGAAAGAGAGTTGACACAGAGCCTTGCTTGAATTACATTGAGAAACAGAGAATGAAGTGATTGGGCCACTTAATAAGAATGTCAACCAAACTTCACTGAATACAGAGTCTTCTACAACAGAACATCTAGAAAGAAGGCGAGATGAAGAACACGAAAATGACGGCATAGCAGAATTCTGTCAAAAGACAAAGATAAGGATCTCCCAAACCACTGGAGCATCGCGACAGAAACAGAATACCTCGACATTGGCCAACAACCCAGTAACAGTGGAACAACAAAAGAAGACGGGCATGTGTGAACTCTTAGATCCCACAAGATAAATATCAATGTTTCGGATACCACATATAGGAACTCTCTTTTGTTCACACAAGTAGAGGTCACATCTCTGTCTACACAATTCTTTGTTCACACAAGTAGAGGTCACATCTCTGTCTACACAATTCTTTGTTCACACAAGTAGAGGTCACATCTCTGTCTACATAATTAGGTACCATATCTTTGTTCACACAAGTAGAGATCACATCTCTGGCTGCACAATTCTTTGTTCACACAAGTAGAGATCACATCTCTGGCTACATAATTAGGTACCATATCTTTGTTCACACAAGTATAAATCACATTGACGTGTTCACAGGTAGTGACCATATTCTTGGTAGCACAAGTTGAGACCATATTCATAGTCACACAAATAGGGACCACATCTCTGGTCACACGAATAGGGACCACATCCTGGTCACACGAATAGGAACCACATCCTGGTCCACGAATAGGGACAACATCTCTGGTCACACTAATAGAGACCACATCCCTGGTCAAACAAATAGGGACCACATCCTTGGTCACACAAATAGGTACCACATCCCTAGTCAAACAAATAGGAACCATATAACTCGTCACACAAATAGGGAACACATAACTCGTCACACAAATAGGGACCACATCCCTAGTCAAACAAATAGGAACCATATAACTCGTCACACAAATAGGGAACACATAACTCGTCAAGAAATGGGGACCACATAACTCGTCACATAAATAGGGACCATATAACTCGTCACACAAATAGGGACCACATCCTGAACCACAAATTAGCAACCACTACTAATAGAATAACTCTCACCTCAACTTTCTAACCTCAACTAAACCAACAATTGTTCTCCATTCTCTCTCTCTTTCTCCTCTTATTTCTTCTTTTTCATCCTCACGTTTCATCTTTTCGTCCCACGTTTCATCTTCTTCCCCATTCATCTTCTGCCCCACGTTTCATCTACTTCATCCTCCACGTTTCATCTACTTCATCCTCCACGTTTCATCTCTTCATCCTCCTTCATCTCTTCGTCCACGTTTCATCTACTTCATCCTCTACGTTTCATCTTTCATCCCCACGTTTCATCTACTATCCTCCACGTTTCATCTTCTTCATCTCCACGTTCACTTCTTCGTCCCACGCTTCATCTACTTCATCCTCTACGTTTCATCTCTTCGTCCCCACGTTTCATCTTCTTCTCCCACGTTCATCTTCGTCCCCACGTTTCATCTACTTCATCCTCTACGTTTCATCTTCTTTCCAGTTCATCTCTCATCCTCAGTTTCATCTATTCATCCCCGTTCATCTACTTCATCCCCCACGTTTCATCTACTTCATCCTCCACGTTTCATCTACTTCATCCTCCACGTTTCATCTTCCCCAATTATGTTTTCATGATGAAGTTTACAAAGTTATCTTACTAACACAAAAATCAACAACTAAACATTAAGCAAATCACTACAACAAAACATTAAACAAATCACTACAACAAAACATTAAACAAATCACTACAACAAAACATTAAACAAATCACTACAACAAACATTAACAAATCACTACAACAAAACATTAAACAAATCACTACAACAAAACATTAAACAAATCACTACAACAAACATTACAAATCACTACAACAAAACATTAAGCAAATCAACAACAAAACATTAAACAAATCAACAACAAAACATTAAGCAAATCAACAACAAAACATCAAGTAATCAACAACAACATCAAGCAATCAACAACAAAACATTAACAAATCACAACAAAACATCACAAATCAACAACAAAACATTAACCAAATCAACAACAAAACATCAAGTAAATCAACAACAAAACATTAAACAAATCACTACAACAAAACATTAACCAAATTAACAACAAAACATTAACCAAATCTACAACAAAACATTAACCAAATCAACAACAAAACATTAACCAAATCAACAACAAAACATCAAGCAAATCAACAACAAAACATTAAGCAAATCAACAACAAAACATTAAACAAATCACTACAACAAAACATTAAACAAATCACTACAAAACATTAAACAAATCACTACAACAAAACATTAAACAAATCACTACAACAAAACATTAAACAAATCACTACAACAAAACATTAACCAAATCACTACAAAACATTAAGCAAATCACTACAACAAAACATTAAGCAAATCACTACAACAAAACATTAACCAAATCACTACAAAACATTAAGCAAATCACTACAAAACATTAAACAAATCACTACAACAAAACATTAAGCAAATCACTACAAAACATTAAACACACTACACCAAAACATTAAACAAATCACTAAACAAAACATTACCAAATCACTACAACAAAACATTAAACAAATCACTACAACAAAACATTAAACAAATCACTACAACAAAACATTAACAAATCACTATAAAACATTAAACAAATCACTACAACAAAACATAAAACAAATCAACAACAAAACATTAATCAAATCACTACAACAAAACATTAAGCAAATCAACAACAAAACATTAAGCAAATCACTACAAAAGCATTAACCAAATCACTACAACAAAACATTAAGCAAATCACTACAAAACATTAAGCAAATCACTACAAAACATTAAACAAATCACTATAACAAAACATTAAGCAAATCACTACAAAACATTAAACAAATCACTACAACAAAACATTAAGCAAATCACTACAACAAAACATTAAGCAAATCACTACAACAAAACATTAAGCAAATCACTACAACAAAACATTAAGCAAATCACTACAACAAAACATTAAACAAATCACTACAACAAAACATTAAACAAATCTACAACAAAACATTAAGCAAATCAACAACAAAACATTAAACAAATCAACAACAAAACATTAAGCAAATCAACAACAAAACATTAAACAAATCACTACAACAAAACATTAAACAAATCTACAACAAAACATTAACCAAATCACTACAACAAAACATTAAGCAAATCACTACAACAAAACATTAAGCAAATAATATTTTCTGTATCGATCTACAACACGTTTCATATTATTCTTGGCCTCAATTTGATGTTTCTATCAATTGCTCAATTATTATATTGTTTGATTTCCTATCACTCTCTCCCACTCTCCCACTCTCTCACTTCTTCCACTATCTATATCTCTCCTTTCTGGCTAGTGTTTCATGCTAGTGTGCCAGGACAAATCGTCTTGGCTACACCCACCTCCTTCTTTCCCCCAGTGGCTGTGTTATCAGACGATGTGGAGTTGGGGATACAAAAAGTGGGGAATTTCCGACCAGAGCAATGGTAAAGTGATTTAATGCAATACCATCGATTTGAGTTGGTAAGCTGTTCAAACCAGAGCCAACTATAAACTTATGGGCCTGCGGACTCAGGTAAGAATTGTAGGAAAGCAGACCACAACTACACCACGTGACCTCGCATTCCAGTATAGTTGTATATAGACGATTTCAATTTAAAATCAACACAAAATGCTAAATCGAAGTTATATTATGCAACAAGTTAAGTTTAACAATAAGGAATATCAATACTATGAATATTTTTATAAATAAATAATCATAGACTCGCAGAATTGAGCAAAATTGCAAAAATGTTTGCAGTGTTCTGTCAAACATATATTTTCTAGCCCCCAACTTAAACTAGGTCAGGGATTTTTCCGTCAGTTATCAGGCCCAGTTAGAATTGGCTGTATTCAAACCAACTCACACCCTTCCTCCACCAACCCGCATTTAATGTAAATATATTATTTCAGTTCAAGATCAAGTGCCATCTCCCCAAGGTCAATCTGCATCAACTTATCCACATGAGGTTTCTGGAAAGATTTGGTTAACCTTTTCACTCCGTAATTTATTTTTACTATTGTATGCATTTATATTAGAACGTATACTCAATTCTAATATGGGGCGTTATGGAGCGTTGAAGAAGAAGATGATGATGCCCCTCAGTCATCCAATTTTCATGAGTAATTTCAAACTTCTTAAAACATCGGAAAGATCACCAACAGATGGTTATCAAGAAACTCAAGGATACCCAGGCAAATGTATCTTCTTCTTCGAACTGAATACTAATCGAACACCTTGATTATTTCAGCTAAACTACTCTTGTGATTTGTATTGTTTCAAATGAAATTTGTATTGTTTTTTCACAAAGAGTAGTTAACAAGTGATCGATATGGAGCGCTCAAAGAAGAAGAATTCAAAAAACACATTCAACTTTCTCTAACAACATGCCTGATTATCTGAAGCGACCACAGAGATTAGCACATTTTCTTTCAATACTAACTAATGAATACCCTACTTTTGCGTACTATCCCCGCTGCTATTCATCACGTATATTGACCACATCTGTAAAATAGCTAACACCAGCGAAGGAAACAACCTCGGAGAACTTTTAAATGAATTTCTTTTTGCAGACGATCAGGCAATCATATCAACAACAGAAGAACAGCTACAACAACACATCAACAGACTCCAGTTAGCATGTAACGAATACAACATGAGAATTAACATCGACAAAACAGAAGTAATGACATTCGCCAGAGAGGAAAGCACTACCAATATCTCCATCGATAATCACCTACTAAATCAAGTAAAAGATTTCACATACCTGGGGAGCATTTTTCAGCAAATGGAAGAATAACTAATGAAATTCAACACAGATGCAGCAAAGCAAATCAAATGATAGGACAAATGACGCCAATTTTAAGATGCAAACACGTCACCATGAACACAAAAAGAGCAATGTTCAACACAATCTTTCTCCCCACATTATGTTACCAGTGCCAAACCTGGACGCTGACAATAAACGATAGAAGAAAACTAGTCACAACAGAGATGAAGTGTCTACGCAGAATGCTGGTGTAACAAGAAGAGACCGGTTGAGAAATGAAGACATCAGGAAAAAGTGGGTACAACATCAGTACTAGACTTCATCAAGAAACAACACATCAAATGGTTCGTTCACGTAAGCAGATTACCATCAGACAGTGCACCCCAAAGAGCAATGCTGCTCCGATACAATGGGTACAAAGCAAAAGGCCGGCTGCGCAAAAGATGGACCTCAGAGATAACAGAGGCGACGAAAGAGACTATCTACGAAGCGCATACTAGAGCCCGTTTTAGAAATCTCTTCCTGACCTGACGCTGTGAGGCATACAGGATTCGAAAAAGAAAGAAAGAAAGAATACCCTACTTTTATATAACTACTCATTATCGATTGATTGATTGATTGATTGATTGACCTTCATTGTTGCACTTCGGGGAGTAACCATGTGTGCTCTGATCTCTTTCTTGCACAGGAATATCTCAGCGGCAGTACACGAACTCCGTAGCACTGTAGACTGCTGCCAGAAATAATTTAGAAGATGATGAAAGTAATTTGTCGGAATTTTGTCTCCATTTGGAACTGTCAATGGTTATTTGAAGTGCTCAACTTGAACCTACGTTTTATCGTCCGTCTTCGATAGGACTAGGAACTCAATCTCACCTATACTTAGATCAGGGATCCATGGGAAAAAATATCCCGATCGTTCCACGAGGGAGCGAATCGAGTACCTTCGGAACGATAGGCGAGCTCCTAACCTCTATGCAATAGAAATGTCACACATTTAAAATATTGTTTTAACTCATTCAATAGCTTTAATTAACAAATCAATTATTCCTTTGTTCAAAATATCAATCAAACCTCCTTCCTTCATTAAAAAAAAACCAAAGCGTTTAACGCATGTCCTACCAGCGAATCTAAATTGAAGTCACTAGGTAGCCAGGTAGCCAGGTAGCCAGGTAGCCAGGTGAACGTGAGCTCTTAACAATGATTTATTTTCAGTAACATTTTTTGAGAATGTCAGCAGTTTCCCACTTTTTTATCTCTGGAATCGAAGAGTCGGGGGGAGATGCACTTTCTTTCTCGCTGAAAAATAGTAACCGGTAATAGCGCCAACATTGAATGCCATTAAAGTTCTGAGATAATGATATGGTTGAGAACTTGGAATGGACATGGACTGACTAATAGAGATGGGAGGGCGGTAGTTGATTATATTATTTCATGGACAGAAAACTAATGGGGATGGGGAGGGGAGGAGACGTGGTAGTTGATTATATTATTTCATATGGACAGAACAGACTAATGGGGATGGGAGGAGAGAGTGTAGTTGATTATATTATTTCAGAGAAATTTCAACTCAACAATATATATATCTGTGCGTGTGTGTGTGTGTGTGTGTACACATATCGAGTGGTAAAGAGCGTATGTGAATGGGGGATACCGAATGACGAGTAGTGATTAGGTAGAGAATAGTGAGTGAATGATTGTATTGTATGTAAGAGGGTTATATCAAAGAGTGTATGTGAATGCGGTACATCATAGAGGGTGTATGTGAGTGTATATATCATAAAGAGTGTATGTGAATGGGAAGTCGGAACAGGAACTCTCTCTCCTCTCTTTAGCCTGTTACGCCCTTGGCGTTTAGGGCAGCAACAAACGTACACCATTCTTCCCTGTTCATGGCCTTCCTCTGTATTGTGTTCCAGCTATGATTAATTTCCTTCAGTTCTTGCTCTATCGTTCTCCTCCAGGTTGTCTTGTGTCTTCCACGCTTTCGCCTACCCTCTGGAGTCCATCTCAGTGCAGTTTTCGTGTCGGAGCCAGTCTCCATGCGCATCACATGTCCAATCCATCTCCAGCGTCGTCTTCGGATGATAGTGCCCATATTCTCTTGTTGGCATCGTGCAAGCAATTCTTGATTCGAGATAGTAGTCGGCCAGTACACGATTTTTCGCAGACAAGTTGTATGAAAGGCGGAGAGTCTGGACATATCCTGTTCTGTCATTCTCCAGCATTCCGATCCGTACAGCAATGTTGACAGCACACAGCTGTTATAGATACTAGTCTTGGTTCTGATGCTGTATTGGGCAGATTTCCAGGCGGTCTGAAGGGTCATGAATGCACTTCGTGCCTTACTCAGTCTGTTTTTAATGTCAGATCCAGCGCCTCCTTCATTGCTAATAACACTTCCAGGGTATGTGAAAGCGGTTGTATCTCGAAAGGTTTTACCTTCTAGTTTGACTGGTGCTGGGGTTGCTATGTTCAGAGTAGGGGGAAGACTGCAGTAAAACTTGGTAAATAGCGAAAAACGTACAAACAGTATATAGTTTTACAAAATACAGAAACAGTGACGATAAACAGCAACGTTTCGACCAACAAGGCCTTGTTGGTCGAAACGTTGCTGTTTATCGTCACTGTTTCTGTATTTTGTAAAACTATAGTACCATGTTTGTACGTGTTTCGCTATGTTCAGAGTCATTACTTCAGTTTTCTTCTGATTTATTTTCAGCCAGCCCAACCATCTCACTATATTGGTTAAGGCGGCAGGGCTTTTCCTGGATATCTCTATGTGTATGAGATAGGAGTGTGATGTCATCTGCAAAATCTAGGTCTTCCAGAGTGGATGTGAGCGTCCACCTCTTGCCTTATCTTCCGTTGTTTTAAGCATCACCCAATCTATGACAGTGTTGAATAATAGGGCTGACATAACACATCCTTGTCGCCCGCCTGTTTTTACTTCAAACTTTAGTTCTGAGGTTTCAACACTGCATGCAAACTTGCTGTAGCAGCTTTTATAATATTTATAAAACACAGTGGGATTCCATACCATCTTAGGATACGCCATAGACTTTCGCGGTGTATGCTATCAAAAGCTTTTTCAAAATCTACAAAGTTGATAAAGAGTTTGCTTTGCCATTCTATGATATTTCTAAGAGCAAATATTTGGCCTATACAGCTCCGTCCTCTGCGAAATCCTGCTTGTTCCTTTCTCAGTTTCTTATCCACAGCATCAGTAATGCGTTGTACGATGATTTTGCTTAAGATTTTACTTGGGACAGAAAGCAGTGTTATTCCACGCCAATTATTACAATCGGCAAGGAGCCCTTTTTGGGTATCCTGATGATGACTCCTCTGTTCCATGCATCAGGTATTATTTGGGCATTCCATATAGTAGTAAACAAGGGTTGCAATATATTAGTTGCAAGTTATGGGTCTATTTTGAATAGTTCTGCGTTTAAGTTATCATTCCCTGGTGCCTTGTTATTCTTAAGAGATTTAATTACTGTAAGGATCTCATCCCGGCTGGGTGTTTCAATGCCAATTTCTAATTCCTCTGTTGGTTCTGGTATGTCTGCTACTACCGTTGGCGGTCGTCTGTTTATGAATTCTTTAAAATGCTCTGTCCATCGTATTTCCTGTTCCTTTTCCGTTGTCAACAGCACTCCACTCCCATCCCCCATGAGAGCACCTGATCTCCCGCAATGTCTCCCGCTCACTAGCTTTGCAATTCTGTACACCGCTCCCTGATCACACCCTTTCGCTGCCTCTTCTGCCTGCACCGCCAGGTCCCCAACACACACTCTCCTGTCAGCCCTCACAGCCCGCCCGATCTCTCCACCTGCGCTGCCGCACTGTTCCCGGCATCCCGCCCACAGTCCCTCAGACCCCGCCTCCAACAATTTCCTTTTCAATACCCCTCGGCTGTCCATCACTTTCCATGTTGTTGGCGCCATCCATTCCTTCCCTCTCCGTGCGGCACCCCAGACACGCCCCACCGCTCTTGCCATACACAGATGTCACGTTGCCCCATGCCCTATCCATGCCGTCAGCCTCATCCGTATTTTCACTACTCTCTAGGGCTTGGAATCTGTTCTCCATCTGCATTACAAACTTATCCCCCACCTCCGTGTCCCCTAGTCCACCCACATCGAACCTCCCTTGGAGGCCCCTCTGTTGTCCCGCTTTTCTTAGTCCAAGTTTGACACAAGCTGTGACCAGGTGGCGGTAGCCATCAACATCCGCACCCCTCCCGACTACAACATCTAGCAGCGAGCCTCTCCAGGGTCCACCGATCACCACATGGTCCACCTGGCCTCTATCCCTGCCACCAGGGGAACACCATGTCAACCCGTGGACATCCAAACGCTGAAACAGGGCTCCTCCCCCAACGAGATTGCCCATGCTGCAGAAGCTTACCAAACGTTCCCCACTTTCGTTCATCGCACCACATCCACATTTTCCCATAGCCCTATAATAGCGCGTTGTCCCGTCCGACCGTCGCACCGAGATCTCCCACAACAATGACAACATCATGGGATGACGACCTGTCCAACTCTGCCCGCAGGCCTTCGCAGCACGAGTCTCTCCCCGTATCCCCGACATCATCAGCCGGCGCACAGCACTGTAGGACCGCGATGCCTGCACGCTTCCCCTAGTCTGATTCCAATCAAGCGGCCGCCGACAGGCCTCCACTCCAACAGACACCTTTCCACGCCCCCTCCTAGGACCACCGCCATTACCCCATGGTGCAGGCCACCGCCCGTCCAGAAAAACGACCGTCTCACCTGTTGCAGCGGCACACCTTCCGCCTCCCGTCCATCCGCTCTGCCAACCCCAGGACGTGTAGACCATATCCTCTCACCTCTGCTGTCACCTGTGATAGCCCTCCAGTTTCGTACACCGCTCTTACACTCCAGCATCCAATTCCGGCCCCGGCCTTGGCGCTCAGGACCTCCGTCCCCATGAAAGCAGCCCCCCTTTCGGCTTTCACCACTTGCAGTCATGTGAGTCAATGACTCTGGTAGCCCTTCATGTCCGTAGATAGGTTGTATGTTTGTTGTTGTTTCCGTAACTTTAATCTTTTTTTAAAGGATGGGATCGTTAGTCCCAAGCCCAACCTCCAACCTGGAGGACCAGGAGACCATGCTTCGTCTGTCCCCTCTTCAGTGACCTTTCCGGCTTGTGTAACCCTTCCGGGAACATAAGTTCCCGCCGTCCTAGCTCACTGTATCATTGAGCATGCAAGCCTCCCCACCACTACAAGGTAATGGCCTCATGGGGAGGGAAGGAGTTTATTCTTATTGATCTTGTTTGTTGATCTACATCCTTTGATATAACAACAAACGCTGCCTGGTCTACATCCTTGATAAAACAAACGCTCGCTCTTGGTCTACATCCTTTGATATAACCAAACAAACGCTCGCTCTTGGTCTACATCCTTTGATATAACCAAACAAACGCTCGCTCTTGGTCTACACCTTTGGTATAACCAAACAAACGCTCGCTCTTGGTCATCCTTGATATAACCAACAACGCTCGCTTGTACACCTTGATATACCAAACAAACGCTCGCTCTTGGTCTACACCCTTTGATATAACCAAACAAACGCTCGCTCTTGGTCTACACCCTTTGATATAACCAAACACACGCTCGTCCTTGGTCTACACCCTTTGATATAACCAAACAAACGCTCGCTCTTGGTCTACACCCTTTGATATAACCAAACAAACGCTCGCTCTTGGTCTACACCCTTTGATATAACCAAACAAACGCTCGCTCTTGGTCTACATCCTTTGATATAACCAAACAAACGCTCGCTCTTGGTCTACATCCTTTGATATAGAAGTCGCGTACACTTCAAACAAACGCTCGCTCTTGGTATATGCCCTTTGATATAACCAAACACACGTTCGCCCTAATTTTAAAATTAGGCGTGCATTGGCCTAAAGAGATTTTAATCCCCAACAGAACAAACAAGCAGTATATCATCATTGTGTCATCTAAAATGTGACATCATAAATGTATCTCATCCTTGTAACATCTTCAATGTGACATTGTAGATGTACTGTCATCTGTGTGACATCTCCAATATGACATCATAAATGTATCGCCATCTTTGTGACATCTTGAATGTGACGTCATGTTACATCATTGTGTCATTTTCAATGTGACATCATGGATGATGTATCGTCATCAATGTACCATCTAGGATGTGACAACATGTATGTATCATCATCATTATGACATCTTGATTGTGACATCATGATTGTATACTTACCCCTGTGTTATATTTGATTGACAACAGTTATGTGTCGTCATCACTGGTCTCATCGTGAATGGGACATCCGGAACGTGGCAGGTATTGTAGCATTACCCAAAGTCCAATAGTTGCTGTACTCTATACTAAACTCAACTAAACCGAAATTCTAAGCTGTATTACGCCAGCCTATCCACACAGGATAAGAAATTATCAGATCGTGTTTACTGATAACAAAATGCCTATCAAATTTGAGATTAGGTAGTTTGAAATCGTGTGATTGGCAATATATTGATTTAATGTGCTTGAAACAAGCAGAGACTAATGGCGTGTACTTGTGGGATTGGGCTCATGCGCAAATGTCGGGTTTACAAGAGATAACAGAGATGGTCTAGTTTGTTGTGATGTCTATTGGCCACTGTAAACATCATACGGTATGTTCCGTTGTTTATTTTACAGTCTTCTTCTTCTTCTTCATATTTCTACTCCCAACGGAGCATAGGATTTCAACAAACTTCTTCCAGTACTTCCTCACTCTTGCCATCTCTTCCAATTCTTTCTATGTTTTACCTATCCTTTTAATATCAATCTCCAGCTCTCATCCCCAGCTCTCATCCCCAGCTCTCATCTCCAGCTCTCATCTCCAGCTCTCATCTCTAGCTCTCATCTTTAGTTCTCATCTCCAGCTCTCATCTTCAGCTCTCATCTCTAGCTCTCATCATCTCCAGCTCTCATCTCTAGCTCTCATCATCTCCATGTATGTCTAGGCCTTCCCTTACTCCTTTTCCCTGCGGGTTTGAAAAGTGTCTGTCTTGCAATGTTGTAGTGTTGCTGCGAGTAAAAATGTGGAATAAAGGATGAGAATATTTCAAAAGTGGACCTCAGAGATAACAGAGGCTACTAAAGACACTCTTTATGAAGAGCACAAATACCCGTTCCTGAAATCTCTTCTTATCGTGACAATGTAAGACAAAGCAGGATTAGAGAAAACGAACGAAAGAAATATATCATTTTATTAAATCAACCTTACAGTAAGTTTCCCATTTCATTTTTTATTAGATCTGTCACAGACAAAATATCAACACAATTCAAACTCAAGATCAAATAAAATATCTAGAAATAGAATCACATAACTAAAAATAAACGTAATCTAAAGTGTCCGTCTGTAACTTAGTAGTAGTAAGCTAGATCACAACACAAGAAAACCTGCTTCAAACTCTGCGGCCGGCAATTTGGAATCAAAGTTGTTCCCGTGGATTTTTACGAAAGGTAAAATTAGATCTCACCGTTTAGAAATCAATGATAAACTTTGTATAACGTATAAGTGGTGCTTAGATAAGCAACAACTCGTTTACTGTGGTTGATGGCGAACTCCTGTCAAGGATATGCCTCGATTTTCATTGCATTTTCACACTAAAATAATCCTTGTCTTTGTTCCGGGGCACATGGGTGTCGTTGGCAATGAGAGAGCAGACAGACTGGCTGGCTCTGCCACTATATCAGACGGCCAGCCAATGGACATAGCTGACATCGTGAACGCCCTCATAGAGCGTGGCCGCAGAGAAGACCTTCATCTAAACCAATCCACGTCAACTACTAGATTGTGAGAACTGGGTTTGAAGATTGGTGTGGCAAGAAAAGAACGGTACAACAGGTATACGAGTCGGCTCATCAATCAAAATAGAACTGGTACGGTCAGTTGCTGGACGCTGTTGAAGATATTGCGAAGGAGATTGGAGCACATATGGACATGTCCGGAGTGCAATGAAGATATTCCAAACTGAAACTGAAACTGAAACTAAAATAGTCTTTTCTATGGATAAAAAGAATTGAGAGAATCTGATCAAACGAAAGTGTAGTAATCATTATATACTAAGAAATTAAGACATAATCATCTTACCATACTGATCGGTAAAAAGTTTGCACTAAGCGGTTGCAAAACTGGCCGGTTTCATATAGGGGTGCTTGTCAAATAAATTATGTTTTCTCAAATTCTAGACATTCTAAAAATAGGATAAATGTGGTGAACACTAAAGCAGAGTAGAACGTAAGACTCGCGTCATTCATATCTTCGGTTCATTATTTCATTCATAAAATTGTCATGTGATCAGCGTTTGGTACAATATTTTTTGATTAATTTTGCGGAGATGCTCTGTCGTTAACATTTGGCACGCTGTCTTATCTTATCAATTAAATGAGGAATATCATGGTGGCACTCCAGACATGTCGATAGGTGCTCTGATCTCTACCTTAACAAATCCAGCAACGTCCAGCGGCCTAACAGGCCAGTTCGATGTTAATTAATAAATATCTTTGCATATTTTGTATGTCGTTCTTTTTGGGCTGTACCAATATTAACACCCATCTCTCGCAAACTGGTCAGCGAGTGGGACTCACAACCCTGAAGCTTCTCTGCTCTCTCTCTCTCTCTCTCTCTCTCTCGCGATCGTTCTTATGCCGCTTTTATCATTCTATTGTGATATATAAGCAGCCAAACATCAAGAACGGATGTACGCGCACAGCCTTCAGTACCTATTGGAGCTTAGGTGCTTATCCTTCGGTGGTGTGTTCGATTTCAACCAGCGTTTACTGGGTTCGCTCTCTGTTAGCATTTTGCTGTCCCCAGCGAAAACCCACAAGGCAGCAGGTCGCTATTTTCTTTCAGGACAGCGACCCGTAGACGACCTGTCCTGCCGGGCTGATGAGCGTCATCTGCCCAGCTATACCCGTCTTTTTATGGACTACTTGATTTGCCTACCGTAGAGTTTTGTGTACGGTTTGCTCTGCTAGCCTTTGATTGCCCCCAATCAAACTACAAGGCAGCAGTAGTTCCCTGCGAGCGGAAACGAGCACTAGATTTACTTCTGCTGGGCTTTCCAGTTGTTCTGCACATTCGGGTGGTCCGCACACCCTCTCGCCTGCCATGCCTGCCACGCCTTTCTTGCCTGCCACGCCTGCCGTGTCTTTCTTGCCTGCCGCGCCTGTCGTGCCTTCCTTGCATGCCGTGCCATGCTCGTCTGTCCACCGGTGGGCCCACTATGGCATCGCCAGCGTGCGTGCTAGCTCTGTCCTGGTGCCTGCCTTATCGTCACCATCTGTTTTCGCCGTGCTCATATTTGCCTGGGTTGTCCGACTCTGGGGCTTTTTTAATTTTTTCCGATCCAGAAGCACTTGAGCTTATCAACTCTTCGGCTCGGTGCCATGGACATCGTAACCCTTCGGTTCGGTGCCACGAACACCGTAAATCTGTGGATATTTCTGCCATCCCGCGGAAATGAACCCGCACACACAGAGGGATAGTCACCGTAGTCCAACGCGCTACGAACACACTGGGCAGACGGACTCGGGGGCTTAAAATCGTGCCCCCGTCCCTGTGATAGGGGCCCGAGTTTCGCCCTATGTGGGCCCACGTGCAGCTCAACTCGACTCCCAGCATACTCGTCGGGCTCAAGAGAGAGCATGCGCGAGCTCCGAGTTTCGCCCCACACGGTTCCACGTTTATCCTTCCAGCTTCTCCTATCGGCCGGGAGAGAGGAGCATTATTCGTTCGTCTGTGTTGCGAACGGATCCCATCTAGCGTGACTACCTTTGCATCTCTACATGCACCAAAGTAGCTCTCCCACGGCACCTGCCCTCTTAGCCAGACCGGAACTACCGTCTGTTTCCAGGGTCACCACGAGGAGGTGAGGGCAAGGGATTAGTGCCAGCTCACTCATTCTTGCACGCCGTTGTTCCTTTGCGCCTTTGACCCCAACCCTCTGTTGGAAAACTATCTCAATACGCGAAGACTGTCATTTTGGTCCATTGCAACTCCCTCTGATATTGTAGCCATGTCTGCCAATCTATCAGCTCGTTCATTACCACTGTCTCCTGCGTGCATAGACTGACTCCTGCGTGCATAGGCTGATCTCCTGCGTTGCATAGGCTGATTCTTGCGTGCATAGGCTGACTCCTGCATTCATAGGCTGACTCCTGCGTGCATAGGAACAAAAAAAAGGTGGTTTCTCTTATCCCTGTCTGTGCCAGTACCTCCACCCAATTTCGTCTCACCATTCCTGTTTCAACTTTACGAGTCATACTCATAGAGTCACTGAGTATAAAAACATGAGAGAATTAATGAGATGATAACCCTGTCACCGCCTCTGCAACCGCCCGTGCCTCAATTGTCAAACTACTTGTGGTTGTCACGTAGGCCCCACTAGCCTCTCTTATTATTTTTCCTCCTGAGCGTGCTGAAAAAGCCCAGGTATAGCATTGTTGGCGAATGACTGAACCATTAGTGCAAATAACTACATGTTTCATTGAAGCTGTCATTCAAGTGGACTTCAACTTTAATATCTTATATTACAATGTTCACATTTGCTGTCAAGGATCGTGGGCAGTCGTAGTTTTCTATCTCAGACCAGGTGTATGTTCATAGTAGCTTTTTTCCATGTTGTCGAAGCATCTATGTGACAGTATATATCTATACGTGTGGCTACATGTTGTCAGAATTCATCGTCCATGTGTCAACTGTGACTATATATCTATACGGTGGCTCATGTTGTCGAAGCATCTATGTGACAGTATATATCTATACGTGTGGCTCATGTTGTCGAAGCATCTATGTGACAGTATATATCTATACGCGTTGTCGAACATCATGTACATATCATACGTGGCGTTGTAATCATCGACAGAATACTATACGTGGCTGTGTCAACATCTATGTACAGATATATCTAGCTGCCATGTTGTCGAAGCTTATGTGACAGTATTCATACGCGGGGCTTGTGTCGAAGCATCTATGTGACGGTATATATCTATACGTGCCATGTTGTCGAAGCATCTAGGGTATTTTCATACGTATATCGATCTATTTGCGCATTATAACAGTAGATGTGATTTTATTCTGATTGGATAATAGAGTCATCGAATTTTTCCTCTTGAAATTCGTTGAACCCAAAGGGTGTAACTCCAACGATGTTTCTAATGTTGCCATATCTGAAGTCGGAGTAAGACTTGCCTGAATAGTGAGGAATGCTGCTGATAAACAATGCAAACCTTCACGCAAAAATCATTCTGATACGCCATGAATACGCGTGAATTTATAACGGGTGGGCGGCCAGAAAATAATTTTTATCTAAAATTATAAACATCGTTGGAACCTCACATATTGCTTGCTCTTACATAACGCTATCATATATTCAGTTTTATTCAACTTTAGACAGAAAAGTTTTGCTTCCGAATCAAATATGTAGATTTATACAATTGTATTGGTAAACCAGATAGAAATATGTGCAATTTATTTGTCTACATTTGACAAGAAAATCAATATCTTTCATGTGATGCTTGCATGATTAAATAAATAAAGAAATATATATATGGCCTTTTTCGTCTTTACAGACGGTCAATTGGCAAATGTTTTACTGTGACAACTTCTGAGTTTTCGCTTTTCTCTCTTGTCGTTCAGCTCATACATAAGTCTCTTCTCAAAAGACATCTTTATAATTGAGCAGTGGTCTGCCCTGGTGCCTCTTCCTCCGAAAGTTCACAGAACAACATTTGTTTTGGTATGCGACAAGTTTCCATTCTTCCCACATGTCCCAACCATCTTAGTCGTCTACTGCTGAGCATGCCCATCATGGAAGGCAGGTTTGCATGTTGCAGTACTTCAGAGTTGGTTATTTTGACGTACCACCTGATGTTCATAATCTTGCGGAGACATTGAAGGTGAAAGATGTTAAGTCTCCTCTCGTATCTTGAGTAGGATGTCCATGATTCTGAGCCATATAGTAAAGAACTAATTACACAGGTTCGATATATTTGAATCTTCGTCTGCAATGTCAGTTTTGTGTTGTCCCACGCTCGCTTTGATAGTTTGCCGAATGTAGTAACTGCACTCCCTACACGAGCGTTGATTTCTTCATCAAGAGAAAGGCTGGCAGTGACCATGGGCCCGAGATAGCAAAATTGTTGAACTGGTGTTAGGTGGTTACCATTTAAAGTGATATTTGTTGTGTTACCTCCTTGACATAGTACAACTGTTTTGGAGACACTTATAGTCAGAGAAAATTGGTCGCATGCCTTTGACAATTTATTGATTAGACATTGCAGTGTAGTCTCACTGTGGGCGACTAAGGCAGCATCGTTAGCGAAAAGCAGGTTCTTGAGAAGAATTTCCGTTGTTTTTGTCTTGGCTCTTAAGCTAGTCAAGTTAAAGAGTGAACCATTAGATCTAATGCGGATAAAAACATCACCATCAGCGTCCTCGAAGGCATGGTTCAAAAGGACTGCGAAGAAGATGCCGAAGAGGGTGGGGGCAAGGACACAACCCTGCTTGACTCCACTCTTAACCTCGAAACTATCAGATGTGCTGCCATCGAACTGTATGCTGGCTTTCATGCCTTCATGGAAGGAGACAATCAACTGGAGCAACCTTGGGGGACAGCCAATATGCTTCAGTATTTTATAAAGACTTGGCCAGCTGACTGTGTCAAATGCCTTAGTCAGATCCACGAAAGAAATATATAAAGGCTTACTCTGCTCTCTGCACTTCTCTTGTAGCTGTCGAAGGGTAAATATCATGTCAGTTGTTGACCGTCCAGCTCTGAATCCACATTGTGACTCTGGGAGAACACGCTCTGCTAGTTTCTGTAGTCGTTTTGAAAGGACTAGTGCAAAAGCCTTGCCTGTGACAAAAAGGAGATACCTCTGTAGTTGTTACAATCCTCCTTATCCCCTTTGTTTTTATAGAGTGTCACTATCTTTGCGTCCCTCATGTCCTGAGGAAATGCTCCTCTCTCAGCACTGAATAAGGAGAGTGTAGAGGTAGGGCAGGAGGACATCCTTATTATATTTGAGGATTTCTGCAGGAATGTTGTCTAGTCCTGATGCCTTGCCATTTGAAAGTTTGTTGATTGCTTCGGAAAGTTCCAACTCTGCAGGTTCGGCATCCAGCTCGGTTAGTTCATGATGTTCGTTATGATCTGATCGAGGATTGGGTTTGCTGGTTTCTCTACTGAGTAAAGATTGGAATAGTGTTCCACCCATCTTTCCAGCTGTTATACATGTAAATATATATATGTGTGACAGATTCAATAAAAGGCTTTCAGTGCTCAAGTGAGAAGGGATGTGTGTAGGAAGACAGTGGTGGTTTTGTAGTGACTACAAGCAGTCTCACTATGGAAAACATGACAGTAACTAAAGCGATAATCTGACTGGGGTGACAGACTTTATCTATACATGTTTTCTCATTGACTCAATGAGTATGCTCAGATAAACTGAAACATGCTGGGCTCGGAGACACTGGATGGAGTTGCTGGAGAGGTCTAAGCTGACAAATATCAGTTTTATTTTTGTGCCAGGGCATAGAGATGTAAGGGGAAATGAACGAGCTGATAGGCTTGAGGTATGGCTGCGTAAAATTGGCGAGCAATGGACAGGCTGATAGGCTGAAGGTATGGATGCTGTAAAATTGAGCGAGCAATGGATGAGGCTGATAGGTTTGAAGGTATGGATGCTGTAAAAATTGAGCGAGCAATGGACGAGGCTGATATTCTGAATTCCTTAAGGGAGATATGCTGTGTAAACGACTCAATTAATAGAAATGAATATTCAAGCCATAACCCTACTTAAAGAATAGCAAGTCAAATACGATACACATAAACAAGAGCACTGGTAACCAAATAAGAATAATAAACCAACAAAGAACATGTGTCGCTAGTCTCCGTACACTGAGAGATATACTGAGGTGTCGCTAGTCTCCGTACACTGAGAGATACACTGAGAGATATACTGAGGAGGCGATAGTTTCCTCACACTGAGAGATATACTGAGGAGTCGCTAGTCTCCGTACACTGAGAGATATACTGAGGAGTCGCTAGTCTCCGTACACTGAGAGATATACTGAGGAGTCGCTAGTCTCCGTACACTGAGAGATATACTGAGGAGTCGCTAGTTCCGCACACTGAGAGATATACTGAGGAGGCGATCGGAGCAGTTACAGGCTGTTTCGAAGTGCAGGGATGATGATCTGACGACTAAACTATACTAAATAAAACAAGTACATCTGTGAGGTAATGTACACACATATGGTATACATCTGTGAGGTAATTACACACATATGTTATCATCTGTGAGGTAATGTACACAACACACATATGGTATACATCTGTAGGTAATTACACACATATAGTTTATATCTATGAGGTAATGTACACACACATATGGTATAACAACACACAGATATGGTATAACAACACACAGATTTACTGAAGATGTATTACAACATAAATATAACTAATAATAAACATTACAACATGAAAATGATTGATAACAAAAGTTGCAACACTGAGGTAACTGATAACAGACAATAAATCATTCAATCACGTATCATGCCTCTCTCTATAACTCTCATTCTCTTGTGTAGTTGATGAGCTGCGATGCCGATCTCTTGTCGAACCACAATGACAGACCATCCAACATCTTCTCCCTCTGCTTTCCACTATATCTTATTCCCTGTATTTTACGGTTGCCACCAAATATTCTTAACCTCCTCTTTGTATTATGATTGTTTAATTACTATTCATTTATATTATACTGTTTAAACAAATGCTGTAACCTACCAGCTAGCCACTTATATTATACTGTTTAAACAAATGCTGTAACCTACCAGCTAGTCCCTTATATTATACTGTTTAAACAAATGCTGTAACCTACCAGCTAGTCCCTTATATTATACTGTTTAAACAAATGCTGTAACCTACCAGCTAGTCCCTTATATTATACTGTTTAAACAAATGCTGTAACCTACCAGCTAGCCACTTATATTATACTGTTTAAACAAATGCTGTAACCTACCAGCTAGCCCTTATATTATACTGTTTAAACAAATGCTGTAACCTACCAGCTAGCCCTTATATTATACTGTTTAAACAAATGCTGTAACCTACCAGCTAGTCCCTTATATTATACTGTTTAAACAAATGCTGTAACCTACCAGCTAGCCACTTATATTATACTGTTTAAACAAATGCTGTAACCTACCAGCTAGCCACTTATATTATACTGTTTAAACAAATGCTGTAACCTACCAGCTAGCCACTTATATTATACTGTTTAAACAAATGCTGTAACTACAGCTAGCCCATTGTAAGCAACCAAAAATCTCACTGACAGCTAAACAACAGATGTTCAACAGCATTTTCATACCTACTTTGTGTTACCAGAGCCAAGCATGGACAATGAGCAAAGTGCAGTCACAAAAATAACTACATGTGAAATGCGCTGCCTGTGAAAAGTTACCGACAACACCAGAGAAGACAGAGTCACCAACATCAGCATAAGAAAGAAAGTTGGCACAGAACCTTGCTTGAATTACATTGAGAAACAAAGAATGAAGTGGTTTGGCCACTTAATAAGAATGCACCCAAACTCCACAGTCTTCTACAACAGAACATCAGGAAAGAAGGCGAGAGGAAGACCACGAAAAGATGGTTAGATGGCGTAGCAGAATTCTGTCAAAGAGCAAAAATAACATTCACACAAGCCACCAGAACAGCACAAGACAAAAAAAGAAAACCACAACACTGGGCAACAACCCGGTAGCAGTGTGACGACAAGAAGAAGAAGAAGAATTACTATTCTCGTGATATTGTTTTATTGTTTGTGTACAACCCTATCTTAAAACTTCATGATTTGGTGTGGATTTTTTTTTGCTGTTAATGAGATTTTCAGCATTCTTCTGTAAAGCCATATCTCGATTTTATTGATTGTTTGTTTATTGTTCATGATTCGTTGAATACATAAGTATTGGTTCGATAAAGCTTTAGAGAATTCTTTTCCGCTGTGCCATTGGTAGTGAATTCGCAGCAGAGAGTATATTTTTCATTTTCATAAAAGCTATTTGCACATGAACTAGTCTACTCCTAATCTCTGTTGTACATCTTCCATCTGATGTTATGAATGTTCCCCCCAGGTATTTGAATCAATGGATTTGTTTCAGTCTTGTGTTGTTTATTTTGATATTTCACTGGGGCGTTTCCTATTTCTGAGAAATAACCATTACCACCGATGTTCTTTATTTGCATGTTTAATCCTTTCTTTTCACTTTCTCTGACTAAATATGTATATCAAGCCGTGTAGATCTTGTTCATTCTTTCGCCATGAGAATTGTATCTTCAGCGTATCTTAGATTGTTCATGTCAACTGTTATTCCTGTCTTTTCTTCTATATGTCGCATGATGTTTTACTGTATATCAGTGGCGGCTCGTTATTAAGGGCCGCACCAAAAATAATGTGCAACGTGTAATTATTATTTTATACATTTTGTGCTCATAATTATTACATTAGCGTGAAACTGATTGGCTTTGAAAGTTGAAAATCTTCCCGGAATAGACAAAAAATAGTAAATACTAAATAATAAACTAACCCAAAATCATGATTTTTGCTAAACATTTGTATCAGGCCCCACCAACAAAAATGATAACAAGCCGCCACTGCTGTATATGCTGAACTGGTCTGGTGAGAGTAGGTCTTACTCATTTTTATATCTCACTCTGATTCTCCAGTCTTATAGACGCACTTTGTTGTCGGTACATATTTTTGTTTGTTTCTTACCCTTTTCATAATAATGCTGAAAAGTAATTTTGTTACGTGACTCATGGGGCTGATTGTGTGATCTTCTTCGCATTCTATCGTTCCTGCTTTATCTTAGTAAATATTTGCGTATGTATTCGGTGTTCATGAGGAATGTTACAGAAGATAGCGGAAAAGAACAATACGATCCTTTTATAATCGGAGGAAGAGAAATACCTGAACTAAGATACGCTGATGATACAGTGTTACTGTCAACATCACAAAAAGGGATTGAGAAATTAATAGGAGAAGTGAAAGATAAAAGCAAAAACAAAATCTATATCTCAATGTGGCTAAAACAAAAATAATGACAACAGATAAAACGAACAACACAAATGATATTTTTATCAATGGAGAGAAAGTAGAAAATGTGAACAGTTTTGAATATCTTGGTTCACTGCTAACAACAGATGGAAATGGGATGAAGGAAATTTAAAAAAGAATAAACATGGCTTTACAAAAATTAAACAACTAAAAACAGTATGGAACGGAACTGATAAGAAAACAAAGATCAGAATACTAAGAGCATGCATATTCCTAGTGGCAACGTATGGGTGTGAAGCATGGACATTTAATAAAGCAGTGGAAAAACATGTATGTGCTTTTGAATATAACTGTTACAGAAGAGTCCTACGTATATCATGGACAGAGAAGAGAACAAATATATCTATCCAGAAAGAACTCAAAATCAAAGAAAATTGGCTGATGCTACAAATAAGAATGAGAAAATTGAGATATTTTGGACATATAAAAAGACATGAAGGGCTGGAGAAGACCATCATGGAAGGAGGCATACCGTCAAAGAGAAGAGAGGAAGACCACGGAGAAGATGGATTCAGGATGTAACTGATGGTTTGAACATGACGGCTGCAGAGGCAGGACATCTGGCCTATGAGAGAGAGAAATTCCGGAGGACTATTGGGGTGGCAAAGCTCTGCTCAGAACAAGCTATTTGATGATGATGATTCAGTGTTCGGTGTTGTTCGCATTCTATCGTTCCTACTTGATCTTAGTAAATATTTGGGTATGTCGTCGGTGTTGTAGATGTCATTCTACAACATTGTAACACATTGTAACACATTGTAACACATTGTAACAACCGGTAAAATCGAGGGTAGGCGAGACAGAGGAATACAGAGAGAGGTAATTGTGGATAGCCTGATTTGATGGCACGGAAGAGCGACAACATCTGAGATGATAGCAAACACCAGAGACCGAGATTTGTGGAGATCCATGATCGCTTAACATGCCGGCAAGGCACCTGATGATGATATATGTCATTCAAAAATGATGATAACACATCTACACCCATATCATCTACTGCTTCTATTTCTTCTATTGTTATCTGGTGTGATTTTCAGTTATCTGGTGGATTTTCGTATTGGTGGTTTAGTTATCTGGTGGGATTTTCGGTTATCTGGTGGGATTTTCGGTTATCTGGTGGGGTTTTCGGTTATCTGGAGGGATTTTCGGTTATCTGGTGGGATTTTCGGTTATCTGGTGGGGATTTTCGGTTATCTGGTGGGATTTTCGGTTATCTGGTGGGATTTTCGGTTATCTGGTGGGGATTTTCGGTTATCTGGTGGGATTTTCGGTTATCTGGTGGGTGTTTTGCCAGTTTATCTGTGGATTTCGGTTATCTGGCAGGGTTTTCCGGTTATCTGTCGGGATTTTCCAGCTATCTGTGGGTTTTCGGTATCTGGAGGATTTTCGGTTATCTGGTGGGATTTTCGGTTATCTGGTGGGATTTTCGGTTATCTGGTGGGATTTTCGGTTATCTGGTGGGATTTTCGGTTATCTGGTAGGGTTTTCGGTTATCTGGTGGGATTTTCGGTTATCTGGTGGGGTTTTCGGTTATCTGGAGGGATTTTCGGTTATCTGGTGGGGATTTTCGGTTATCTGGTGGGATTTTCGGTTATCTGGTGGGGTTTTCGGTTATCTGGAGGGATTTTCGGTTATCTGGTGGGGTTTTCGTGTGTATTTTAAAGCCATTTTTAAGCTGAAGGATTGACTTCATTGCACCGGGTTTTAGACCATATGGCTCGGTCTCTCTCCGAAGAAATGACACAAAGCATGAACTCCGTAGTTCCGGCAAGAGTTCCTGGGGTCTCTGGAAAAAAAATACACGTGCGGTCCGGACTCGAACCCACGACATTCGACTCGCAAGTTCATGGCCACAGAGACCTCGGTATCGCAAGTTCATGGCCACAGAGACCTCGGTATCGCAAGTTCATGGCCACAGAGACCTCGGTATCGCAAGTTCATGGCCACAGAACTCGGTATCGCAAGTTCATGACAGAGACCCCGGTATCGCAAGTTCATGGCCACAGAGACCTCGGTATCGCAAGTTCATGGCACAGAGACTCGTATCGCAAGTTCATGGCCACATAGACCTCGTATCGCAAGTTCATGGCCACAGAGACCTCGGTAGCAAGTTCATGGCCACAGAGACCCGGTATCGCAAGTTCATGGCCACAGAGACCTCGGTATCGCAAGTTCATGGCCACAGAGACCCCGGTATCGCAAGTTCATGGCTTAATCACCACAGAGACCCGGTATCGCAAGTTCATGGCCACAGAGACCCGGTATCGCAATTTTCATGGCTTAATCACCCACAGAGACCTCGGTATTCGTGTGTATTATTGTCTTGATCAGTTCTGATAGAAGTATTAGTGTTCCTTTCTTCATGGTTGTAATTGTGTTCCTTTCTTCATGGTTGTATTAGTGTTCCTTTCTTCATGATTGTATGAATGTTCCTTTCTTCATGTTGTATTAGTTTCCTTTCTTCATGGTTGTATAATTCCTTTCTTCATGGTTGTATGAATGTTCTTTTTCATGGTTGTATTAGTGTTCTTTCTTCATGTTGTATTGAAGATTCCTTTCTTCATGGTTGTAATTGGTTCCTTCTTCATGGTATGTATTCGTAGTTCCTTTCTTCATGGTTGTACTAGTGTCCTTCCTTCATGGTTGTATTTGTGTTCCCTTTCTTCATGGTTATAAGTAGGGTTCCTTTCTTCATCGGCTATGAATGTTCCTTCTTCATGGTTGTATGAATTTCCTTTCTTCCCTGGATGTTGTAATTGTGTTCCTTTCTTCATGGTGATTAGTGTTCCTTTCTTCATGGTTGTATTAGTGTTCCTTTCTTCATGGTTGTATGAATGTTCCTTTCTTCATGGTTGTATGAATGTTCCTTTTTTCATGGTTGTATTAGTGTTCCTTTCTTCATGGTTGTAATTGTGTTCCTTTCTTCATGGTTGTATTAGTGTTCCTTTCTTCATGGTTGTATTAGTGTTCCTTTTTCATGGTTGTATTGTGTTCCTTTCTTCATGGTTGTATTAGTGTTCCTTTCTTCATGGCTGTATGAATGTTCCATTCTTCATGGTTGTATGAATGTTCCTTTCTTCATGGTTTTAATTGTGTTCCTTTCTTCATGGTTGTAATTGTGTTCCTTTCTTCATGGTTGTATTAGTGTTCCTTTCTTCATGGTTGTATTAGTGTTCCTTTCTTCATGGTTGTATTAGTGTTCCTTTCTTCATGGTTGTATTAGTGTTCCTTTCTTCATGGTTGTATGAATGTTCCTTTCTTCATGGTTGTATGAATGTTCCTTTTTTCATGGTTGTATGAATGTTCCTTTCTTCATGGTTGTAATTAATGTTTAGTTATTGTCTGTTATCACTTTATAATTGATTGATATATTCCGTCTATCTCTCTGTTTTCTTGTCTGTCTCCATCTGGATGGTGGGACGGATAAGCATAATGCATAAGCGTTTACCCAACGACACAAGATGGTTGTGGGTTGAATCCCATACTCGACGTTCCACACGTGAGGAAATGAATTGACCCTCCTACCCCCTGCAAAATAGGTCTAGAATGTGAAGTGAAGTGACTTTATACTACATAGTCTAAAAAGACTACGGGAAATGTTATTATTACTCCATCAGAATAGTTCCTTGTTTTTAGTTGAACCATTCTGTAGATGGTGTATGTTCAAGTCTGTTAATGAAGTTGTCTATGTTTGCTTATATTGATTAGACCAGTAGTAGAGTTCTGTTTACATCTGTTTGCTTATATTGATTAGACCAGTAGTAGAGTTCTGTTTACATATGTTTGCTTATATTGATTAGACCAGTAGTAGAGTTCTGTTTCCATCTGTTTGCTTATATTGATTAGACCAGTAGTAGAGTTCTGTTTACATTTGTTTACATTTTTCTTTTAACCACTCTACTTCTGTTGTTTTAGATTTGTGCCTAATCTACTTATTGATTCTATCATTTTTTGATCGATTGATAGAACCATCATCATTGCACTTCGGTGAGTAACCATGTGTGCTCCGATCTCTTCTTTACACAGGAAGATCTCAGTTGCAGAGCACGAACTTCGTAGCAACAGCGAGGGTCCCCGATGTAATTTTAAAGACGGTGAAAATATTTTTTACTGAATTTTATTTAAAAACATTTTTTACTGAATTTTGCCCAGGCGTCGTTTTTTCAGCCTGCTCTTCTCAATTTTGAACTGTCAATTGTTCTTTCACGTGTTCATGTTCAAATTGAACACGTGGACTACGTTTTATCGTCCATCACCGATTGGACTAGGAACTCGATCTCACCTACACTGGGATCAGGGATCTTTGGAAAAATATCTAATGGCTCCACGAGGGAGCAAACCTGCTACCTTTTTTTTTAACCTTTCGATATGCTGCTGAACTTAATTACTTTGATATTTGTTGGATTGATTCTTTAAGCATTTGCAATTGTTCTTCTACTGTTACCATTTTTTCTAATGGCATTATATCTCTTATCTACAATGAATGTAAACGAGTCTTTCACTCTTGCGTCAGACTTGAGTATGCTTGAATTTGACTTGATATTTCTTGTTCCTCTCTTTATCTTCTTTAATTTTATTCCGAATTTCCCGGCGGTAGTGCGCGATCTCTGTCACAATCTGCTTCTGGTTTTGTTTTCACTTATATCAGTCCATTTATAAATCTCTTGTTGATCATTGTATAATAAATGTGGCTGTTGGTGGCATTACTTGGATTTCTCCATAATCTTAGACTCTAGTATGATTTGAAACCAACCACATGTTGTCAATTATAATGTCATGAATATTTGCTCATTCTATTCGTGTGTTACCCGTATCGTTTTTATCACCTAGGTTGTACCCTGTGGCAGGACATCTGGCCTATGAGAGAAAGAAATTTCAGAGGACTGTTGGAGTGGCAAAGTTCTGCTCAGGACGAGCTATAAGATGATGATAAGGCTGTATCCTCCAGTTCTTTCGTCTAATTTGTCAAGGCCAACCTTAACATTAAGTCCCAATTGTCAACTCATGAGACCTGCACTGTTCCATAGCTATTTGTAATTGGTTACAGAAATCTTCTAGTTCTTTCTCTGTACTATCGGTTGTTCTATCTGTACTATCTATTGTTCTATCTGTACTATATATTGTTCTATCTGTACTATCTGTTGTTCTATCTGTACTATCTATTGTTCTTTCTGTACTATCTATTGTTTTTCATCTTGCTACTATCTGTTGTTCTATCTGTACTATCTATTGTCTCTATCTGTACTAGCTGTTGTTCTATCTGTACTATCTATTGTTCTATCTGTACTATCTGTTGTTCTATCTGTACTATCTGTTGTTCTATCTGTACTATCTATTGTTCTATCTGTACTATCTGTTGTTCTATCTGTACTATCTGTTGTTCTATCTGTACTATCTGTTGTTCTATATGTACTATCTATTGTTCTATCTGTACTATCTGTTGTTGGTACGTATGTCTGTATGATGTTAGCTTATACAGCTTAAATCTACTGGTGTCATTTTAATAGAATGACTTTCGCTCTGATATTTTGTACAGAATACTTTCACCATCTTTCCTCTTATCATGTCTAATATTATTATTACTTCCTTTGTACATTCATTTCCTCTCAAATATATTATTCTGAAATTGTCTGAGTATATTTCTACTGCATTAGCAAATCTCATTTCTTTTATTTCTAGAATGTTAACTCTTCTTCTTGGCATTTCTTTGTTAATGTTTGCTAGTTTGTCACTTTGTCTGTCTTCAGAAGTTTAGACGTTCATACGTTTAGACGTTCAGACGTTCAGAAGTTTAGACGTTCAGACGTTCAGAAGTTTAGACGTTCAGACGTTCAGAAGTT
>CM036765.1:2670727-2680727 GCA_020796225.1 Arion vulgaris
AAAAGGGGAAAAGAAAAAGAAGAAGAAGAAGTAGAAGAAAAAGTGGGAAGAAGAAGAGAAGAGAAGAAGTAGAAGAAAAAGAAGAGTAGAAGAAGAAGGGGTGAAGAAAATGAAGAAGAAGAAGAAGAAGAAGAAGAATAAAGAAGAAGAAGAAGAAGAAGAAGAAGAAGAAGAAAAAGCAGAAGAAGAAGAGAAGAAGGAAGAAGTAAAGAAGAAGAAGAAGAAGAAGAAGAAGAAGAAGAAAAAGTAAAAAAGAAAAGAGAAGAAGGAAAAAAAGAAAAAGGGGAAGAGAAAGAAAAAAAAGAAGAAGAGAAAAGTAAAAAAGAAGAAGAAATAGAAGAAAAGAAGAAGGTAAAAAGAAAAGAAGTAGAAGAAGAAGAAGAAGAAGAAGGAAGAAGAAGAAGAAAAGAAGAAGAAGAAAAAAAGAGAAGAAGAAAAGAAGTAGAGAAGAAGAAAAGAAGAAGAAGAAGAAGAAGTAGAGAAGAAGTAGAAAAAGGGAAAAGAAAAAGTGAAGAAGAAGAAGAAGAAAGAAAAGAAAGAAGAAGAAGTGAAGAAGTAGAAGAAAAGAAAAAATAAAAAGAAAAAAAGTAAAAGAAGAAGAAGAAGAGAAAAAGAAGAAGAAAAGAAGTAGAAGAAGAAGAAGAAGTGAAGAAGAAGAAGAAGGTAAAAAAGGGAAAAAGTGAAGAAGTAGAAGAAGTGAAGAAGAAAAAAAATGAAGAAAGAAGAAGAAGAATAGAAGAAGGAAGAAGGAAAAAGGAAGAAAAAAGAAAAAGGGAAAAAAAGTGAAGAAGGGGGAAAAGAAGAAGTAAAAAGAAGTAGAAGAAGAAGAAGAGAAGAAGAAAAAAGAAGAAGAAGAAAAAGGGAAAGAAGAAGTAAAGAGAAGAAGAAGAAGAAGAAGAAGAAAAAAAGAAAGAAGAAGAAGAAGAAAGAAAGAAAAAAGAAGAAAGAAGAAAAGAAGTAGAAAAATAGAAGAAGAAAAGAAGAAGAAAAAAAGAAGAAGAAGAAGAGAAGAAGAAGAAGAAGAAGAAGAAGAAAAAAATAGAAGAAAAAATAGAAGAAGTAGAAGAAAAAAAGAAGAAAAAAGAGAAAAGAAGAAGAAGGAAGAAGAAGAAGAAGAAGTAGAAGAAGAGAAGAAGAAGAAGAAGAAGAAGAAGAAGAAGTAGAAGAAGAAGTGGAAGAAGAAGAAGAAGAAGAAGAAGAAGAAGAAGAAGAAGAGAAAAAAAAGAAGTGAAGAAGAAAAGTGAAAAGTAGAAGAAAGAAAAAGGAAAAAGGGAAGAAAAAAAAAGAAAAGAGAAGGAAGAAGAAGAAAAGAAGAAGTGAAGAAAAAAGAAGAATAAGGGGAAGAAGAGAAGAAGAAAAAATAAAAGGGAAAAGTAAGAAGAGAAGAAGAAAAAGAAGAAGAAGAAGAAAGAAGAAAGTAAAGAAAAAAAGTAGAAGAAAAAAAAGAAAGGAAGAAGAAGAAAAAGGGTAGAAGAAGTGAAGAAGTAGAAGAAGAAGAAGGAAGAAGAAGAAGAAGGGAAAAAAGGAAGAAGAGAAGAAGAAAAAAAGAGAAGAAGAAGAAGAATGAAGAAGAAAAAAGTAGAAGAAAAGAAGAAGAAGAAGAAGAAAAGAAGAAGTAAAGAAGAAAGAAGTAGAAGAAGAAAAAGGGGAAGAGAAGAAGAAGAAGTAGAAAAGAAGAAGAGAAGAAGAAGAAGAAAAGTAAAAAAGAAGAAAAGAAGAAGTAGAAGAAAAAAGGGAAGAAAAAGTAGAAGAAGAAAGAAAAAGTGAAGAAGTGAAGAAGAAGGGGAAAGAAGAAAAAGGGAAAAGAAGGGTGAAGAAAAAAAGGAAAAAGAAGAAGAAGAAAAAAGAAGAAAAAGAAGAGAAGAAGAAAAAAAAGAAGTAGAAGAAGAAGAAGAAGTAGAAAAGTAGAAGAAGAAAAAAAAGTAGAAGAAAAAAAAAGAAGTGAAGAAAAAAGAAGTAGAAGAAAAAAGGAAGAAGAAGTAGAAGAAGAAAAGTAGAAGAAGAAGAAGAAGTAGAAAAGTAAAAGAAGTAAGAAGAAAAAGGGAAGAAGTGAAGAAAGAAGAAGAGAAGAAGAAGAAGGAAGAAGAATAAAGAAGAAGAAAATGAAGAAGAAGAAGAAGTAAAGAAAAAAAGTGAAGAAAGTGAAAAGTGAAGAAAAGAAGAAGTGAAGGAAAAAAAGAAAAAAAATAGAAAAAAAGTGAAGAGTGAAGAAGAAGAAAACTAGAAAAAGAAGAGGAGTAGAAGAAGTAGAAAAAGGAAAGAAGAAGAAGAAAGGTAGAAGAAGAAAAAAGAAAGTGAAGAAGAAGAAGAAGAAGAGAAGAAGAAGTAGAAGAAGAAAGTAAGAAAAAGGGTAGAAGAGAAAAAAAGAAGAAGAAGTAGAAGAAGAAGAAAGAAAGAAAAAGGGGAAAAGAAGAAAAGAAGTAGAAGAAGAAAAGAAAAAAGAAAGAAGAAGAAGTAAAATGAAGAAAAATAAGAAAAGAAAGAAGAAGAAGTAAAAAAGGAAGAAAAATAAAAAAAGAAAAAGGGAAGAAGAAAAAGGGTAGAAGAAGAAGAAAAAGGGAAAAGAAAAAAAGAAAAAGAAAAAAAGTAAAAAGGGGAAAAGAAGAAGAAGAAGTAGAAGAAGAAGTGAAGAAGAAGAAGAAGTAAAAGGGTAGAAGAAGAAGAAAAAGGAAAGTAAAAGAAGAAGAAAAAGGGAAGAAGAAGTAGAAAAAGAAGAAAAGGAAAGAAAAAAGGGAAAAGGGAAAGAAGAAGTGAAGAAGTAGAAGAAGAAGAAAAAAGGGTAGAAGAAGAAGAAGAAGAAAGAGAAGAAGAGAAGAAAAGGAAGAAGAAAAAAAAATAGAAGAAGAAAAAAGGAAAGGGTAAGAAGTAAGAAAAGAGAAGAAGAAGAGAAGAAAGAAGAAGAAGTAAAAGAAGTAGAAGAAGAGAAGAAAGAAGAAGAAGAAAAAAAAAAGAAAAAAGAAGTGAAAAGTGAAAAGGAAAAGAAAAGAAGTGAAAAAGAAGAAGAAAAAAGGGGAAAGAAGAAGAAGAGAAGAAGAAGAAAAAATGAAGAGAAAAAAAGAAAAAGAAGAAGAAAAGAAGAAAAAAAGAAGAAGAAGTAAAAGAAGAAATAAAAAAAGAAGAAGAAGAAGAAGTAAAAGAAAAAGAAAAGAAGAAAAGAAGAATAAAGAAAGAAAAAGAAAAGAAGAAGAAAAAGGAAGAAGAAGAAAAGAAGTGAAAAAGAAAGAAGAAGAATAGAAGAAGAGAAGAAGAAGTAGAAGAAGAGGAAGTAGAAGAAGTAGAAGAAGAAGAAGAAGTAGAAGAAGAAGAAGAAGTAGAAAAGTGAAAAAGAGAAGAAGAAGAAAAGTAGAAAAAAAGAAGAAGAAGAAAAAATGAAGAAGAGGAAGTAGAAAAAAATGAAAAAGAAGAAGAAGAAGAAGAATAGAAGAAGAAAAGAAAGAAGAAAGAAGAAGTAGAAGAAGAAGAAAAAAAGAAGTAGAAGAAGAAGTAAAAGGGTAGAAGTGAAGAAGAAGAAAGAGAAGAAGAAGAAGAAGAAGAAGAAGAAGTAGAAGAAGAAGAAGAAAAGAAGAAGAAGAAGAAGAAGATGAAGAAGAAGGAGAAGAAGAAGAAGAAGAATAGATGAAAAAATAAAGAAGAAGAAGAAAAAGAAGAAGAAGAAAAAGAAGAAGAAGAAGAAAAAGAAGAAGAAAGAAGAAGAAGAAGAAGAAAGAAGAAGAAGAAGAAAGAAGAAAAGAAAAAGGGAAAAAGAAGAAGAAGAGAAGAAGTAGAAGAAAATAGAAGAAAAGAAGAAGAAGAGAAGAAGAAGAAGAAGAAGAAGAGAAGAAGTAGAAGGAAAGGAAAAGTAAAGAAGTAGAAGAAGAAAAAAAAAGAAGAAAAAGAAGGGGAAGTGAAAAAGAAAATAAGAAGAAAAAAGAGAAGAAGAAGAAAAAGAGAAGAAGAGAAGAAGAAGAAAAGAAGGAAGAAGAAGAAAAGAAGAAGGAAAAGAAGAAGAAGTAGAAAAAAGAAAAGAAGAAAAGAAAAAGAAAGAAGAAGTAGGAAAAAAGGAAAAAGAAAAAAAGAAAAGAAGTAAAAGAAAAAAAAAAAGAAAAAGAAGAGAAAAGAGAAAAGAAGTAGAAGAAGAAAAAAAAGAAGAAGAAGAAGTGAAGAAGAAGAAGAAGAAGAAGAAGAAGAAGAAGAAGAAGAGAAGAAGAAGTAGAAAAAAAGAAGAAAAAATAGAAAAAGGGGAAAAAAGAAGAAGAAGAAGTGAAAAGAAAGAAAAAGGGGAAAAAGTAGAAGAAGAAGAAAAGAAGAAGAAAAAGGAAGAAGAGGAAGAAGAAGAGAAAAGAAGTAAAAGAAGAAGAAAAAAAGAAGAAGAAGAAAAAAGAAGAAGTGAAGAAGAAGAAGAAGAGAAAAGGAAGAAGAAGAAGAAGAAGAAGTAGAAAAAGGGAAAAGAAGAAAGAAGAAGGGGAAAAAAGTGAAGAAGAAGAAGAAGAGAAGAAGGAAAAAAGAGAAGGAAGAAAAGAAGAAGAAGAAGAAGTAGAAGAAGTGAAGAAGAAAGAAGAAGAAAAGAAAGAAAAAGAAGTAGAAGAAAAGAAGAAGGAAAAAGAAAAAAGAAGAAGAAGTGAAGAAGAAGAAAAAGAAGAAGAAGAGAAGAAGAGAAAAGTAGAAAAAGTGAAGAAGAAGAAGAAGAAGAAGAAGGAAGGGAAGAAGAAGAAGAAGAAGAAGGAAAAGAAGAAGAGAAGAAGAGAAGAAGAAGAAAAGAAAAAAAAGAAGTGAAGAAAAGAGAAGAAAGAAGAAGAAGAAAAAAGAAGAAGAAGAAGTAAAAGAAGAAAAGAAGAGAAGAGAAAAGAGAAGAAGTGAAGAAGAAGAAAAAGAGAAGAAAAAAGAAGGAAGAAGAAGTGAAGAAGAAGAAGAAGAAGAAGAAGAAAAAAGTGGAAGAAGAAGAAGAAGAAAAAGGGGGAAAGGAAGAAGAAAAGAGAAGAAGAAGAAAAAGAGAAGAAGTAGAAGAAGAAAAAGAAGGAAGAAGAAAAGAAGTGAAAAAGAAAAGAAGAAGAAAAGGAAGAAGAAAAGAAGTAAAAAGAAGAAGAAGAAGTAGAAGAAGAAAGAAGAAGGGAAAAGAAGAAGAAAGAAGAAGTAGAAAAGGAAAATGAAGAAGAAAAAAGAAGTAGAAAAAGGGAAGGGAAGAAGAAAAGAGTAAAGAAAGAAAAAGAAGTGAAGAAGAAGAAGTAGAAGAAGTAGAAGAAGAAAAGAAAAGAAGTAAAAGAAGAAGAAGAAGGAAGAAAAGAAGAAGTAGAAGAAGGGGAAGAGAAGAAGAATGAAGAAGAAGAAAGAAGAAGGAAGTAGAAGAATAGAAGAAGAAGTGAAGAAGAAGAAGAAGTAGAAGAAGAAGAAGAAAGAAAAGGGAAAAAAGGGAAAAGAAGAAGTAGAAAAAAGAAAAAGGGAAGAAGTGAAGAAGAAGAAGTAAAAGAAAAAGTAGAAGAAGAAGAAGAAGTAGAAGAAATGAAGTTAGAAGAAGAAGTAGAAGAAGAAGAAAAGTAGAAGAAGAAGAAAAGTGAAGAAAAAAAAAGAAGTAGAAAAAAAATAGAAGAAGAAGAAGAAGTAGAAGAAAGTAGAAGAAGAATAGAAGAAGAAGAAAAGTAGAAGAAAAGAAGAAGAGAAAAAAAGAAGAAGAAGTGAAGAAGAAGAAGAAGTAGAAGAAGAAGAAAGAAGAAGAAGAAGAAGAAGAAGAAGTAGAAGAAGAAGAGAAGAAGAAGAAGTAGAAAAAGTAAAAAAAGTAAAAAAGAAGAAGAAGTGAAAAAAAATGAAGAAGAAGAAGAAGTAGAAGAAAAATAAAGAAGAAGAAGTGGAAAAAGGGAAGAGTGAAGAAGAAGAAGTGAAGAAGTAGAAGAAGTAGAAGAAGAAAGGGGAAAGAAGGGAAAATAGAAAAAAAGAAGAAAGTAAAAAAAGTGAAGAAGAAGAAAAAAGGGAAGAAGAAGAAAATGAAGAAGGAAGTAGAAAAGTAGAAGAAGAGAAGAAAGAAGAAGGAAGAAGAAAAGAAGTGAAAATGAAAAGAGAAGAAGAAAAAAAATAGAAGAAGGAGGAAGAAGTAAAAGTGAAGAAGAAGAAGGGGAAGAGAAGAAAAAAGGAAAAAGGGAAGAAGAAGAAGAAGAAGAAGAAGAGAAAAGTAAAGTGAAAAGAAGAAGAAGTAAAAGAAAAAAAAAAGAAGAAGAAGAAGAAAAGTAAAAGAAGAAGATAAAAAAAAGAAAAAGGGGAAAAGTAGAGAAGAAGAAAAAAGAAAAAGAAGAAGAAGAGAGAAGAAGTAAAGAAGAAGAAGAAGAAGAATAGAAGAAGAAAAGAAGAAGAAGAAGAAGAAGAAGAAGAAAAGAAGAAGAAGAAAAGAAAAAAAGAAAAAAAAGAAGAAGTAGAAGAAAGAAGAAGAAAAAGAAGAAGAAAAAGGGTAGAAGAAGAAGTGAAGAAAAGAAAAAGAAAAGGAAAAAAAAGAAGAAGTTAAAAGAAGAAGTAGAAGGAAAAAAGAAGAAAAAAGAAGAAGAAGAAGTAGAAGAAAAAAGTAAAAGAAAGAAGAAGTGAAGAAGTGAAGAAGAAGGAAGAAGAAGGGAAGAAAAAGAAGTAGAAGAAGAAGGAAGTAGAAGAAGAAGGGGGTGAAAAAAAGAAGAAGAAGTAGAAGAAGAAGAAGAAGAAGTAGAAGAAGAAGAAAAGTAGAAAAAAAAGGGTAGAAGAAGAAGAAGAAAAGTAGAAGAAGAAGAAAAAGTAAAGGGAAAAGTAAAAGGGAAGAAGAAGAAGTAAAAAAGAAAAAGGGTGAAAAAAATGAAGAAGTAGAAGAAGAAAAAGAAAAGAAAAAGAAGAAAGTAGAAGAAGTAGGGAAAAGTAGAAGAAGAAGAAGTATAGAAAAAGAAGTAAGAAGAAGAAGAAGTGAAGAAGAAGAAGAATGAAGAAGTGAAGAAGTGAAGAAGAAAAAATGAAGAGTAAAAAAAGTAAAAGAAGAAGAAAAAGTGAAGAAAAGTAGAAGAAGAAAAAGTAGAAGAAGAAGAAGAAGAAGTAGAAGAAGAAGAAGAAGAAGTAGAAAAAGAAGAAGAAAAAAAGAAAAGAAGAAGTAGAAGAAGAAAAAAAGAAAAGAGAAGAAGAAAAAGGGGTAAGAAGAAGAAGTAGAAGAAAAAGGAAAAAGTAGAAAAAGTAGAAAAATAGAAGAAGAAAAGAAAAGAATAGAAGAAGAAGAAGAAGTAGAAGAAGTAGAAAAAAGAAAGTATGAAGTAGTTGGGGCCATTAAGTAGTTGGGCCTTCCTGTTGGGGATTTTCATTTAACTTCCCATTACATTAGCTTCCACTAGTTGTGTTCCCTCTTTTTTTTTCTTCTTTAAATTTCCCTTCCTTTCATTTTGTGTGTTTCCCCTTGGTATTTCATATTTCATTTTGGATGGTCCCCCTGTTTTTCTATTACCCCATGGTATTTAAAACAATGTTCTCACTTCCAGAAAACCCAAAAATATTTGACAACCATGATTCATTTACGGGTTCATATATTTATTGAATTTTTCGCTAAAATTACAAACTCATTCGTCTTAAAGTCCATCCTTTTTTTCTTATCTGTAACCCCATTTTTCTACACAAAAACGTCGTGTCTTGTAGTCATGTTTTGGGGAAAGTACAACACATAGTCTCAACTATAAAAAAATCTTTTACTCCTATCTATCTGACTAACTGTCCATTCCTCCGCTGCCATCTGGGGAACTATGACACCCCCTGGAGACCTCGCCATCGCCCCCCCGGCAACTTCAAAAAAAAAAATCCACAGGTAGTATCCCAAAAGGGTTATTAAGTGGTGAGAGCTGAAAAGGGAAAAAGTCACCTCCTTTTAACCGTGGCTCCACAACAACCCCAACAAAAAGCCCCATGGTCAAAAAAAAAAAAACGCGGGATCTGGAAGACCCAAGTTAAGACAAAGGGGAAATATCACCACACGTCGTTGAACGTGACTCATCAACTGGTCATAGGTGACCATGGTTAACAACAACGCCCTCTGTGCTCTTGTGCTGAAACCATGTAATAAAATTAATCAGCATTATTGCATATCAAAAAGAAACATCAGCCGTGCTCCACGGGGACCAGCATAACCGGCCAATATGAGGTGGCTGTTTAGACATCAGTCCTCACATGAGGTAGTATTGGTTTTGGCAGCTAGCATCAGTTGTCACTATCACTTGTCTTTCTTCATGTCGATCTTGTACATTATCTGAAATCTCAAACAAAAAAAAAAGTTACAAATCGAAATAAAAGGAAAAACATATATATAACTTAAACTTTTCCCTTATATGTCCCCCCCGAAAATATTGAATCCCAAACCCCGGGGGGAAAAAATGAACTCCCCAAAATTCTTACCAACAAATATGGAACAACATATATTGGGCCTAATGGCCAACATCATATATTAATATTAACCCAACCCCAATCCGGGGGAAAATAAACAAGAATCCAAAAAATCGGATCGACATCAATTTAAACATATCCAGCAATAACGGTGAAAAGTTAATGTCTGCCATCAACATCAACCGACCTCAAAAATTTCCCCCATTATCAAATATCAAAAAATTAATGAGGGAATTATCAAATATCTTCCCCCATTTGGGAGTGACCAAAAATTATCCCTCGAATCACAAAATAATCAATTAAAGCATCCCACATTTGGGTCCCATTATAAAAAAATACTCCCAAAAACAAAATATATTCAATTCAACACAATGTATCCACATTGAGGGATTAAAAAACCCTTCAATCTCGTAAAACAATATCATATTTGGTTCCCCAAACAAAAACCCCAATAATGAAATATTACCATTCATCCAAAAATCCCCCGAAACCCCAAATTCCCGAATGTTTTAGGGGCCCCTCCCAGGACCGTAAAAAGGGAAACTGAGCTTTCCAAACCCAAACAAAAACCTAATAATCACTTTATGTGATTTAAAAAGGATCAACAGATCCATGACGATCTTTGTTATAATCCCCAGAAAGAACAGCGTTCTAATATTTCCCGTCTGGTTCAACCTCATCTTCGACATGGCCCTTTTTGGAACGTTGGGTTCCTGATATTTTTAAATCTAAAAAACACGGGTTTTCTATGATCAACCCCCTTCCCCGGGCCGTCCCCGGGGGGAATAATAGTATCATCTTGCCCTCCCCCCAATGTATACCCTGAAGGATATTGTTAAGGACAACATGCCCCCCCCAATAAATGAAAAAAGCCAGGACTAAACCGTAGTTCGTAGAACGAAAGATAATTCTTTCAAACAATGCTGATAGCAACACAGGGCTAGCGCCAGAAATGTATAATGAACCCAATCACCACAGTATTCCATCCCTGCTTGGTCATAGAATGGACAGAATACTTCCCCCAAAATGACGCATTGTTTACGTTATCAAAAAACCCGTTCAAATTGCACATCTTTTGCCCTCAGAACCAGATCTACCCAAATTTTAATATTAAAAAAGCATTGCAGTTCATATTTAGCTCATAATCTGAGTTCCGGATTTGGCATCTTCATGTCTTTTTTAATTTTTTGTAAAAAGGTGAATTTATTTTCCCACCACTGGTACTGGGGGGTTTAAAACTGCAAAAGCACGTAGGCCCCCCGGATCCCGAGACCTTTAGATCTCATTGTTTAACTCAACCACTGGGATCCAATTACTCGTGTTGTCGATTTTGCGTGTCCTTGGACGGAGACACTGGCAGTCGCTAGATTCCTTAAGGCGGATCCCCAACCTGTTCCTGTTGTAAATGATCAGTAGGGTCTAATCAAAGATGACTTAGGCCACTTTGCTTTTCTCCGTACTCTTTCGGCGACTCTCGGCACGGATTCGATACAATGGAATCTTTTTGGGGGAGTGGTCAAAGTCCCCTTGCTTTGGTATCATCCGTCGATGTATCCTTGAGAGCTGAAATCTTACACCTTCTTCCTGTGTGGTAGTGGTTGCTCCCCCAAGTCTGCCATACGGAATCCATTTTTTATTGGTCCGATGATGAACCATACGTCTT